>JASAUF010000355.1:5067500-5460936 GCA_030180095.1 Magnolia changhungtana | reverse complement strand
ACCGGCCCATGTGATGATCCCATGAAACCCTAGGAAAAATTTTTCACCTCGATCTAAAATTCTAGGCCATAGCTCAGAAATGCAAATTAAGGAGGAAATCGTTTTCATTTATCGCCCACCAAAGTTTTGGATCAAAGTATAAATTGGGCTAGGGGTTTCATGCGGTGCTTCTTCATGTGGACCATACGATTTTCAAGTCACATCATGTATAATGAGTTCTCAATAAAGTTTGCACAGTTCAGGTAACCGGTTCTACTGCAGCATTCGGCAGATATGTGAGTCATCCTCACATACAAGACACACGCATGGGCGTCCCTAATCCGAACCGTCCATGTGATGAAACCCAAAACACCAAGGAAAAAATTTTCACTTGATCTAATATTCTAGACCAATCAAAGAGAAATGGAAATCAAGGAGGAAACTACTTTCATTTTTCATTAGCCACCAAAAGTTTTGGATCAAAGTAAAATTGGGCCTGCGGGGTTTCATGAGGTGCCGCCGGGGACCATTTAGATTTTGGAGCCACATCACGTATAATGAGTTTCAAAGTTCGTACGACGAATTCCGCGCGAATCGGTTCGCAGTGCATTCTGCATATAGAGTCATGCTTCACTCAACGCACGTGTGCACCTTGCGACACGTGTCATTAGCGTCTAATCCGAACGGTCCATCCATGCGGCAGATCCCATGAAACCTTATGGGAAAAATTTTCACCCGATTCTAAATTTTGGTGTCAGCACAGTAGTGTTTGACTGCGGTGAGGAATCTGATGAGCATTTTTCATGTCCCACCATAATTTCGGACCAAAGTAAAACATTGAGCCAAGGTGTTTCCATGAGAGCCGCTTCACGTGAACTGCTTAGATTTTCGAGTCACATCACCTATGATGAGTTTCACAAAGTTCGCATGCGGTGCGCAAAGCAATCAAAGATATAGAGCCATGCTCAATAACGCACGTTATGTACTTTTCACACGTGTCATGGGCATCTCATTTGAACCGTCCATGTGATAATCGCATGAAACCCAAAGGGAAAATTTTCCACCCCTGATCTAAAATTGCTGCCAAAGCAAAGAGAAATGCAAATCAAGGGAGGAAACTGCTTTCATTTTCACGCTTCACCAAAGTTTTGGATCAAAGTATAAATGGGCCCAAAGGGTTTCATGGGGTGCTAGTTCACGTGGATTTCAAATTTTCAGTCACATCACATATGATTAGTTCTCAAAAAGTTCACACAAGTTCCGCGCGAACCGGTTCACTACGAGCATTCACATGACTCATCTACGCACCAACGCATGTGCGCATCCTACACACGTGTCATGGGTGTCTAATTCAACCATTCATGTGACGCTGAAAACCCATGAAACTCCCAAGGGAAAAATTTTCACCCTACCTCTAATATTCTGGTGGGCCATAGCAAAGAGAAATGCAAATAAAGGAAGGAAACTATTTTCATTTTTCATTGCCCACCGCTTTGGATCAAAGTAAAAATTGGGCCCACGAGGTTTCATCACGGCCGCTTCATGGACCGCTCAGATTTTGGAGACATCACGTATGATGAGTTCTCAAAAAGTTCGCACTAATTTCGTAATCGAGTTCACAACAGCATTCACCATATGAGAGTCATGCTCACCTACGCACATGCGCACCTTCGCACACGTGTCATGGGCTCGATCCTAACGGCCCATGTGATGCGTATCCCATGAACCGCTAATGGAAAATTTTCACTGATCTAAATTGTGGGCCATACAACAAAGAGAAATGCAAATCGAGGAAATCGCTTTTCATTTTTCATGGCGCACCATAGTTTTGGATCAAAGTAAAATTGGGCCAAGGGTGTTTCATGAGGTGGTGCTTCACGTGGACCGCAGATTTTCTATTCACATCGTGGCGATGAGTTCTCAAAGCCTCACACATGCGAACCGGTGCGCAACTAACCATTCCGGCATATGTATCATGCTCATTACACACGTGCAAGACCTTTTCACACATGTAATGAGAGTCTCATCCGAACCGCCCATGTGATGCGAAACCCATGAAACGTCAAGGGAAAATTTTCCACCTGATCTAAAATTTTGCCATAGCAAAGAGAAATGCAACTGTAAGGGACGAAATCGTTTCATTTTTCATTGCCCACAAAAGTTTTGGGCCCATTTTCATGGGGTGCTTCACGTGGACCGTCAAATTTTGGAATCACATCACGGATAATAAGTTCTCAAAAAATTTTAAGACGAGTTATGTAACTGGTGCACACAGCATTCAACATATAGAGTCACGCTCACCTACACACGTGCACCTTTGCACATATGTCATGGGCATGGAATCTAAACAGTCCATGTGATGCGGAATCCCAAGAAAGCCAAAGGGAAAAATTTTCACCCTAATATAAAATTCTGGTGGGCTATAGCAAAGAGATGCAAATCAATGGGAGGAAACTATTTTTCATTTTTCATGGCCCACCAAAGTTTTTGGATCAAAGAAAATTTGGGGGGTTTCATGAGGTGTTCACGTGGACCGCTTTGATTTTGGAGTCACAACATCGTACGATGAGTTCTCAAAAAGTTTGCATGAGTTCCTCGTATGGATCAGTACGATGAGCATTCGCATATTGAGTCATGCTCACCAAAGACACCTACGCATGTGCGCACCTTTGTACACTTATCATGATCCGAACTCATGTGATGCGAAATCCCATGAAACCACAAGGGAAAATTTTCACCGTGATCAAAAATTCTAGCGGGCCATAGCAAAGAGAAATGGAAATCGAGGGAGGAAACTATTTTCATTTTTCATTACCCACCAAAGTTTCGAATCAAAGTAAAAATTTGGCCCATCGAGTTTCATGAGGTGTTGCTTCACGTAGGACCGTTTAATTTTGGAGTCACATCACGTGTGACGAGTTCTCAAAGTTCGCAGTTCCGGCAACTTGTTCACAGCATTTGGCATATAGAGTCATGCTCACCTACGCATGTGCACACGTTTGTACACGGTCATGGCATCTAATCCGAACGGTCCATGATGCAAGATTCACGAAATCCCCAAGGGAAAATTTTTGACCTAGATCTAAAATTCGTGGCCATAACAAAGAGAAATGTAAATCAAGGGAGTGAAACTATTTTTCATTTTTCATGGCACTATAGTTTTGGATCAAGTAAAAATTCGCCTTGTGGAATTTCATGAGATGGTGCTTCACGTGGACCGTTCATTTTGTATGATGAGTTCTCAAAAATGTTCATAAGAGTTCCGTGCGAACTGGTGCGCATCGGAGCATTCGCATATAGAGTCATGCTCACCGCACATGTACGCACCCTTGCACACGTGTCATGGGTGTCTAATCCGAACTGTCCATGTGATGTGGAATCCCATTTATCCCCAAGGGTAGAATTGTCACCATGATCTAAAATTCTGGTGGGCCATAGCAAAGAGATGCAAATCAATGGCGGAAACTCATTTTCATTTTGCATTGCTTACCAGAGTTTTGGATCAAAGTAAAAATTGGGCCCCAGGGGTTTCATGAGGTGCTGCTTCACGTGGATCGTTCAGATTTTGGAGTCACATCACGTATGATGACGAGTTCTTAAAAAAATCCGCACGAGTTCTTAAAAATGCGCAGTGAGCATTCGGACATATAGAGTCATGTTCGCACATACCTACGCACTTCTCAGCACACCTTTGTACACGTGTCATGTGGTTTCATGAGGTGCTGCTTCACGTGGACCATTCATATTTTGGAGTCACATCACGACTGATGACGAGTTCTTAAAAAAGTTCACACGAGTTCTTAAAAATGTTCTTAAAAATGCGCATTTGAGCATTCGGCAAATAGAGTCATGTTCGCCTACGCACTTACGCACTTGTGCACATTTGTACACGTGTCATGGGCATCTAATCCGAATGGTCCATGTGATGCGGAATCCCATGAAACCCCTAGGGAAAAAATTTCACCCTGATCTAAAATTCTAGTGGGCCATAACAAAGAGAATGCAAATCAGGGGAGGAAACTGTTTTCATTTTTCATGGCCCACCAAAGTTTTGGATCAAAGTAAAAATTGGGCCCAAGGTTTATGAGTCACTGCTTCACGAGGACTGTTCAGATTCTGGAGTCACACCACGTATGATGTTTTCTCAAAAAAGTTCGCATGAGTTCCGTCCGAATTGGTGAGTAGCTTAGCATTCAATATATTGAGTCATGCTCACCTATGCACGAGCGCACCTTTGCACACGTGTCATGGGCATCTAATCCGAACGGACCATGTGATGCGGAATCCCATGAATCCCCAAGGGAAAATTTTTCACCTTGATCTAAAATTCTGGTGGGCCATAGCAAAGAGAAATGCAAATTAGGGGAGGAAACTATTTTCATTTTTCATGGCCCACCAAAGTTTTGAATCAAAGTAAAAATTGGGCCCAGGGGGTTTTATGAGTCACTACTTTATGAGGACTGTTCAGATACTAAAGTCACAGCACATATGATGCTTTCTCAAAAAAGATTGCACGAGTTCTGTACCAACTAGTGTGCAGCTGAGCATTTGGCATATTGAGTCATGCTCACCTACGTACGACCGCACCTTTGCACACATGTCATGGGCGTATAATCCGAACGGTCCACGTGATGCAGAATCCCTTGAATCCCCAAGGGAAATTTTTTCACCCTAATCTAAAATTCGATGGGCCGTAGCAAAGAGAAATGCAAATCAAGAGAGGAAACTATTTTCAGTTTTCATGGCCCGCAAAAGTTTTGGATGAAAGTAAAAATTGGGCCTAGCTAGTTTCATGAGGTGATGCTTCACATGGACTGTTCAGATTTTGGAGTCACATCACGTGATGATGTTTTCTCAAAAAAGTATGCTCGACTTCTGTGCAAACTAGTGCACATATGAGCATTCGGCGTATAGAGTCATGTCACTGCGCACCTACGCACATACGCACCTTTACACACGCGTCATGGGCATCTAATCCGAACGGTCCATGTAATGCGGAATCCTATGAAAAGCCCATGGGAAAATTTTTTTCACCCGATATAAAATTATGGTGGGCCATAGCAAAGTGAAATACAAATCAAGAGAGGAAACTGTTTTCATTTTTCATGGCCCACCAATGTTTTGGATCTAAGTAAAAATTGGACCTTGGGGGTTTGATGAGGTGTTGCTTCACGTGGACCGTTCAGATTGTGGAGTCATATAATGTATAATGAGTTCTCAAAATTGTTCGCACGAGATTCGTCCGAACTGGTGCGTAGCTGAGCATTCGACATATAGAGTCATGCTCACTTGCGCACCTTTGCACGTGTTGTGGGCGTATAATCCTTACGGTCCATGTGATGCAGAAGCCTACGAAACCCCAAGGGAAAGATTTTCACCCTGATCTAAAATTCTGGTGGGCCATAGCAAAGAGAAATGCAAAACAAGGGAGGAAACTGTTTTCATTTTTCATAGCCCACCAAAGATTTGGATCAAAATAAAAAATTGCGACCAAGGGGTTTCATGAGGTGCTGCTTCACGTGGACTGTTCAGATTTTAAGGTTACATCATGTATGATGAGTTCTCCAAAAAGTTCGCATGAGCTTTGTTCGAACTGTTTAGGCCCAGGGGGTTTCGTGAGGTGCTGCGCAGCTGAGAATTCGGCATATAGTCATGCTCACCTGCGCACCAACGCACTTGCGCACCTTTGGACACGTGTCATGGGCGTCTAATCCGAACGGTCCATGTGATGCGGAATCCTACGAAACCCCAAGTGAAAAATTCACCCTGATGTAAAATTCCGGTGGGCCACAGCAAAGAGAAATGCAAATCAGGGAGGAAACTGTTTTCATTTTTCATGGCCCACCAAAGTTTTTGATCAAAGTAAAAATGGCCCCAGGGGGTTTCATGAGTTGCTGCTTCACGAGGACCATTCAAATTTTGGAGTGACATCACGTATGATGTTTTGTCAAAAAAGTTCGCACGAGTTCCGTGCGAACTAGTGCGCAGCTGGGCATTCAGCATATTGAGTCATGCTCACCTACGCACGAGCGCACCTTTGCACACGTGTCATGGGCATCGAATCTGAACGGTCCATGTGATGCGGAATCCCTTGAATCCCCAACGAAATTTTTTTGACCCTTATCTAAAATTCTGGTGAGCCATATCAAAGAGAAATGCAAATCAAGAGAGGATACTATTTTCATTTTTCATCGCCCGCCAAAGTTTTGGTTCAAAGTAAAAATTGGGCCTAGGTGCTTCTTCACGTGGACCGTTCAAATTTTGGAGTCACATCACGTATTATGAGTTTTCAAAAAAGTTCGCACAAGTTCCGTCCGAACTGGTGCGTAGTGAGCATTCGACATATAGAATCATGCTCACCTGCGCACCTTTGCACATGTGTTGTGGGCGTCTAATCCTTACGTCCAAGAAAGCCAAAGGGAAAAATTTTCACCTTGATATAAAATTCTGGTGGGCCATAGCAAAGAGAAATGCAAATCAAGGGAGGAAACTGTTTTCATTTTGCATTGCTTACGAGTTTTGAATCCAAGTAAAAATTGGGCCCGGGGGGTTTCATGAGGTGCTGCTTCACGTGTACCGTTCAGATTTTAGAGTCCCATCACGTATGATGATGAGTTCTTAAAAAAGTTCGCACGAGTTCCGTGTGAACTGGTGCGCAGCTGAGCATTCGGCATATAGAGTCATGCTCGCCCGCGCACCTACGCACATGCGCACCTTTGTACATGTGTCATGGGCATCTAATCCGAATGGTCCATGTGATGCGGAATCCCATGAAACCCCAAGGGAGAAAATTTTACCCTGATCTAAAATTCTAGTGGGCCATAACAAAGAGAATGCAAATCAGGGGAGGAAACTGTTTTCATTTATCATGGCCCACCAAAGTTTTGGATCAAAGTAAAAATTGGGCCCAAAAGGTTTTATGAGTCGCTACTTCATGAGGACCGTTCAGATCCTGGAGTCACACCACATATGATGTTTTCTCAAAAAAGTTCGCACGAGTTCCATCTGAACTAGTGCGCAGCTGAGCATTTGGCATATTGAGCCATGCTCACCTACGCACGAGCGCACCTTTGCACACGTGTCATAGGCGTTTAATCCGAACGGACCATGTGATGCGGAATCCCATGAATTCCCAGGAAAATTTTCACCTTGATCTAAAATTCTAGTGGGCTATAGCAAAGAGAAATGCAAATTAGGGGAGGAAACTGTTTTCATTTTTCATGGCCCACCAAAGTTTTGAATCAAAGTAAAAATTGAGCCCAAGGGGTTTTATGAGTCGCTACTTCACGAGGACCGTTCAGATACTAAAGTCACATCACGTATGATGTTTTCTTAAAAAAGATTATGATGTTTTCTTAAAAAAGATTGCACGAGTTCCTTGCCAACTAGTGCGCACATGCTCACCTACACACGAGTGCACCTTTGCACACGTGTCATGGGCGTCTAATCCGAACGGTTCATGTGATGCGGAATCCCATGAATCCCCGAGGGAAAAGTTTTCACCTTGATCTAAAATTTTGGTGGGCCATAGCAAAGAGAAATGCAAATCAAGAGAGGAAACTGTTTTCATTTTTCATGGCCTGTGAAAGTTTTGGATCAAAGTAAAAATTGGGCCCAGCTGGTTTCATGAGGTGATGCTTCACATGAACTGTTCAGATTCTGGAGTCACATCACGTATGATGTTTTCTCAAAAAATTCGCCCGAGTTCCGTGCGAACTGGTGCACATCTGTGCATTTGGCATATAGAGTCATGTCACTTGCGCACCTACGCACGTGCGCACCTTTACACGTGTCATGGGCGTCTAATCCGAACGGTCCATGTAATGCGGAATCCTATGAAAAACCCATGGGAAAAATTTTCACCCTGATATAAATTTCTGGTGGGCCATAGCAAAGTGAAATACAAATCAAGAGAGGAAACTGTTTTCATTTTTTCATGACCCTGGAAAGTTCTGAATCAAAGTAAAAATTAGGCCTAGCTGGTTTCATGAGGTGATGCTTCACATGGACTGTTCAGATTTTGGACTCACATCACGTATGATGTTTTCTTCAAAAAGTTCGCCGAGTTCCGTGCGAACTGTTGCACATTTGAGCATTCGGCATATAGAGTCACGTCACATGCGCACCTACGCACGTGTGCACCTTTACACACGCCTCATGGGCTTCTAATCCGAACGGTCCATCTAATCCGAACGGTCATGGTTTCATGAGGTGATGCTTCACATGGACTGTATTCGGTCTGAGTCACATCACGTATGATGTTTTCTTAAAAAAGTTTGCCCGAGTTCCGTGCGAACTGGTGCACATCTGAGCATTCGGCATAGAGAGTCATGTCACATGCGCACCTATGCACGTGCGAACCTTTACACACGCGTCATGGGCTTCTAATCCAAACGGTACATGTAATGCTGAAACTTATGAAAAGCCCATGGAAAAAATTTTCACCCTGATATAAAATTCTGGTGGGCCATAGCAAAGTGAAATACAAATCAAGAGAGGAAACTATTTTCATTTTTCATGGCCAATGTTTTGGATCTAAGCAAAAATTGGTCCCTGGGGGTTTCATGAGGTGTTGCTTCACGTGGATCGTTCAGATTGTGGAGTCATATCACGCTAATGAGTTCTCAAAATTGTTCGCACGAGTTCCGTGCGAACTGGTGCGCAGCGGAGCATTTAACATATATAGTCATGCTCACTTGCGCACCTACGCATGTGCGCACCTTTGCACACGTGTCATGGGCGTCTAAACCGAACCGTCCATGTGATGCGGAATCCCATGAAACCCCAAAGTAAAAATTTCCACCCTGATCTAAAATTCGTTTGGACCATAGCAAAGAGAAATGCAAATCAAGGGAGGAAACAATTTTCATTTTTCTTGGCCCACCATAGTTTTGAATTAAAGAAAAAATTGGACCCAGCATATGATGAGTTCTCAAGAAAGTTTGCTTGAGTTTCGTTCAAAGTGGTGTGAAGCTGAGCATCTGGCATATGTAGTCATCCTCACTTGCACACGTATGCACGTATGCACCTTTGCACATGTGTCATGGGCATTTAATCCAAACGATCTATGTGATGAGGAATCCCATGAAACAACAAGGGAAAAATTTTCACCCTGATCTAAATTTCTCATGGGCCATAGCAAAGAGAAATGCAAATCGAGGGATGAAACTGTTTACATTTTTCATGGCCAACTAGAGTTTTGGACCAAAGTAAAAATTGGGCCTAGGGGGTTTCATGAGGTGCTGCTTCAAATGGACCGTTCAGATTTTGGAGTCACATCATGTATGATGAGTTCTAAAAAAAGTTCGCATGCGTGAACTGGTGTGCAGCTGAGCATTCGGCATATAGAGTCATGCTTACCTTCACCTACGCACTTGTGAACTGGTGTGCAGCTGAGCATTCGGCATATAGAGTCATGCTCACCTTCACCTACGCACTTATGCACCTTTGCACTTGCGCACCTTTGCACACATGTCATGGTGGTCTAATTCAAACGTTCCATGTGATGCGGAATCCCATTAAACCCCAAGGTAAAAATTTACACCCTGATTTAAAAGTCTGGTGGGCAATAGCAAAGAGAAATGCTAATCATGGAGGAAAGTGTTTTCATTTTTCATGGCCCTCCAAAGTTTTGGATCAAAGTAAAAATTGGGCCCAGGGAGTTTCATGAGATGCTGCTTCCCGAGGACTGTTCTGAATCTGGAGTCACTTAACGTATGATGAGTTCTCAAAAAAGTTCGCACGAGTTCCATGCGAACTGGTGCGTAGCTGAGCATTCGGCATATAGAGTCATGCTCACTTACGCACCTTTGCACACATGTCATAGGCGTCTAATCCTTCTGGTCCATGTGATGCAGAAGCCTACGAAACCCCAAGGGAAAGATTTTCACCTTGATCTAAAATTCTGGTGGGCCAATAGCAAAGAGAAATGCAAAACAAGGGAGTAAACCGTTTTCATTTTTCATAGCCCACCAAAGTTTTTGATCAAAATTAAAAATTGGGACCATGGGGTTTCATGAGGTGCTAATTCACGTGGACCGTTCAGATTTTGAGGTTACATCATGTATGATGAGTTCTCAAAAAATTTCGCACGAGTTTTGTTCGAACTGTTTAGGCGCAGGGGGTTTGATGAGGTGCTGCGCAGCTGAGAATTCGGCATATATAGTCATGCTCACTTGCGCACCTACGCACATGGGAACCTTTGCACACGCGTCATGGGCATCTAATCCGAATGGTTCATGTGATGCGGAATCCCATGAAAATCCATTGGAAAACTTTTCACCTTGATATAAAATTTTGGTGGGCCATAACAAAGAGAAATGAAAATCAAAGGAGGAAACCGTTTTCATTTTTCATGGCCCACCAAAGTTTTGGATCAAAGTAAAATTTGGCCATTGGGGTTTCATCGCGTATGATAAGTTCTCAAAAATGTTCGCACGAGTTCCATAGGTGTGTAGGTGAGCATGACTCTATATGTCAAATGCTCGATTCTGCAACAGTTCGCACGTGCAAACTTTTTTGAGAACTCATCATACGTAATGTGACTCCAAAATCCAAACGGTTTTTGATCCAAAACCTCTGGGACTAATTTTTATTTTGATCCAAAACTTTGGTGGGCCATGAAAAATGAAAACACTTTCGTTCCTTCGTTATAACCCACCGGAATTTTATATCAGGGTGAAATTTTTTGCCTTAGGGTTTCATGGGTTTCCACATCCCATGGATGTTTCGGATTAGACGCCAATGTCACGTGTACAAAGGTGATCACATGCATATGTGAGCATGACTATATATGCTGAATGCTCTGGTGCGCATCAGTTCCCATGATACTCGTGCGAATTTTTTTAGAACTCCTACGTGATGGGACTCCACAATCTAAACGGTTCACGTAAAGCAGCACCTCATGAAACACCCTGGAATTGATTTTTTACTTTGATCCAAAACTTCGGTAGGCCTTGAAAAATGAAAACAGTTTCCTCCCTTGATTTGCATTTCTATTTGCTATGGCCCACCAACATTTTAGATCAGGGTGAAAATTTTTCCCTAAGGGTTTCATGGGTTTCCGTATCACATGGATGGTTCAGATTATATGCCCATGACACGTGTGCAAAGGTGCACACGTGCATAACGCGCAAACTTTTTTGAGAACTCATCATACGTGATGTGGCTATAAAATCTGAACGGTCCACCTGAAGTAGCACCTCATGAAACCCCATGGTCCCAATTTTTACTTTGATCCAAAACTTTAGTGGTCAATGAAAAATGAAAACAGTTTCCTCCCTCTATTTGCATTTCTCTTTGTTATGGCGCACCAAAATTTTGGATTAGTGTGAAAATTTTTCCCTCAAGGTTTCATGGGTTTCCGCATCACATGGACGGTGCAGATTAGACGCCCATGACACGTGTACAAAGGTGTGTAGGTGCGTAGGTAAGCATAACTGTATATGCCGAATACTCAGTTGCGCACCAGTTTGCACGTGCGAACTTTTTTGAGAACTCATCATACATGATGTGATTCCAAAATCCGAACGGTCCACGTAAAGCAGCACCTCATGAAACCCTTGGGCCCAATTTCTACTTTGATCCAAAATTTTGGTGGGCCATGAAAAATGAAAACAATTTCATCCCTGGATTTGCATTTCTATGGCCCACCAGAATTTTAGATTCGGGTGAAAAATTCTTTGAAGGTTTTATGGGATTCCGAATCACATGGACGGTTTAGATTCTACGCCCATGACACGTATGCAAAGGTGCGCACGTGCATATGTGAGCATGACTCTATATGACAAATGCTCAACTGCGCACCAGTTTGCACGGAACTTGGGCGAACTTTTGTAAGAACTCATCATACGTGATGTGACTCCAAAATCTAAATGGTCCACGTGAAGCAACACCACATGAAACCCCATGGGCCCAATTTTTACTTTGATTCAAAACTTTGGTGGGCAATGAAAAATGAAAACAATTTCCTCCCTTTATTTGCATTTCTCTTTGCTATGGCCCACCAAAATTTTAGATCAGGAAAAATTTTCCCTTAAGGTTTCATGGGATTCCGCATAACATGGACGGTTCGGATTAGACGCCCATGACACGTGTGCAAAGGTGAACACGTGCGTAAGTGAGCATGACTCTATATGCTGAATGCTCAGCTGTACATTAGTTCACATGGAACTCCTGCGAACTTTTTTGACAAGTCATCATACATGATGTGACTCCAAAATCTGAAAAGTCCACGTAAGCAGCACCGCATGAAACACCCTGGGCCCAATTTTTATATTGATCCAAAACTTTGGTGGGCCATGAAAAATGAAAACATTTTCTTCCTTAATTTGCATTTCTCTTTTCTACGGCCCACCAAAATTTTACATCAGGGTGAAAATTTTTCCCTTGGGGTTTTATGGGTTTCCGCATCATATGAACCATTCGAATTTAACACCCACGACACGTGTGCAAAAGTGTGCACGTGCGTAGGTGAGCATGACTCTATATGCCCAATGCTCAGCTGCAAACCAATTCGCATGGAACTCGTGCGAACCTTTTAGAGATCTCATCATACGTGATGTGACACTAAAATCTGAACGGTGCACGTGAAGCAGCACCTCATGAAACCTCCTGGGCCCAATTTTTACTTTGATCTAAAACTTTGGTGGGCCATGAAAAATGAAAACAATTTCCTCCCTTGATTTGCATTTCTCTTTGCTATGGCCCATCAGAATTTTTAATCAGGGTGAAAATCTTTCCCTTGGGGTTTCATGGGTTTCCACATCACATGGACCGTTCAGATTACACGCCCATGACACGTGTGAAGGTTCGCACGTGCATACGTGTGCGAGTGAGCATGACTCTATATACCGAATGCTCAGCTGCGCACCAGTTCGCATGGAACTCGTGTGTACTTTTTTGAGAACTCATCATACATGATGTGATTCGAAAATCTGAACGGTCCACGTTAAGCAGCACTGCATGAAACCCCTTGGCACAATTTTTACTTCGATCCAAAACTTTGGTGGGTCATGAAAAATGAAAACACTTTCCTCCCATGATTTACATTTCTCTTTGCTATGCCCACCAGAATTTTATATCAAGCTGAAAATTTTTCCCTTTGGATTTCTTGGGATTTTGCATCACTTGGATTGTTCGGATTAGATGCTCATGACTCGTGTACAAAGGTGCGCATGTGAGTGTGTAACTCTATATGCCGAATGCTCAGCGGTGCACCAGTTCGCACGGAACTCGTGTGAACTTTTTTGAGAACTCATGATATGTGATGTGACTCAAAAATCTGAACGGTCCACGTGAGGTAGCACCCCATGAAACCCCATGGGCCTAATTTATACTTTAATCCAAAACTTTGGTGGGCAATGATAAATGGAAACAGTTTCCTACCTTGATTTGCATTTCTCTTTGCTATGGCCCACTAAAATTTTAAAACGAGGTGTAAATTTTTCCCTTGGTGTCTTGTGGGATTCCGCATCACATGGACGGTTCAGATGAGACACCCATGACACATGTGAAAAGGTGCGTGCAAGTACGTGGGTGCGCGCACGTATGTAGGTGCACAGGTGAGCATGACTCTAAATGTCGAATGCTCAGCTGCGCACCAGTTCGCACGTGCGAACATTTTTGAGAACTCATCATATTTGATGTGACTCGAAAATCTGAACAGTCCATGTGAAGCACCACCTCATGAAACACCCTGGGCCTAATTTTTACTTTGATCCAAAACTATGGTGGGACATGAAAAATGAAAATAGTTTCTTCCCTTGATTTGCATCTCTTTGTTATGGCCCACCAGAATTTAAGATTAGGGTAAAAAATTTTCCCTTGCCGTTTCATGGGATACCGCATCACATGGACTGTTCGGATTAGACGCTAATGACACGTGCGCAAAGGTGTGCACGTGCGTTGGTGAGCATGACTTTATATGCCGAATGCACAACTACAAACTAGTTCACACGAAATTCGTGCGAACTTTTTTGAAAACTCATCATACATGATGTGACGCCAAAATCTGAACGGTCCACTTGAAGCAGCACCTCATGAAACCCCATGAGCCCAATTTTTACTTTGATCCAAAACTTTGGTGGCCAGTGAAAAATGAAAGTAGTTTCCTCCCTCGATTTGCATTTCTCTTCACTATGGCCCACCAGAATATTAGATCAGGGTGAAAATTTTTCCAAAATTTTCCCTTGTGGTTTCATGGGTTTTTGCATCACATGAACAGTTCGGATTAGACGCCCATGCCACCACGTGTGCAAAGGTGCGCATGTGAGCATGACTCTATATGCCGAATGCTCAGCTACGCACCAGTTCGCACCGAACTTGTGCGAACTTTTTTTAAAACTCATCATACGTGATGTGACTCGAAAATCTGTCCGGTCCACATGAAGAAGCACTGCATGAAACCCCTTGGTCCAATTTATACTTTGATCCAAAACTTTGGTGGGCAATGATAAATGAAAACAGTTTCCTCCCTTTATTTACATTTCTCTTTGCTATGGCCCACCGAAATTTTAGATCGAGGTGGAAATTTTTCCCTAGGGGTTTCATGGGATTCCGCATCACATGGACGGTTTGGATGAGACGCCCATGACACATGTGAAAAGGTACGAACGTGCGTAGGTGAGCATGACTCTATATGTTGAACGCGCACTAGTTCTTATGTGCGAACTTTTTTGAGAACTCATCATACGTGATGTGACTCCAAAATTTAAACGGTCCACATGAAGCACCACCTCATGAAACTCCCTAGGCCCAATTTTTACTTTGATCCAAAACTATGGTGCACTATGAAAAATGAAAACAGTTTCCTCCCTTGATTTACATTTCTCTTTGTTATGGCCCACCAGAATTTAAGATCAGGGTCAAAATTTTTCCTTGGGGTTTCAGTGGATACCGCATCGCATGGACCGTTCGGATTAGATGCCCATGACATGTGTGCAAAGGCGCGCACATGCGGTAGGTGAGCATGACTCTATATGCCGAATGCTCAGCTGCGAACAAGTTCGCATGGAACTCGTGCGAACTTTTTTGAGAACTCATCATACGTGATGTGTCTCCAAAATTTGAACGGTCCACGTGAAGCAACACCTCATGAAACTCGATGGGCCAAATTTTTACTTTCATCCAAAACTCTAGTAAGCAATGCAAAATGAAAATAGTTTCCTCCCTTGATTTGCATTTCTCTTTGCTATGGCCCACCAGAGTTTTAGATAGCGGTGTAAATTTTGGATTTCTCTTTGCTAGGGGTTTCGTGGGATTCCGCAGCACATGGACGGTTCGGATGAGACGCCCATGACACGTGTGAAAAGGTGCGAACATGCGTAGGTGAACATGACTTTATATGTTGAATGCTCAGCTGCACACATTTTTCAAGAACTCATCATACGCGATGTGACTAAAAAATATGAACGGTCCACGTGAAGCACCATCTCATGAAATTCCCTGGGCCGAATTTTTACTTCGATCCAAAACTATGGTGCGCCATGAAAAATGAAAATAGTTTCCTCCCTTGATTTACATTTCTCTTTGTTATGGCCCACCAGAATTTTAGATCTGGGTCAAAAATTTTCCCTTGGGGTTTCAGCGGATACTGCATCGCATGGACCGTTCGGATTAGATGCCCATGACACGTGTGCAAACATGTGCACATGCGTAGGTGAGCATGACTCTATATGCCAAATGCTCAGCTGCGAACAAGTTCGCACGGAACTCGTGCGAACTTTTTTGAGAACTCGTCACACGTGATGTGACTCCAAAATTTAAACGGTCTACGTGAAGCAACACCTCATGAAACTCGATGGGCCAAATTTTTACTTTGATTCGAAACTTTGGTGGGCAATGAAAAATGAAAACAGTTTCCTCCCTCGATTTCCATTTCTCTTTGCTATGGCCCACTAGAATTTTAGATCACGGTGAAAATTTTTCCCTTGTGGTTTCATGGGATTTCGCATCACATGGACTGTTCGGATTAGACGCCCATGATAAGTGTACAAAGGTGCGCACGTGCGTAGGTGTGCTGGTGAGCATGACTCAATATGCCGAATGCTCATCATGCACCAGTCCGCATGGAACTCATGCAAACTTTTTTGAGAACTCATCGTACATGTTGTGACTCCAAAATCAAAACGGTCCACGTGAAGCTAAACCTCATGAAACCCCCGGGCCCAAATTTTACTTTGATCCAAAACTTTGGTGGGCCATGAAAAATGAAAATAGTTTCCTCCCGTTGATTTGCATCTCTTTGCTATGGCCCACCAGAATTTTATATCAGGGTGAAAATTTTTCCCTTTGGCTTTCTTGGGATTCCGCATCACATGGACTGTTTAGATTCCATGCCCATGACATGTGTGCAAAGGTGCACGTGTGTAGGTGAGCGTGACTCTATATGTTGAATGCTCAGCTGTGCACCAGTTTGCACGGAACTCGTGCGAATTTTTTTGAGAACTTATTATACGTGATGTGATTCCAAAATTTGAACGGTCCACGTGAAGCACCCCATGAAACCCCCCGGGCCCAAAACTTTTGTAGGCAATGAAAAATGAAAACAGTTTCGTCCCTTGATATGCATTTCTCTTTGCTATGGCAACCAAAATTTTAGATCGAGGTGGAAAATTTTCCCTTGACGTTTCATGGTTTCTGCATCACATGGACGGTTCCGATGAGACTCTCATTACATGTGTGAAAAGGTGCGCACGTGTGTAGGTGCATAGGTGAGCATGACTCTATATGCCGAATGGTTAGTTGCGCACCAGTTCGCATGTGTGAGCTTTTTTGAGAACTCATCATACCTGATGTGAATAGAAAATCTTAACGGTCCACGTGAAGCACCACCTCATGAAACACCCTTGGCCCAATTTTTACTTTGATCCAAAACTATGGTGCGCCATGAAAAATGAAAACAGTTTCCTCCCTTGATTTGCATTTCTCTTTGTTATGGCCCACCAGAATTTAAGATCCGGGTGAAAATTTTCCATTTGGCGGTTCATGGGATACCGCATCACATGGACCGTTAGGATCAGACGCCCATGACACGTGTGCAAAGGTGCGCACGTGCGTAGGTGAGCATGACTCTATATGGTGAATGCTCAGCTGCGAACCAGTTCGCACGAAATTCGTGCGAACTTTTTTGAGAACTCATCATACGTGATGTCTCCAAAATCTGAACGGTCCACGTGAAGCAGCACGTGATGAAACCTCGTGGGCCCAATTTTTACTTTGATCCAAAACTTCGGTGGGCAATGAAAAATGAAAACAGTTTCCTTCCTTTATTTGCATTTCTCTTTGCTATGGCCCACCAGAATATTAGAATAGGGTGAAAATTTTTCCCTTGGGGTTTCATGGGTTTTCGCGTCACATGAATGGTTCGGATTAGACACCCATGACACGTGTGTAAAGATGCGCACATGCGTTGGTGCGTAGATGAGTGCCGAATGCTCAGCCGTGAACCAGTTCGCGCGGAACTTGTGTGAACTTTTTTGAGAACTAATCATATGTGATGTGACTCGAAAATTTGAGCTGTCCACGTGAACTAGCACCCCATGAAACCCTCTGGGCCCATTTATACTTTGATCCAAAACTTTGGTGGGCAATGAAAATGAAAACAGTTTCCTCCCTTGATTTGCATTTCTCTTTGCTTTGGCAACCAGAATTTTAGATCGGGGTGGAAAATTTTCCCTTTGGGTTTCATCTGATTTCGCATCACATGGACGGTTCAGATGAGACGCCCATGACACGTGTGAAAAGCTGCAAACGTGCGTTCGTGAGCATGGCTCTATATGCTGATTGCTCAGCTGCGCACCAGTTCGCACATGCGAACTTTATTGAGAACTCATCATAGGTGATGTGACTCAAAAATCTAAACGGTTCACGTGAAGCAGCACCTCATGAAACACCCTGGCCCAATTTTTACTTTGATCCAAAACTATGGTGGGACATGAAAAATGAAAATAGATTCCTCACTTGATTCGCATTTCTCTTTGTTATGGCCCACCAAAATTTAAGATCAGGGTGAAAATTTTTCCCATAGGGTTTCATGGGATACCGCATTACATGGACCGTTCGGATTAGACGCTAATGACACGTGCGCAAAGGTGCACACGTGCGTTGGTGAGCATGACTCTATATGCCGAATGCACAGCTGCGAACCAGTTCGCACGGAATTCGTGCGAACTTTTTTGAAAACTCATTATACGTGATGTGGCTCCAAAATCTAAATGGTCCACTTGAAGCGGCACCTCATGAAACCCCATGAGCCCAATTTTTACTTTGATCCAAAACTTTTGGTGGCTAATGAAAAATGAAAGTAGTTTCCTCCTTGATTTCCATTTCTCTTTGATATGGTCTACCAGAATATTAGATCGGGTGAAAATTTTTCCTTTGGTGTTTTTTGGGTTTTCGCATCACATGGATGGTTCGGATTAGACGCCCATGCCACGTGTGCAAGGTTGCGCATGTGAGGATGACTCTATATGCCGCATGCTCAGCTAGGCACCAGTTGCACGGAACTCGTGCAAACTTTTTTGAGAACTCATTATACATGATGTGACTTGAAAATCTGTATGGTCCACATGAAGAAGCACCGCATGAAACCCCCTAAGCCCAATTTATACTTTGATCCAAAACTTTGGTGGCCGATAATAAATGAAAACAGTTTCCTCCCTTGATTTGCATTTCTCTGAGCTATGGCCCACTAGAATTTTAGATCGAGGTGGAAAATGTTTTTCCTAGGGGTTTCATGGGATTCCGCATCACATGGACGATTTGGATGAGACACCCATGACACGTGCAAAAGGTGCGAACGTGCATAGGTGAGCATTACTCTATATGTCGAATGCTTAGCTGGGCACCAGTTCGCATGTGCAAACTTTTTTGAGAACTCATCACAGGTGATGTGACTCCAAAATTTGAACGGTCCACGTGAAGCACCACCTCATGATAATTGAAAACAGTTTCCTCCCTTGATTTACATTTCTCTTTGCTATGGCCCACCAGAATTTTAGATTGCGGTGCAAATTTTTCCCTAGGGGTTTCATGGGATTTCGCATCACATGGACGGTTCAGATGAGACGCCCATTACAAGTGTGAAAGGGTGCGAACGTGCGTAGGTGGGCATGACTCTATATGCCGAATGCTCAGCTACACACCAGTTCGCATGTGCGAACTTTTTGAGAACTCATTATACGTGATGTGACTCAAAAATCTGAACGGTCCACGTGAAGCACCACCTCATGAAACTTCCTGGGCCCAATTTTTACTTTGATCCAAAACTATGGTGCGCAATGAAAAGTGAAAACCGTTTCCTCCTTTGTTATGGCCCACTAGAATTTAAGATCAGGGTGAAAATTTTTCCCTAGCGGTTTCAGCGGATACCGCATCGCATGGACCGTTCGGATTGGATGCCCATGACACGTGTGCAAAGGTGCGCACGTGCGTAGGTGAGCATGACTCTATATGCCGAATGCTCAGCTGCGAACAAGTTCGCACGGAACTCATGCGAACTTTTTTGAGAACTCATCATACGTGATGTGACTCCAAAATTTGAATGATCCACGTGAAGCAGCACCTCATGAAACCCGATGGGCCAAATTTTTACTTTGATTCAAAACTTTGGTGGGCAATGAAAAATGAAAACAGTTTCCTCCCTTGATTTCCATTTCTCTTTGCTATGGCCCACTAGAATTTTAGATCATGGTGAAAATTTTTCCCTTGAGTTTTCATGGGATTTCACATCACATGGACTGTTCAGATTAGACGCCCATGATAAGTGTACAAAGGTCTGCACGTGCGTAGGTGCATTGGTGAGCATGACTCAATATGCCGAATGCTCATCTGTGCACCAATCCGCACGGAACTCATGCAAACTTTTTTGAGAACTCATCGTACGTGTTGTAACTCCAAAATCAAAACGGTCCATGTGAAGCAACACCTCATGAAACCCCCAGGCCCCAATTTTACTTTGATCCAAAACTTTGGTGGGCCATGAAAAATGAAAATAGTTTCCACCCATTGATTTGCATTTCTCTTAGCTATGGCCCACCAGAATTTTATATCAAGGTGAAAAATTTTCCCTTTGGCTTTCTTGGGATTCCGCATCACATGGAACGTTCGCATTAGATGCCCATGTGTGTAGGTGAGCGTGACTCTATATGTCGAATGCTCAGCTGTGCAGCAATTTGCACGGAACTTGTGCGAATTTTTTTGAGAACTTATCATACGTGATGTGGTTCCAAAATTTGAACGGTCCACGTGAAGAAGCACCCCATGAAACCCCCGGGCCCAATTTACTTTGATCCAAAACTTTCGTGGGCAATGAAAAATGAAAACGGTTTTGTCCCTTGATTTGCATTTCTCTTTTCTATGGCAACTAGAATTTTAGATCATGGTGGAAAATTTTCCCTTTGGCGTTTCATGGGTTTCCGCATCACATGGACGGTTCCGATGAGACTCCCATTACATGTGTGAAAAGGTGCGCACGTGTGTAGGCGCGTAGGTGAGCATGACTCTATATGTCGAATGCTCAGTTGCGCACCAGTTCGCATGTGTGAGCTTTTTGACAACTCATCATACCTGATGTGACTAGAAAATCTGAACGGTCCTCGTGAAGCACCACCTCATGAAACACCCTTAGCCCCCTTAGCCCAATTTTTACTTTGATCCAAAACTATGGTGCGCCATGAAAAATGAAAACAGTTTCCTCCCTTGATTTGCTTCTTTCTCTTTGTTATGGCCCACCGAAATTTAAGATCCAGGTGAAAATTTTTCACTTGGGGTTTCATGAGATACCGCGTCACATGGACCGTTCGGATTAGACGCCCATGACACGTGTGCAAAGGTGTGTACGTGCGTGGGTGAGCATGACTCTATATGGCGAATGCTCAGCTGCGAACCATTTCAAGAACTCATCATACGTGATGTGTCTCCAAAATCTGAATGGTCCACGTGAAGCAGCACCTCATGAAACCCCGTGGGCCCAATTTTTTACTTTGATCCAAAATTGCGGTGGGCAATGAAAAATGAAAATAGTTTCCTCCCTCTATTTTCATTTCTCTTTGCTATGGCCCACCAGAATATTAGATTAGGGTGAAAATTTTTCCTTGGGGTTTCATGGGTTTCCGCGTCACATGGATGGTTCGGATTAAACACCCACGACACATGTGCCAAGGTGCGCACATGCGTTGGTGTGTAGGTGAGCATTACTCTATAGCCGAATGCTCAGCTGTGCACCAGTTCGCACAGAACTCGTGTGAACTTTTTTTGAGAACTAATCATATGCGATGTGACTTGAAAATCTGAACTGTCCACATGAAGCAGCACCCCATGAAATCCTCTGGGCCCAATTTATACTTTGATCCAAAACTTTGGTGGGCAATGAAAAAGGAAAACAGTTTCCTCCCTTGATTTGCATCTCTCTTTGCTTTGGCAACCAGAATTTTAGATCGGGGTGGAAAATTTTCCCTTTGGGTTTCATTAGATTTCGCATCACATAGACGGTTCGGATGAGACGCCCATGACACGTGTGAAAAGCTGTGAACGTGCGTAGGTGAGCATGGCTCTATATGTTGATTGCTCAGCTGCACACTAGTTCGCACATGCGAACTTTATTGAGAATTCATCATAGGTGATGTGACTTGAAAATCTGAACGGTCCACGTGAAGCAGCACCTCATGAAACACCCTGGGCCCAATTTTTACTTTGATCCAAAACTATGGTGGGACATGAAAAATGAAAACAGATTCCTCACTTGATTTGCATTTCTCTTTGTTATGGCCCACCAGAATTTAAGATCAGGGTGAAATTTTTTCCCTTAGGGTTTCATGGGATACCGCATCACATGGACCGTTCGGATTAGATGCTAATGACACGTGCGCAAAGGTGCACACGTGCGTTGGTGAGCAGGACTCTATATGCCGAATGCACAGCTGCGAACTAGTTCGCACGGAATTCGTGCGAACTTTTTTGAAAACTCATCATACGTGATGTGACTCCAAAATCTGAACGGTCCACTTGAAGCAGCACCTCATTAAACCCCATGAGCCCAATTTTTACTTTGATCCAAAACTTTTGGTGGCCAATGAAAAATGGAAGTAGTTTCCTCCCTCGATTTGAATTTCTCTTTGCTATAGCCCACAAGAATATTAGATCAGGGTGAAATTTTTTCCTTTGGGGTTTTTTGGGTTTTCGCATCACATGGACGGTTTGGATTAGACGCCCATGCCACGTGTGCAAAGGTGCGCACATGAGGATGACTCTATATGCCGAATGATCAACTAGGCACTAGTTAACACCGAACTCGTGCGAATTTTTTGAGAACTCATTATATGTGATGTGACTCGAAAATTTGTACGGTCCACATGAAGAAGCACCGCATGAAACCCCCTGGGGCCAATTTATACTTTGATCCAAAACTTTGGTGGGTAATGATAAATGAAAACAGTTTCCTCTCTTGATTTGCATTTCTCTTTGCTATGGCCCACCAGAATTTTAGATCGAGGTGGAAATTTTTTCCCTAGGGGTTTCATGGGATTCCGCATCACATGGACGGTTCGGATGAGACGCTTATGACACGTGTGAAAAGGTGCGAATGTACGTGAGCATGACTCTATATGCCGAATGTGCACCAGTTCGCATGTGTGAACTTTTTGAGAACTCATCATACGTGATGCGACTCCAAAATTTAAACGGTCCACGTGAAGCACCACCTCATGAAACTCCCTAGGCCCAATTTTTACTTTAATCCAAAACTATGGTGCGCCATGAAAAATGAAAACAGTTTCCTCCCTTGATTTACATTTCTCTATGTTATGGCCCACCAGAATTTAAGATCAGGGTGAAAATTTTTCCCTTATGGTTTCAGCGGATACCGCATCGCATGGACCGTTCGGATTAGACGCCCATGGCACGTGTGCGAAGGTGCGCACGTGCGTAGGTGAGCATGACTATATGCCGAATGCTCAGCTGCGAAGAAGTTCGCATGGAACTCGTGCAAACTTTTTTGAGAACTCATCATACGTGATGTGACTCCAAAATCTGAACGGTCCATGTGAAGCAACACCTCATGAAACCCGATGGGCTAAATTTTTTACTTTGATCCAAGACTTTGGTGGGTAATGAAAAATGAAAACAGTTTACTCCCTTGATTTCCATTTCTCTTTGCTATGGTCCACTAGAATTTTAGATCACGATGAAATTTTTTCCCTTGAGGTTTCATGGGATTTCGCATCACATGGACTGTTCGGATTAGACGCCCATGACACGTGTGCAAAGGTGTGCTAGTGACCATGACTCATTCGTTACGGAACTCATGCAAACTTTTTTGAGAACTCATCATACGTGTTGTGACTCCAAAATCAGAACGGTCCACATGAAGCAACACCTGATGAAACCCCCGGGCCCAAATTTTACTTTGATTCAAAACTTTGGAGGACCATGAAAAATGAAAGTAGTTTCCTCCCATTGATTTGCATTTCTCTTTGCTATGGCCCACCAGAAGTTTATATCAGGGTGAAAAATTTTCCCTTTGGCTTTCTTGGGAATCCACGTCACATGAACTGTTCGGATTAGATGCCCATGACACGTGTGCAAAGGTGCACATGCACGTAAGTGAGCGTGACTCTATATGCCGAATGCTCAGCTGCGCACCAGTTTGCACGGAACTCGTGTGAACGTTTTTGAGAACTCATCATACGTGATGTGACTTCAAAATTTGAACGGTCCACGTGAAGAAGCACCCCATGCCCCCTCGAACATTTTTACTTTGATCCAAAACTTTCGTGGGCAATGAAAATGAAAACAACTTCATCCCTTGTTTTGCATTTCTCTTTGCTATGGCAACCATAATTTTAGATCGGGGTGGAAAATTTTCCCTTAGGGTTTCATGGGTTTTTGCATCACATGGACAGTTCCGATGAGACTCCCATTACATGTGTGAAAAGGTGCGCACGTGTGTAGGTGTGCAGGTGAGCATGACTCTTATATGCTGAATGCTCAGTTGCGCACTAGTTCGCATGTGTGAACTATTTTGAGAACTCATCATACGTGATGTACTAGAAAATCTGAATGGTCCACGTGAAGCACCACCTCATGAAACACCCTTGGCCCAATTTTTACTTTGATCCAAAACTATGGTGCGCCATGAAAAATGAAAACAGTTTCCTCCCTTGATTTGCATTTCTCTTTGTTATGGCCCATCAAAATTTAAGATCCGGGTGAAAATTTTTCCCTTGGGGTTTCATGGGATACCGCATCACATAGACCGTTCGGATTAGACGCCCATGACACGTGTGCAAAGGTGCGCACGTGCGTAGGTGAGCATGACTCTATATGGCGAATGCTCAGCTGCGAACTAGTTCGCACGGAATTCGTGCGAACTTTTTTGAGACCTCATATGTGATGTGTCTCCAAAATCTGAACGGTCCACGTGAAGCAGCACCTCATGAAACCCCTGGGCCCAATTTTTACTTTGATCCAAAACTACGGTGGGCAATGAAAAATGAAAACAGTTTCCTCCCTCTATTTGCATTTCTCTTTGCTATGGCCCACCAGAATATTAGATTAGGGTGAAAATTTTTCCCTTGGGCTTTTATGGGTTTCTGCATCACATGGATGGTTCGGATTAGACACCCATGACACATGTGCAAAGGTGCGCACATGCGTTGGTGCGTAGGTGAGCATTACTCTATATGCCGAATGCTCAGCTGTGCACCAGTTCGCACGGAACTTGTGTGAACTTTTTTGAGAACTAGTCATATGTGATGTGACTCGAAAATCTGAACTGTCCAAGTGAAGCAGCACCACATGAAACCCTCTGAGCCCAATTTATACTTTGATCCAAAACTTTGGTGGGCAATGAAAAAGGAAAATAGTTTCCTCCCTTGATTTGCATTTCTCTTTGCTTTGGCAACCAGAATTTTAGATCGAGGTGGAAAATTTTCCCTTTGGGTTTCATCTGATTTCGCATCACATGGATGGTTCGGATGAGACGCCCATGACACGTGTGAAAAGCTGCGAACGTGCATAGGTGAGCATGGCTCTATATGTCGATTGTTCAGCTGCGCACTAGTTCGCACATGCGAACTTTATTGAGAACTCATCATAGGTGATGTGACTAAAAAATCCGAACGGTCCACGTGAAGCCGCACCTCATGAAACACCCTGGGCCCAATTTTTACTTTGATCCAAAACTATGGTGGGACATGAAAAATGAAAACAGTTTCCTCACTCTTTGTTATGGCCCACCAGAATTTAAGATCAAGGTGAAAATTTTTCCCTTGGGGTTTCATGGGATAACGCATCACATGGACCGTTCGGATTGGACGCTAATGACACGTGTGCAAAGGTGCACACATGCGTTGGTGAGCATACTTTATATGCCAAATGCACAACTGCGAACCAGTTCGCTCGGAATTCGTGCGAACTTTTTTGAAAACTCATCATACGTGATGTGACTCCAAAATCTGAACGGTCCACTTGAAGCAACACCTCATGAAACCCCATGAGCCCAATTTTTACTTTGATCCAAAACTTTGGTGGCCAATGAAAAATGAAAGTAGTTTCCTCCCTCGATTTGTATTTCTCTTTGCTATAGCCCACCAGAATATTAGATCAGGGTGAATTTTTTTCCTTTGGGGTTTCATGGGTTTTCGCATCACATGGACGGTTCGGATTAGACACCCATGCCACGTGTGTAAAGGTGCGCACGTGAGCATGACTCTATATGCCGAATGCTCGGTTGCGTACCAATTAGCAGGAACTCATGCGAACTTTTTTGAGAACTCATCATACGTGATGTGACTCGAAAATCTGTACGGTCCACGTGAAGAAGCACCGCATTGAACCCCCTTGGCTCAATTTATACTTTGATCCAAAACTTTGGTGGGCAATGATAAATGAAAACAGTTTCCTCCCTTGATTTGTATTTCTCTTTGCTGTGGCCCACCAGAAATTTGAGAACTCATCGTACGTGATGTGACTCCAAAATTTGAACGGTCCACGTGAAGCACCACCTCATGAAACTCCCTGGGCCCAATTTTTACTTTGATCCAAAACTATGGTGTGCCATGAAAAATGAAAACAGTTTCCTCCCTTAATTTACATTCCTCTTTGTTATGGCCCACCAGAATTTAAGATCAGGGTGAAAAATTTTCCCTTGGGGTTTCAGCGGATATCGCATGGCATGGACCGTTCGAATTAGACGCCCATGACATGTGTGCAAAGGTGCGCATGTGTGTAGGTGAGCATACATGCAAAAGGCATACCCCGTGGATGTCAGCAGGGTGTTTATCATATACTTGTAACTGACATCGGCACCAAAAGATAAATTTTAGCCCTTTGGGCATATCCGACGGTTGGGGTTACAAAACTGGTTGCCATTAAAGGGGCCCTATAAAAGTAAAAAAAACGCAGCCCTAAATTCATTTGCGCTCCTCTCCCCACCCCTGACTCTCTCTCTCTCTCTCTCTCTCTCTCTCTCTCCACTCGGTCTCCCTCCCTCTCCCTCTCTCTCTGCAACTCCAAGGATCACGCCGACGATTCTATCTGTTCCATCTGTTTCTGTGATTACAAGGACAGAGAGATGCTGAGGATGTTGCCAAATTGCCGCCATTTCTTCCATCTCTGCTGCGTTGGCGCGTGGCTACGCTTGAATGCTTCGTGTCCCATCTGCCGCACTTCCCCGCTCCCAACGCCCATGTCGACGCCTCTGTCTGAGCTTGTACCCCTCTTGCCTTTCCCTGTGGATGGAAGGAGGTGACATTTCTCCTCTTTTTTCTTTTTTCTTTTTGGGGGGTTTTCTGTAAATTTGTACAACTGTAGAAGTTGTTGTTCCCCGATCTGTTGTTCCTTCTATATATGGAGAGGATGGAGGCTGTTTAAAACAGATTCGTCAGGTCTGTTCTATGACTTGTGATGATTGTGATTGTCTAAGCACTTGTTTCCTTGATGCCTGGATACTGACCAATCAAGGCAATTTCAGATTTCTAGTGCAAAAATTGCCATCACTGAACCCAGACCTCGAGCAATAGAGACTGCGATTATAATATCTAAAACACCTGAGCAGACACATGCTGCACAGAGTCTTCTTCAAGCATTTGTACTGAGTGAGCAAGGCACTCCTTAACTTGTTGCATTGGACTGGTAATCTTTGAAATTCTGCTGCATCTGACTGTCTTTGAGTATATTCAGCTAGAAAGAAACAAGTATGATTTGCTCCTTGTTGCTGATAGAATCACTAGCATCACAACTTCATCATCATCATAGCCTTGTCCCAACTATTTGGGGTCAGCTTTATGTAAGTCCCTACCCTAGGTTAGTGAACAAGCCCTCATATCCCTTCTCACCACCTCAATCAATGCCCTTTTAGGTTTTTCTCTCATTCTCATTTCAGGCCCTGCAATTCTAATCAATGTTTCCCTCCTTAAAAGAGCCGTCTCAGGTCTTCATTGCACATGACCACACCCTCTCAATCTGATCATCATCATTTTATTTCTATTGGGACTGCTACTGGGTTGCCTCGGACACCTCATTCTTAACTATGTCATTCCTAGCCTTCCCATACATACATCTTAACAACCTCATCTTTGCAATGCTCAGTTTTTGCTTATGATGTCCTCTCATTGCCCAACACCCATCATAGTTGGTCGAATAGATGTCACAGAGAAATTTCTCCTCGAGTTTCGAGGCATGCACTGGTCACACAAAACCCCGAAGGTACATTTCCGCTTCATCCACCCAGATCTAGCTCTACTGGCAACATCCTGGTCACTCCCCATCCTTTTGAATAAGAGCAAGGCAACAAAAGCCATCGCATTGAATAAGATGAGGTTATCTATTAGATTAAGCTGGCAAATTTTCCTCTTTTGTTGTTTTTCTTGTGCTTTGGATATTCAAAATTCAGAGAGCGAACTTAGTTTTTTTCAAATCATGGCATAGGGTTATGTTGTTAATTTACGACCTATACAACTAGTCCAGCACTATGTTAAAATCTCATTTTGTTCAGTGAACTTTCTAAGCCCACACACATGTACAAGGCAGCTCATGCACATGCCACACATCCGCCACTTGGCAAATTGGTATGAGATCCAAATTCCAATCCATTCATTGGAGAGGTACTGCTATGTAAATGCTCTTGCCCAAGAATCAGGTTGGTCCACTCATCAGGTGGGCCACAGTTTATGAAACCAATATATGACTAAAAAAACTTTAATAACTTGGCTGAAGTTTTTTTACCCATCCAACTGCTTCTAAAATCATCGCCCACCTGCTGAATGGAACATATTTATTTTCATGCAATAACAAGAGCGAACTTAGCAAAGCTCTTGTTCACTTAGGCTGAATTTAGTCAATATTTGGTTATTGCCAGTGGAGATTTGAACAGGAGATTGCTTCGATTTGCTGACTTCTAGTACTAAGTCATCCTAGAAAGAAAGAAAAAAACCACTTTATGTTCTAAAAATAGCAAATCCCTGAAACCAAACTATTGTGCACAAAACTTAAACACACACACATTGCATTATTTGATTTTTTACCATGATAATTTGTCCATGTTGTGGTAAACCTGCAGGGCTTAGTTTTGCCTGTTGCCAAGATTTAAAGCAATCTCTAAGCTGTTTCAATTTATTATCACTTTGGTGTTGTAAATTTGAAGTCTCTAGATATAATAGTAAAATTTCTGACAGTATTCTAGATGAGCCATCAGCCATCTTACTGTATGAATTTAATTTAATCCATTTTTGTTTATGTTTTTTATTTTCCTTCTTTTTTTGGATTCTTCCACCCAGAATCATGAGTGAGATGAGAACTATTTTGTCTTGTGTAGACTGTTGGGATTATGATTCCCTCTACTTAAATCTCTGGGAATTTCTTGCCTTAAGCATACCATTTTGTCTTGTGTAGACTGATGGGATTATGATTCCCTCTACTTAAATCAACTGTTAGAATTGTTATAGTGACCTTGTACCTGTTGATGCTCAACTCTTGACTCAACTCAGCCCCATCTAGTTGACTCAATTGAACTAGTTTATTATTATTATTACTGACAAAAACTCAAGAAGACTAAAAAAAAACTCAATAAACCTCCAGCAAACTTCCTAGATTTGACAGATGGCAATCATCCCAAGTGAATGTGTTTCCACGGAAGCCAATATCTAGGATTCCATTGTCATCCATCAATTCCTATGGCCCCTTGGTTTTCTTTTCCATGGGTGAAAAACAATGTTGAAGTCTCCTGAAAGCATCCATGGCTAGGTGAAAGAATTAGATAGATGTTTTTTTTTGTTACATTGAGGTGGAATATTCTTTCTAATGGACTGGTTGTTAAGATGTTTGGAAGTGGGATTCTGTGAAGTGTGAAATATTGTCATTTTCTTTCTCCTTTTAATGTGCATTACTAGCTAGTGTCAGGAGAGATTTTCTGATAAATACTAGCTTCTTTTTGAGATGGGGTATATTTCTTAGGGTTAGGTTGAGTTGGGTTTGCAGAAATCTTAGCTGTCCACTCTCTATGGATTCTAATTCAGGATGATTTAGATCTTAATACAATTATCTGTTCTGTGCAGCGGAAATGGTAAGAAGGCAAGCTTTATTTCTAGGTGACTCAAGAGCTGCAGCAACTGCTTCACGTCTTCAGGTACTTGTTGAATATTGAGTTGCAAATTTTACTTTTGAAAATGATGCTGAATGAGATTGACTTTACTTGTGAACTTTCTTGTTGGTCATGTTATATGTGTTGGTAGCCAACACCCATTCATTTATAATTGAAGGAGGTAGGGGGAAACTAGATTCAGGGCATGTGATTGACTTTCATTTTGCCATTTCTTTGTTCATGTCAATTTCATTTGAACAATTCCTAATTAAAATCCAGTAATCCATCTAAGGGAACCGGAAAACAAAAAACAAAAAAAAAAAAAAAAATCAATTTTTTTGCTTCTTGTTATTTGACATAATGATTAACTTTGATGTGTGTCACATGCATGTCATTTTACTGTTTCATCCATCAATTTGATTATAGGTATTGTATCAGCCAATATGTATTGTATCCATATCATCTGGATATGATATGCAATACAGGGCCAAATTGGCCCACCCCAAAATATTCCATACATAAGGCTCTGTATATATAGTGTTTTGTTTCCAATTTCCTACTCCAATTCTAATTACAAATCAATACTAAGTACGTAACTTGCTAGATTGGTCAAACAGGCTTGAAGTAGAAAAAGGACACTACAACCTGAATATGGAGACTGCTAATTTACTGCTACTATGCAATAGGAACTGCCCTCTGTTAAATAGTCCAATCATGTGACTAGAGGATCGTTTTGGGCCCCACAGTTGGTCCCTCCAACCTTGTGGCCCTGTAGGGTTCACTAGGCAACCTGCCATCATGCGGGCCCATCAGTTGCCCATGTGGGATCCATAAGTGATTGGCATGGGGCACCTTTAATTGATCGATCATGCATGGAGCCCACCCCTGGACCTTTGGTGACAAGTCTTGATGAAAAGATTCTGTTTCCTCAGTAGTAATCTGATGCAGGCAATGTTTTACAACCAGGATCACTATTACAGCTTGTACCACTATAATAGCAGCGGGCCATTTCTCTGTCCCTTTTTTTTATATATTTCTTTTTCTTTCTTCATTATTTTGTGGTTGGATGCTGGAGAGAGAAGATAAAGCAATTGAAAGCTACAAGACCCAACCAACCACCACCATAACACCAACTTGGAAAAGAGGTGAGCCTGTAACAACCGTCTGACTGTCGAGCTGCTAAGGGCCAGTTTGGTTGCCACTTAAAAAATGAATTTCATCTCATTTAAATCTGTTTGCTTAATTTTAGGTGCCCATGCTTCATTTTCAGGTATTGCAGTCTCCAATATGGATGTTCTGCTTTTGATTGCTTTACCTCTTGTTTGATTTGGATTTTGTCCAAAAGGTACCCAATGGACCCAACTCGATCTTAATGCGTCCAGATCCAATTTTCCAGACTCATTTAGAAATCAGACTAGGTTTGGGTCCACCATTTGGAGAATTGGCCTGGTCAAAATTGGGTCGAGTATGGGTTGTGTCGTGTCCTACCATCTTGGACATAGTTAAAATCAGTTTGGCACTCCTGTATTTATATTTTTTACTCTCTTTTTTTTCCTGAGAGTTTGGGATATTTATAGATTTGTTTTAATGCGATTGTGCAGTCTCCTATCTCTAAACTTTGTTTTGATCAAAACAATGATCTTGAACAATCCGTATCTCATGAAAAGGTTTGGTCTCTAGTATTCAGTCAATTGTTGCCAAAACGCCTTGTCAACTGAATGTGTCTCATCTAATGTTCTGGTACTTGTGTCTCAATTCTGCTCTTTACTCATCTCAGCCATCAATTAGCACCACTTATACATCTCTTTCTTCTGGCAATGGAGCTTTGGATCCTATGGATACATCTCCTTGTTCTACTAACCACTTAGATGGCATACATGATGACAACACTTACACAATTCCCAAGATTTGCAAATCAACAAAACCTGGAATAAGGGCATCACCAGAAGCCATAAAGATGTGGAAAGAAAATGGTTTTACTAGGTAAATATACAAAAGGATGTACTAAATGGCTGAGTGCTAGCAAGTTGTTAATATTCAGTGGTGATACGAAGATTCTATAGAGCTGGATACTTGGAACATAGTTCAAGAGCTTCTACCACTTCTTTCAAATTCAGCGTCATTTGCCATTTATCATCAATATCTTCGGTCCAATGCCCTGGTCTGTTGGCTTTATTTTGTGTGCATCTGTTAGTCTACTCTTTTAATGGTAATCATGTTAAAAGCTATTGAATTGATGCAACATAGCATACCTATCGGGCCACCAAAACCCGTCTGTTTCAATGATGAGTTCTTATCCCAACCAATCCGATAGTCCGGTCCATTTCGGGTAAGTAAACACCGTTCATTGTTGAGAGCTCATCAAACTGAAGCTCCTCATTGATCAAGTCATCAAGCGAAGCTTTCATTTCTTCAAGTCTTTCTTGCGCATATTTTGAGATTATCATAAAATCGATTTCATTCACCAACGTCTGTTGCTTGTTGGAATTGTCTAATTGTTTTCATTTACATTGAGAAGGAAGGTCACAAACTTTTGACTCCTGGAGGGAACATGCTGGAGTTGTGTCATGAGCTACGCTTACCCTTTGTTAATTGGGTTATAACAAACCAGGTATATCTCTTGAATTTTTGTTCGAGAAACTCAAATCTTTTGAATTGCAGATATTAATCTTGCTGGGAAGTTACGTTTTTTAATCTTGCCATTTTTGAAATATTCTATATGATTTGGAACCTTCAAGTATCATCTTGATTTATTGGTTTGCAACGGTAGTAAAGATTTGGGAAGACAGGAAGGCATTGCCACTTTTAACATTGAGGCGACATGATGACGAACCTATTAACTCCGCTACATTCATGACAGTGCCTCATCGCCCTGATCACATAGTTCTTATCACAATGGTATGTTACCCTATCTTTATACACACACACACACATACATTTTTTTTTTTTTTTAATTACCGCACCTTTCAATGAATAACCGGTCTGAACATGTTTGTTTTAACTCTACAGCTTCTTGATTCTAGAATTCCCAATGTTTTTAGTCCGGTAACAGTTTATAATGGCCAAGGGCCAAATCCGTTATGAGGCGAGATATTATCCGTATTGGCCTATTGAATTTTTTTTTATACAAAATCATTTTTAATATACATCCTTTTTATGGATAATGGAAAATATACATCAGGCATCCTTTTTTGTGGTGATTGCTCTATCAAAGGGATCAATGGCTTTGGATGAACCATGCCCGAAAAATCTATTAGTTTGGAAGATCCTAGTCACCTCTCTTAGGAAAATTTTCAGGTGAATGTGGATTGTGGCTGTATTTCTCTTCTTAACCTGTCTATTTCCAGGTCAGAGATTAAAATGTCGAATGTATGCATTTATTAATAAAGTAATTGTATAGTTTTCCATGGGGAACTTAAACTATTGGATTTGGGGCATATGATTGGCCTCACCATGGATAAGAAAATATCGGAATATTTCATCAGTTTACTCATTTAACTCATTTGCTTTGAATATGGACTACTCCTTTCATCAATATCTTACTGAATTTAATCCCTTAAATGTTTTACTGTGCTGTCCATATTTGGCCCTTAATTCTTGATATCATCTGGAGTGTTTTTATTACTAGAAAACTATAAGTATGGAATGAATTTTGTGTTGAATAAAATTTTCTCACTTGTTAGATACATGTGCATATTTTTGTACTACTCTACCCAACCAATGTTTTTATACTCCTGACCAATGTCATTTATGGTTGAAGATCGTTTTGTTCTTTTAACAATTTGTTTCCTAGTTAATTTAAAAAGAATCTAAACAAGGACATTGTAGTGGTATTTTGGGTCAAAATTCTGGCACATGTATGACAACGAGGAAGTACATTTAACATGTTTGAACTTTGAATATTGGTCTTCCATATTCATATGCATTTGGCTTCAATCAATGCAGGGGTATTACTCAATGGCTAAACAGCCATCGGACTTTGAGGTTCTCAATCAGGTAACCATCACCTATTGTCCTCTGTCATCATTGTGTTTCTTTTTTGTATTTCTATCTTCTTCTTGGTAGTTACAATTTGTTTCCTAGTTAATTTAAAAAGAATCTAAACGAGGACATTGTAGTGGTATTTTGGGTCAAAATTCTGGCACCTGTATGACAACGAGGAAGTACATTTAACATGTTTGAACTTTGAATATTGGTCTTCCATATATGCATTTGGCTTCAATCAATGCAGGGGTATTACTCAATGGCTAAACAGCCATCGGACTTTGAGGTTCTCAATCAGGTAACCATCACTTATTGTCCTCTATCATCATTGTGTTTCTTTTTTGTATTTCTATCTTCTTCTTGGTAGTTATTCCTAATCACACTAATCTGTTTACTCTCAGCACAATTGTCATTTACATATTTATTTTGGGTTGTTTTGGTTAAGGGAATTTGTATTCTTTTTCCAAGGGATGCTGAAACAAATGAAAATGCCGACTGCTGTATTGTTGAGAAGAGAAGAAATGGATGGATAAATTGGGTCTTTTAGCAAATTTCTTTTGTTCATTTTGGATTTTTTTATTTTGTATGTAATCTATTTTATTCATTCTGGTTTATTTGTAAACTCTTTTTTACTGCCTTGCCAAAAAAGGATGTTTGAAATTCTGCATTTTCCCCAGAATTTTATCACTGATCTGGGTTTTGTCAGTTTTGAAGGTCAAGATAAGATTGTTGATTTTGAGATGAAGCTCGTGGACATTGGCAGCAAGCATCTTGGAATTCCAGAAGCAGAGTATCATGCCATTGTAAAGATGCCATCATCTGAGTTCTCAAGGATTTGCAAGGACCTCAGCAGCATTGGAGATACTGGTATCATCATCATCATTGCATGAGTTAGTATTGAGATACTTCCGTACACATAATATTGTGCACTGAATTCACCCACCATCCATTGGTTGAAATTTGAATAGAATGTGTAGGGATTCTTGTTGGTTGTTTCATACTAATGTCCAACATTCATATCAACAGTTATAGTTCACTAACAATATCTATGTTTTGGTTTGGGGTGATTGTAGTTGTAATTTCAGTGACAAAGGAAGGAGTGAAGTTCTCTACCAGGGGTGATATTGGAACTGCAAATATTGTTTGCCAGCAAAATACCTCTATAGACAAGGTGCGTTAGATATTGACTGCTTTTCCCCCTTTGTGAACAACCTGAGGCATTTCTCTCCATTTAAGTAGTTTGGGTTTTGTTTTTGTAGTGACATATGACCCAAACAGTATTTTCATTAATGAACAAGTCATTGTAATAATGACAAATGTCATCTATTTGTCAGTGTTTTTAAGCTGGGCTGGACCGGACGGTTTGATTAATCTGGGTCAGAACCAGCCATGGAAATGAGCCAAGTTGCCTGGAAACCCATTTTGGGCAAGAAATCATTTAAACCGTCCAGCTGGTCTGCTGCTTCAATTCTACTGTTTATTGGTAAAATTCAAAATGGGTTGTGGTGTTCGAGTACCATTTTATTTTATTTTTTTATAGAGCGAACACTACCAACTGTGCTACAGGCAGCTAGTTGCAGTCGGTTCCTATCATTTTATTTGTCTAAACATGTCATGGTTGGACTGGAACAGACCATTGTTTGGATTTGGACCAAACTGCTGACAGAAAGGTCTGGTCTTAGGATTTAAAACATTAGTATTCAGTGTATGACAAGCATATAACTCACTGAATGGTAAATCTTTTTCAATTTTCCCCCTTTTCTAGCATTGTTTGAATGTTTCTGAAATGGATTGATTTTGAGTTATGTACATTAGATAACTTTAAAAGGAAAAAACCTCCATGTATATCTTACATACTATTCCGGTTCCATCTAATTCATTATATAAGCATGCATTTGACAGGGCTTCAAAATCACCAGGCAGAGTCTGTGGAGGTCCGTTCCAAGTTGGAAAGTTGTGTCAACAAACAAGTGCCCATCTGCTGGGCATTTCATGTCCAATCAGTAAAGCCTTGGTATCCAACTTGCACAACTCAGCAGAGATTTTGATCGGTTTTCTTATATTGATTAATGCATGCGATTTTGCAGGGGAAGCATGAGGCATACTAAGAAAAAAAAAAGTTACTTTCTTGCCAGTGAATACTCTACTTTCTCGTTTGTACCTTTGACTGATGTGTAATCTATTTTCCTTGGGCATTTGTATTTTTGTTCTGATGTACCACACATGGACACGTGCCGTGTGTGGTTTCTAGATCCACTTGTGGTGGGGGCATATGGGTGACACGTGTAAGCATTGTAGCTAACATGTTCTACGGAAATTGCTCTATTTTCTTTGGTGGTCCACTGGATGGAATAACAGAAGCCTTCCATTAAAGGAACAACAGAAGCCTGAAGCCATTATACTAACAATTAAAAAAATAAGGACCTGCCACTACATTTTGCAGGAGATGTCCACGTAGCCAACCTGCTTCTCAAGTTCCCTAGCACGTGCATGAGCCTTCCATCAAAGGAACAACAGAAGCCTGAAGCCAGTATCCTAGCAATTAAAAAAATAAGGACATGCCACTGCATTTTGTAGGAGATGTCCACGTAGCAATGCATTTTTCAGATCCGTTAAACGTCCCTCGCTTGAGATCTTAACCGGCACTTAAAAGCACCTTTACTGGCACTTAAAAGGACCTTTACTGGTGCTTCAACTGACCTTTACCGGCGGTCATAAAAGTACCGGTAAAAGTGTATAAATTGCCAGTAAATCTTACATTAAGTGGCGCCTAGCACAACCGCCAGTAAAAGACGCTGACCGCTGGTAAAGCCTTTACCGACGCAGCTTTTACCGGCGGTTTTGACCGCCGGGAAAGACCAGTTTTGTTGTAGTGTGGTTAGTAATTATTATCCTGTACACCCTAGATGTTCCGCACTATCTGAATTTCTTCCTTTCACATGAAGCACACTGTAAATGGTATTCAATGAATTTCAATTTCTCATAAAATGGAATGTCCTTGTTTCTCTAGTTCCTGTGTAGTGTTGTCATGACTGTCCTCTGATTAAGACAATCATGCTATTTTTTGAAACAAGTGCTTCAAATCTCTTCACTGCAAGTGCATTTAGAATGTTGTTTGGACCATATTCGGTGGTTAGATTTACCAAAGGCATTTTTTAGCTTGTATGGGGTAGGTGTTTCTTCTTCTTCTTCTTCTTCTTCTTTTCCTTTAGAATGATAGAGGTATTGTAGAAGGTTTTTAGTTTTGAGTGAGAAACCTAGTCTCAATCATAACAGTTAAAAATTTGAATGAACATGTGAATCAGTGTTTTGTACATGGTATTGACAATTAGTTTCAGTTTGTGAGGGGCTCAAATTCATTCATTTCCCTTTTGTACAGTGCAGTGGTTGTCTTGGAGGGCTGGTCAGATTCGCATCGGCCTCCTCTGTTGAAACACTCGAGATACCACAAAAGAGAAGCATAGGTCAACTGTCAAGCAGTGCAAAAAGGCAATGGTCATCCAGTCCTCAAGAGATGGAAAACAGTGTTGGAAATTCACATTCCCATGAATCACATCAATTGATTGGTTCCGCTGTTGTCAATGAAGAAACAAAGATGATAGAGAAAAATGTGAACAATTGTCCATTTGTTAACCAAGGTCCGTCTCTCCCTTAAAATGAGTTTGATATGGATTACATTAGTTCATTAAGAGTTTACTGTTTGGGTTTTACATTGTTAATATCACTTCAATCTTGGTTGTCCGTTCCATTCTGGTTACCGTTGATGTATCCCTGTTGGAAGAGAATGAATGCATCTTTTGGCCATTTGCTGTTCTGTTTTGGACAGACCTTAATGGTGATAACAGTGTACTTGTACTTGCATTTGAGCTAGTTTTCCAGTGGCTATGGCCATGACATCAGATGCAAGGGAAGAAGAACCAATCTGATGCAGAGAACCCTCGACAAGTGACATCTGCACACACAGGTGAGAAGTTTCTGCACAACATTTGTTACGTTCATTGCATGTGCTGGTTTTATATTTTGTTTACTTCATGTTCTTTTGGTATCAACTGAAGGTATCTATGTTAATGTTTCTCCGCAAACTTAATCTTGCTTGCTTGTGTGAATCTTTCGACATATTTTAATTCAAGGTTCCTATGGGGATGGAGGCCAAAGCCATCAAAGCAGCCAAGAGGGGAGTTACAAAACATAGGAACATCCATTTCCCAGTAATTATGGAACGTGCTATCATTTCTTTGAGTTCGCAATGATGGCCTTACAAGTGATTGGATTTGGTCAGTACTGTATACCTCAATAACTAATTTTTTTTTAATTATATTTCAAAATTTTTGTTTATTTAGTTGAGTTCCTATTTCTTCAATCAAAAAATGATAAATTAAAATTAGAAATTTCAGGAAATAAAAAAACTTTTACTTTTATAGTTTGGGTGGACTATGTTAAATCCTAAAGGGCAAAGTTGATAGTTGTGAACTGCCGATGCTAAGTAGAAGAAACAGTTTCTTACCTTCTTGCAAAAGGAAAAATAAAAAATAAAAAAATTAAAGTTCCTAGTCTGGAATGCAGAACTGATTTTTGCTATGACTGTTCACTTTAATGTGACTAATAGCTAGTAATTGACCAATGTTTGATTCTTATTTTTTTAATCTTTATTCGACTTTTGTACTTCAACTGTTGGTAAATTTGGAGATCATCTCTTATATGAGAAGCAGTAAAAGATAAATGTGATTTTAATTGCTGCTTTTTAAGACCATTTGTGCAAGTGTAAAAGGGGAACCTACTGACTTTTTTTTTCCTGATGGGATGTCACCATAATTGACCATTTGTTTTAAAATGGATCAATGGTTTAATTGACTTGTAGCACCCATAGTCAATCATATTGCTGGAAATGACTATCAGTTCGACATTGCAGCCCACATATACTTGTTTTTTCTTGAAAAAAAGAAAAGAAAGAGAAACTTGATCACTAGTAGGATTGATATTTGAGTATCATCATTTTTTTCTTTCTTTCCTCGGCTTCTTCTTCATCATCTTCTTCTTCTTCTTTTTCTCGTCTTTCTTTTCATGATAATTTGATCTTATAGATAAAATAATACTATCAATGATAAAACATACTTTTAGTTTATTGTGTTTGTCTTCAAGATGAGTAAATAGCGCTAACATCAGTGCTAGGATGGAGTTAATAAAAGTAACATACAAAAGATTAGGTGAAATTCTTGTTCTAGCATTACCCAATCCTTTGATTATGTTTTAGCATACTACAATTTATGAAGCTTGTGATGGCATTTTGAACATTGCACATAAATTAACTTTTTGATGGTATTTTAAGCATTGCACATAAATTAACTTTTTGATAGCATTTTAAGCATTGCACATATGGGAAATTAACTTTGATGGCATTTTAAGCATTACCTTCAATAATTAAATCTATTTTCTGTTGTTGGTCTCACTAAGAATAGCTATTATTTTCTACCAGATGACAAATTGATATCTCCAATACCCACATTTGGAAGGAGAAAAAATACATTTCCAATAAATATTTCAATAAATAGTTTAGGAATCATTAGCCAGTAGTTGCCTTTCCCAATAGTTGCATTGCTTTTATCGACCTTCCGAAATAAGGGTTCAAAACCGTTCCAAAATAAGAAAAAATATTGTTCCTAAATTGAAAATTTGCGACGGTCCCTAATTTTTTGCGACGCCCTATTTAACCACGGTTGAAAACTGTTTCTAAATGGTTTAGGAACAGTTTTCTACCGTTCCTAAATATGGATTTTGGTGTAGTGTGTGAATTTTGGGATATGGCCCATTCATGGTAGGACCTACTTGATGGTTGGTATAGATCTCATTTACATTTGCCACTTGTACGAAAAGTGAGTTCCTATATAAAATGTCCTTAACTTCTTTAATGCAGGTAAGATTTCTGTTGTTGGCAATGAATACAACGAGGATAACAAACCCTCATAACCTGACAATCAAATATCAAAACATCAGGAAGAAAGAGAAATAGTACCCCCCCCCCCCCCCCGAAAGAGTCACCTCAATTCAAGAGGAAGCAAGCCGCATCTATTACTAGAGCAGAAGAGGACATACTTGTGGGGGATGGTATTTATTATGTGGTTCCTGGCAAAGGCCTGAACCAAAGTTCTATTTTAGAAGACATGGAAAGCCCGTTTTAAAGGAAGCGCTGAAATTAACCAATACGTGTGGCTAGCCTGAATCTCATTAAGGTCTTTCTCATCACTATTTTGTTCAGAGATAATATCTATAAACTTTAGTCATACTTCTTTATTCTCATGCAGCATAAATTTATAGAAAGAATTTAATAATTGATTTTACATCTTTGTAGTTCTCTTGATCTTATTACAGGTCCAAGCAGTTACATTAAATCAACATGTGACATTCTTCTTAATAGGTTTTTTCATCACTCGATGGTCATGGTAAGAGAACACCATCTCACTTTTGAATTTTTCCTGCTACCTATTACCTTACAAGAATTGTACTTTGCATTAGGCAACAAACAAGCCAGGTTGGCCCGTGGGTTCGAGACCTAACCTGAATGGGTTGGACTTAAGCCTAATATAGACCCACTCACGGGCGTAGCCCTAATTTAAAATGGGTGGCCGTAGGTTGGGTAGTCTACAATTTAGCTAACTCAACCTACTTTTGAGGTGGATTTTGACTAAACTAATTGGATAGTGGGTCAGGTTCAAGCTAGAAATATGTCTGTTTAAGTAAATGGGTCAGGCTTGTGTTGAACCGTACCTGCTTGCATAGGTTAGGTGATTAATGGGTTGAGCTAGATGACTCGAGTTTACTCAAGCCAAAACAAAATATCTAGACTTGAACTCAACATGATTTCTTCAGACCAATGTTTTGAACCTAAACTCATTAAAATTGGGTCGGGTTCATGGGTCGAGTTCATATGGTACCTATGGCTTCGGGTACCCATTGACATTCCTACTGACCTTAATGCGACCCGTGTGATAAATGGGTTAGATTTGGATGAGGGCCAATATTGACCCATTAAATTAATGGGTTGGTTGATTTTGATTTCAGCATGACCTAAAGCGGTCTTGAATTTTAATGGGTTGGGTCTTAAGTCCAAAACTCTAACTAGATTCTTACTAAATTCTTAAATGGGTTATGAGGTGTCCCTAGACCCAACCTGACCCAACCCAACCTATCTCAAGACTGCTGTGCATTTCATGGGTCCGCTTATATATATATATATATATATATATATATATATATATATATATATATATATATATATATATATATAAAGGAACTTAGGTAGGCCATACCATCTAAAACCATGTGAAGACATGCTTAAAACGTATAAAAGCACTTTGTGGGGCCCACCTGAGTTTTCAATGCGGTTATATATTATATATATATATATATATATCGCACGGGATATATTATTTGTATAGCATATTTCGCATTCACACTTTTAAATGATAATAAATTTCCTTTGTATAAGTCCTAAGTTTGATGTTTAACCCTCATATTTAAATTGAATGTGGGACACATACAATTCATTGAAAAGCCAAATAAGAACTAATAAGTTTTGATAATATACATATATTTGATGCTTGTGGTCATAGAGTTGGATCTCCATCTCGACGGGTGGGCATAGAATTGCTCCACCCAATCCTCCGACATAACTTTCATTGGACCCATTCAATAAAAACCTATATAATTTGAAGCTCCTTGGTATCCATATTGAACCATATTTGATATCCTTGCCCATATGATATGGAACTCTGACCCATAAATATTAGGTCCATTCCATGGGAGGTAACTAGCTACTCTCCAAGTGTGATTCATGTTGTGGCTGGGTTTGAAATGGATGACCCCTCAAATCTGGCCTTTGTTTGAATTAACCAAATCGGGTAAATGAGATCCACGAATATGATTCGAATCTCCATGTGCATGTCAACATTGCCCCAATCCCATGAGCATTGGGGAATCCATGATATAAATTACATTACTCCCGAATCGATCGTATGGTGGGCCTAAACATTTTATCATAAAAGAATATTATATTATGTATGTCCATCATGACATTTCATGAAAGCTTGTTCACCAAGTTTCCATATTATACATGGTATTGGGTCTATGTATTATGATGTATTGAAAAAATATAATAATGATGTGAAAATGACCAAACACATAGGGTGGATGAGATGTTTATATATACAATGGGAATGTGTATAATAGAAAATTGCATGATGGCATGCATGAGATGAACAAGAATAATATTATATTTTTCAACCGGCTTACTTCAAGAATCCATGTGCCCACCTTAAGATTATTTTCATATCCAGGCCATTCAAAACTTTTGGATTTGAATTAAATGCGGGCCAGTGCACAATAGTGTGCATGTATGTGGATCGGCCTACTTGACTAATATACATTTTCATAGATTGGTACATGGTGATCCACCGGATGTTTATTTGAGATCCAACGTGTTCATGCATGAAAGAAGGGAAAACACATTTCGGTTTGATCATGACTTGATTAGAAAATTTTGGGCGTCACTCACACATTTTTTGGTGGTGGGTCGTTTGAGCTTTACGATATCTCCAAATGAATGGACGGTGCGGATATAATATATATTTCATGCGGGTCCCACATGTCATGGCGTCCCAGTGGAAACCTAACATGCCACCGTCCATGTGATGAGGTCGTTCATTTAAGTGGACCATTACAGAAAAATGTCATTTTAAAATTCATTTGTGGGCCATAGCGTGGATCATGTGCATTCCCCTTCATCCGATGACCTAATCAACCTATTGATGTAAAATAAACATGCAGTGGGCAAGAGGGTTTTAATGATGGAAATCATTATTTTCATGTGTTGAGGATATACTTTTTGGGTTCATTAAAATGATCTCAAAAATGGATGAACGGAAAGGATGAAACATAAACATTATGCCCATAGCAAAAAAGTCATTTGATGCAAAGTTTCAAAAGCCTTTCGTACCCATGGGATGCCCATTTGTATGTGAGAAATTTCGTCCATCCATTTTAAGATTAAGTGCTTGAGGCGCTTCAAGAGGAAAGAAATTTCTCCGATTTGAAATCTTCCCCTGGCTCCACTTTGATGTTTATATGTTATCTAAACAAGCATTCACATCATTGTCATGGGATGATATAGAATCATACAATCATAAGAATGCTTCAACGGTGCTCACAATGATCACCATTTCTCTCGTGTGTTGGGTTCTATATACACATCATCGAAGTCCTTAAATGATCTCATGATGGATTGGATTTATCAAAAAATGCAAAACCAAAGTTTGCAACGTACCTTCACACGCAAGCCAATGTATAAATGTCGTGCTGATGGAGAAATGCATCGAATCGAGTTGTAACGATCATTGACCATAACGAATTTTCATCTTATTAATCATGATTGAAACGCTTTTGATTAACATAAAAGTTTTGGATCAACATGTTTTTTCATCCATGGGGTCTTATGAACCGGGATGACAAATAAACCGATCATGGGCCTGAATGTTTCAACGGTGGAAATAATTATTTCCATTGTTTCCTGTGGAATCCACTTGAGCTCTGGATAAGTCATTAAACGATCATGGACGTGTGGAAAACATTTACATGGGGCCCAAATTTTTCAAAATCCTCATCCGCATCCCTCTCCCTCCCTTTCATGGGCCACGACGGTGGAAAATCTTCAGATTCTATTTCAAGAAAAAAATAGAAGAAAATCGGCGAAAGGAGGGAAATCAACACCTCCGTGATCGATGGAATGGCCCACCTCAATCCGCGATCACTATGGCCACAGGAGTTTTTTTTTTTTTTTTTTTCTTGATTTTCAAAACATGAATTGTTGGCTGCTCATGAAAATGAACCCGTGATTCACATCATCAGGATATCGTGAAGATATCGATGATATCGCACGAAATGTGCGATGTTATCGGCATAATCGTGCGAAAAAATGGTTCCCGGTTTCAATTTTTGATCAAATTTCACGTCATGATATTATCGATATTGCTTGTTTCGGTGATTGGTTTGACATCCAAGTGGGACATGTTGGGCTAGATTTGTGAACCACATCTAGAATGACCCAATAAATGATTATGACCTGTCAAAATTGTATGTGGTGTGGTAAACCCAAGTCATGGATTGACTTGATTTTTAAACCCATGGCCCACCTTTGTACACGTGTCATGGGCGTCTAATCAACGGTCCATGTGATGCGAAAAGATTTTCACCATGATGTAAAATTCGCTATTGAAAAATGCAAATCATGGAGGAAACTATTTTCATTTTTCATGGCCCACCAAAAATTTGGATCAAAGTAAAAATGGGCTTAGGGGCTTCACGAGGACCGCAGATTTTCACATCACGGATGTTTTCTCAAAAAGTTCGCATAGTTCCATGCGAATCGATGCTTGATGAGCATTCGATATAGAGTCATGCTCACATACGCACCTTCGCACACATGTCATGGGCGTCTAATCCGAACGGTCCATGTGATGAGGAATCCCATTAATCCCCAGGGATAGAATTGTCACCCTGATCTAAAATTTTGGTGGGCCATAGCAAAGAGAAATGCAAATCAAGTGAGGAAACCGTTTTCATTTTGCATTGCTTACCAAAGTTTTGGATCAAAGTAAAACTTGGGCCCAAGGGGTTTCATGAGGTGCTGCTTCATGTGGACCGTTCGGATTTTGGATTCACATCACGTATGATGATGAGTTCTCAAAAAAGTTCGCACGAGTTCCGTGCGAACTGGTACGTGACTGAGCATTTCGCATAGAATCATGCTCACCTGCGCACCTAGCACTTGCGCACCTTTGGACACGTGTCATGGGCGTCTAATCTGGTCCATGTGATGCGGAATCCCATGAAACCCCAAGGGAAAATTTTTCACCCCGATGTAAAATTCTGGTGGGCCACTGCAAAGAGAAATGCAAATCATGGAGGAAACTGTTTTCATTTTTCTTGGCCCACCAAAGTTTTCGATCAAAGTAAAAATTGCCCCATGGGGTTTCATGAGTCGCTGCTTCACGAGGACCGTTCAAATTCTGGAGTCACATCACATATGATGTTTTGTCAAAAAAGGTCACACGAGTTTCGTGCGAACTAGTGCGCAGTAGGGCATTCGGCAAACTGAGTCATGCTCACCTACGCACGAGCGCACCTTTGAACACGTGTCATGGGCGTCTAATCCAAACGGTCCATGTGATGCGGAATCCCATGAATCCCTTAGGAAAAATTTTCACCCTTATTTAATATTCTGGTGAGCCATATCAAAGAGAAATGCAAATCAAGAGAGGAAACTATTTTCATTTTTCATGGCCCGCCAAAGTTTTGGATCAAAGTAAAAATTGGGCCCAGGTGGTTTCATGAGGTGCTCCTTCACGTGGACCGTTCAGATTTTGGAGTCACATCACGTATGATGAGTTTTCAAAAAAGCTCGCACGAGTTCCATGCGAACTGGTGCGTAGCTGAGCATTTGACATAGAGTCGTGCTCACCTGCGCATGTGTCGTGGGCGTCTAATCCTTACGGTCCATGTGATGCGGAATCCTATAAAACCCCAAGGGAAAGATTTTCAACCTTATCTAAAATTTTGGTGGGCCATAGCAAAGAGATGCAAAACAAGGGAGGAAACTGTTTTCATTTTTCATGGCCCACCAAAGTTTTGGATCAAAGTAAAAAAATTGGGCCCAGGGGGTTTCATGAGGTGTTGTGATGTAGAGCGGGTCACAGATAATTTCATGGCCAAGATGAACCAAAAAAGGCCCGGTCAACGACAGAAGTGATCCGGACCGTCGGACCTTAGATCGGGCGTATCTCACAATCTGAATGAGTTATCGGGCGTAAAATATATGATTTTGGGGTAGAACGAGCTACTTTAGCCAACCAACCCAGCTACGCCGGGTTGCCCAACCTGGAATTGCGAAATACCCCTGGATCGACGGTTGTTTCCCTGTTTTAATTTCGTTTTTACTATAAATAGTAAGTTTTAGTTTGATTATAACTCTTTATCCGTTGGGCTTTAGGAGTTGCGCCCAACATGAAAAGAGCTTAGAATAATTAGGAGAACGGTTTGGTGAAGCCAAATAGGACACTTACTATTTTTGGCCGAAAACCTTGCGCACTAGTAGACATCACGGCCGTTTATAAATAGTAAGTTTACTATTTATAGTAAGTTGCGGATTCTAGGAGTTTTAGTTGTAGTTTGATTATGATTTCTTTCTCATTGTTTGGTACCCCTATTTAAAGGGTTGTGAACTCGTTTTTATTAATTAATTAATCAATTTCGAATTTATTAGAATTTCTTTCTATTTCTGCTTTCTTTTCTCGTGGATTCAAGAAGTCTCTGTGAGGAGTCCAGAGAAGCTCCGTGGATTCGGAGTAGTTATCCTCTTGAGGAAGACGGTGATTGACCTCATCACGTTCATCCCTCCGTCATGTTGCTTCACGTGGACCGTTCGGATTTTGAGGTTGCATCACGTATGATGAGTTCTCAAAAAAGTTCGCATGAGTTCTGTTCGAACTGGTGCGCAGTTGAGAATTCGACATATAGAGTCATGCTCACCTGCGCACCTACGTACATGCGCACCTTTGTGCACGCATCATGGGCGTCTAATCCGAATGGTTCATGTGATGTGGAATCCCATGAAACCCATGGGAAAACTTTTCACCCTGATATAAAATTTTGGTGGGCCATAGCAAAGAGAAATGCAAATTAAGGGAGGAAATTGTTTTCATTTTTCATGGCTCACCAATGTTTTGGATCAAAGTAAATATTGCGCCCTGGGGGTTTCAAGTGGTGTTGCTTCACATGGACCGATCAGATTGTGGAGTCACATCACGTATGATGAGTTCTCAAAAATGTTCACACGAGTTCCGTGCGAATTGGCATGCAGTTGAGCATTCAGCATATAGAGTCATCCTCGCCTACGCACCTATGCACTTACGCCCCTTTGTACACGTGCCATGGGCGTCTAATCCGAACGATCCATGTTATGCGGAATCCCATGAAACCCTAAGGGAAAAAATTTCACCCTGATCTAAAATTCTAGTGGGCCATAGCAAAGAGAATGCAAATCAGGGGAGGAAATTGTTTTCATTTTTCATGGCCCACCAAAGTTTTGGATCAAAGTAAAAATTGGGCCTAAGGGGTTTTATGAGTCATTGCTTCACGAGGACCGTTCAGATTTTGGAGTCACATCACGTATGATCACTACCAAAAAACTGGGTAAAGCCGACGGACTTGGAATAGTTTTGGCTACGGCTAAAATCCGTCGGTATCGCTGACAGCTAAAAGCCTTCGGCGAAACCCAATTATCCGTCGGCATAGCCCAGCTTTTGAATGGTGGACGTCCAACCGTCCAACATTTTCTCACTTTGTGGTCCACCCGAGACTTAATTAGGTCTAAAGTTTGGGGATCAATCCTAAAATGATGTGTAGAAATGGATGGACGGCGTGGATGAAACATATACATCATGGTGGGGCCCATAGAGCCCTCCCATTTCCAAAGCTATGTTTACCGTTTTATTGTTTATAAAAAAACTGTGAGTTTTGTACAGAATGTAGAATAGTGGTGACTCGTTTATGAAAATAGTGACAATGATATAGAGTTATCCAGACCATTGAGATAATCCTTCTAGTTGTAAATGTTTAATATTTATAATTATTTTGTATAATAAAATCTTAACCATCCTGAAAATGGTCCCTCTTACATGTACGATTGCTAACAGAGTTTTTGCTATAAACAGTGGTAAACACACACTGTTTCGGATTTGAAAATTTTATATTATTCAGAAGAGGATTTCTGAAATAACGAGAGCGCCATTTCCTCCTCTCTTATCCCATTTTCGTTCTTCCTTCGAGCGGCGTTTTCTTCCTTCGAGCGGCATCTTCTTCCATCAATCTTCCATTGTTGCGATAGAATCTTCCATTGACAGATCAAACACTATAAACCCCCAAACCCTCTCTCTCTTGATCGACTCTCCCCTTCTCTCTCTGATCGATCTCTCTCCCTCTTCCTCTCCTTCTTACATCGGCCAGCGGCTTTCTACCGCAACCCAGCAGCGCATCAGCCGCATCATGATGGAGATCCGACTATACCTCAACATCTAATGAATAGGGTTTCTACCCTGGAAGGTAATTTTTTTTCTTCATCTTGTTTATATGCTTGTAGTGGGGATTGGAATTAGTGTTTTCGATTTGGGATTGGGATTGGGATTGGAATTAGGGTTTTTCCTTTTGGGATTGGAATTTGGTTTTTCGTTTGTGATTGGGATTTGGATTGGAATTAGGGTATTTCTTTTGGGTTTGGGATTGGAATTGGGGTTTTTCATTTGGGATTGGGATTGGCAAACTTCTCCCCCATTTGATTAGTGGTTTGCAATTGGCCAGCTAGTAAAAGAAAAATCCACCAAATGGCCTGTTGTAATGGATGAGATTTTCGGCCATTTGATTGTAATGGAGAAGATTTTCGGGGCATCGACTGTTTGTGATGGGGCTCACCAGATGTATGCTGTGGATATTAGGACACGATTGTACAAGTACTACTGCCACTACTTACTCGAGTTCCCGGCGAAGTGCATCGAAAAGCTCCCTCTTAGTCTGTCTCTCTGCACCAGGAGTGTTCAGAACTTTACTCTGCTCCACCATTGTGATTGTGTTATTCTTCAACTCTTCCTGCACCCAAAAAAAAAAAAAAAAAAAAAAAAACCATCAAAACACACAGATTGCTGAATGATATGAGATCTTGCTTTGCACTACTAAAATGAAGTGGTTGTCTCTCTACCTCACAAATTTTGGAGTCAGTCAAGGAAGGTCAGGGCGTTCCAAGAGTGGTGTTTGCATGGGTAGGATTTTATCGAGCACCTCGGGATGGTCGTGTGTTTTAAATGATAAGGGACTGAATTTTGCCACTTGCCACTTTATAAAACGAATTTGAGATCCCTTCTAAGAAGTTCACTATGCTGCTTGGAACACTACCCCTTGCATGATTTGATTGTGGTCATCATAGAATAGAGATTTAAATGGCAAGTGCTGTCAAATTTGGATTTCACCTTTTTTGCTTCCAAATGGTATCTTTGAAAGAAGAGGAAATGAGGGGATAGTCAGATACTTGACACTATTGATTTTATGGAAGGCATTTCTTAGAAATGGCGGAAAGAACTTAACCACAATTTAGTTCAAAACAGACTAGTTTAGGGGATCAGATCTAACTGAAATGTACCACCTGATCAACTTTAGAATTAAATTATGAATAAATGTGCAAATCAGCACACAATCCGCTTTTCTTTTTCAATTCGTATAGGCAGGATAAATTAAGAGCAACAGTGTTGATGGTAATGCACAAACCATCTTTCATACTTACCATGAAGGAATGAGTGGACACATCCATCCACAATAATCTCTTTTAAACAGATAATGTCATTAGGCACAAGCTAAGCTTTCATGCTGGCAATGAAAGCAGGGACCATGGAAAAAGTCAACCATCAATAGTCTTATTAGCAAATAAGGGTACGATTGCAAATTACTTTTTTCAATGAGCGAAATTGCCATTGGCTGAAATGACCAGACAATGTCATTGCATGGTTTAATGGCGCACAATTGATTGATTTAATTAGGCTTTTTTTAAACGGTTTGTATTTTTGGGTGGCATTTTTGTCACGCAATTTTGCATGTTATATGTTGAAAGAAATGAAATTAGAAGAAGTTTGGATCTCTCTTTCTCTCTCTCTTAGTTTGATTTAATACTCTGGTAGAGTGTGAAGAATGATACACAGGATATATATATATATATATATATATATATATATATATATATATATATATATATATATATATATATATATATGTGTGTGTGTGTGTGTGTGTGTGTGTGTGTAGTTTTGCAATATTCCCCATCTTCTTTCATCTGCCACTATGCGTCCAAGTCACAGCTACTTAAATGCAACAAAACTTGCATTTGAAATAACCATATAGTCTTCTAAAAATCAGTTAGTTTCAGCTGATCGTCAGACTGGTGGAGATTATTTGGATGGCTAAAAGTATGAAATATCCAATGGTCCTATTTTCAATATAGAGATAATCAAAGTTGGGATGGCACCATTTTCATTCATGAGAAGACATGACCAAAACCATGATTCCATATGTTCCAAATTGGGCCTGAAATATTTTTAAATTACAGTGTGTCTTCACTCATTATAAATGGAGTTGGACTAGTACAGCTTTTGCTGTTTTGAATTATTGCAATTTGACTCTTCGACGAATTGCCTCACTTCTCGACAATCTACCAGAAAAAAAAAATCAATTTATTAGAAGTTTAGGGCATCTGATTGTGCTTAATTTCGTACTCATTGTTGCCTAAAAGGCAATCTAATTACTGTAAATTTTATTTGGACAGTCCCATTGGATGACAGAGTGATCTTGGTGAACATTACAGTCTTTTTGGGTATTGTTCTATTGTGTCTAGATGAACTCATGCCCTCTTACTTCTTTGTGAACAATGTCACTGGATGGTCCTGATGGATGACCATTACATCACACCACACTCAGCTTCTAAGTGCAAGTGGAAAGGTTCACTTCTGGAAATGGAGTCCTTGAGTGTGGGAAAAATCCTGCATTTGGGCCCTGGAAAGGCGCCCCTGAGCAGGTACTAATTTTCCTTCTTATATTTTTCCCAGTTCTCATATAGATGGAAGGTATTTCAATATGGATTGGGTTGTTGTTCACTTGTTTTGTTTGGGCTGTTGTTCTTCTTATATTTTTCCCAGTTCTCATATAGATGGAAGGTATTTCAATATTTTTCCCAGTTCTCATATAGGTGGAAGGTATTTCAATATGGATTGGGTTGTTGGTCCATCACATTTTCTTCCTTGCTGTTCTCGGGATTAATCACATAACAATGCTTTGTATACGGATTGACAAGTTATTGCATTGTGTCTTTGTTTCTGGTTGAGATAGTTTATGTTATTTTTTGTGCATGTTGATATCATTGAGTTGGTAATAATACCATAGTGTATCCTGCAAAACCTTCATGAATTGTCTTGCAAATTTTGTTCATATGTTATTCTAATGTTAATGTGCATGCAGAGTCACAGACAGTGTATATCCAGTTATTCAAGGTGAAGCTTTTCCAATATCCCAATTGTCATGTTTTGTTGGCAAGCACAGGGAAGATCACCAAGAGGTACAGTACCCTGCTGTTTTTTTTTTTTTTTCAATAATTCATTTGCAGGCTCATGTACTGGACTAATGAGTCATAACTTACCTCATATTCCATGGTGACACAGAACATTGATCATCCTGATGTGTTCATTGAAGTTATATTCTGACGAAACTGTGGGAGTTCACTAATTTGCCTCATATAACATCTTATAGCCCGTTAACCAAGTCAGATGACTGATGACTGTCAGAGAACTGTGATTTCAACATAAATTGTCCTGGTAAATTTTCTTGAGACTTTCTTCTCTTGTTCCTTTGAGGCAGGCAGTGCATCTCTATACATAGAGATCTTATATTTGAATTCGTCCTCTCTCCTTAATTGCTAAAACTTCAATTTTATTTTATTTTTTTATTTTTTATTCCAGGGCACTGACTTTGAATAGTTCACACATGCATTGGATTACTTCCATATCTTGGTCTAGTCCTGCATCATAAGTGATCCGTTTGTTGAATATCTGTATTTGATTATAATTAATATTTTTCTTTTTGGAAATGCTCCAATTGGCTATGTACACGGGAACCTTCCTATACACATAATTGCAGTTTGGACACATCAGTAGTTCATATCATTGATCTAAACTGCCCATGTGGTCTAGCTTACTCTTCATTGGCCATTGAAAAATCCATACATCTTAATGGTTGTTACCATCCGATCCATAGCATGAAAAATGGATGGCCATGTTCATTTATAATAATAAAAAAAGGTCAAATTATCAATTTCAATCATCAATTGGTGGTGTCATCCTCTGTTTGAGTTTTGCTTGTGGTTTTGAAACAATTGCTTTGGTTAGGTGATAGTAACCATCTCATCCATGGGTTGGAAAGTGGACGTTTATATTAATAGGGTTGATGTTATCCAGTTTGTTTGATTTTCTGAAAGGGGCCTAAGAAAGGAGCATTGGATAAAACAGAAGGTCCAGATTAATGTTATCAATACCTCATGTCTGACTTCAGCTATCTACAAGGACGTTCCCATACGTACAGCCCACCCGAGCATTTCTCCATTTGTTTTTTTTTTTTTTTGTAGCCTTTTGTAGTTTAGTGTATGGGTTTCCAAAGATGTATGTTCCAAGACCATGAATACATTCAGCTTCTATATATTTGCCAAGAAGTGATATTATGTACTTTGCCATGTCCAGAAACTTAGTTCTTATGCATATTTGAATTGGTTGACATGTATGGAAAATTCAACTCCCAAAAATTTGCCACAAAGGACTTGTATTGGACTTGCAGTCTTATGAACTCTTCATGAAGGTCAGGAAAAAAATAATATAACCTACCTTTTCCTTGCTCTTTATACCTGGTTCTCTCTATATGTTATCAATGTGATTTTGTGAAGCTGGTTGTATTCTTTGCATTAATATATAATTCTATAAAAAACTGATCATCTACAACCACTTGTATGCAACGACCCTTTCTTCTTCTTCTCTTGCCCTTCCTCAGTCCTGTATTATAATATGGGAAAGTATCCAGTGCTTAATGATTACATTAAAGTTGGTTGTCAAGTACTCTTATCTTGATACACAGCATACTTGGACGCCAAGGCATTCATCTATCCCTAGTGCAGGTGGGCCATTCTCCAACACTCGTAATGGTTTGGATAATCCTAACCACTAATTTTAGGTTTTCTTTTTTCATCAAACTAAAGACTAATTTTCAGCTCTTTTTTTTTTTTTTTTTTTTTTTTTGTCTAATCGTCCATTTGTAATCATCAAAAGCCTTCCAATCAGTGCCTAGGATCCAACCAGTGTAATTTGTAACACATTGCCCATCGTCTTTAGGGGCTAGCAGATGAACAGTCTTGATTTCTCAAGTGTTTGCCACATGTAAAGAGATACAAGTGCTTGATATTAACTTAGATTAAAATAAGAAACACCACTAGCTATATATGAGAAATTTGTGCAACTGGTTGCGTGTGGGACCTGCTGTGGCATATGATATCCAACTGACAGTGTTGCCCATCCATGAAAATCTGTGCATGCATGCTTGTGTGAGTACAACTTACCTCCTGTTAAAGAGGCATTTGTAGGATGACCTATCTAGGAATGCTTTCTATTCTTTAGGTTGTCATAGTAATGATTATCAGGTTGTGCTGTTGGCATTTTATTAGTTTTGTATTTTATATACCTAAGATTCCTGACTTTGGTTTAGCAAAGCTTGTAGGATGGCCTTTGATGGTTGCTGTCCCAATTGCAAATTCCCAAGCAATGACTGCCCACTAAGTGAGTTCATGATTTGAGTGCAACTTACCTATTATATATTGTATGTAAGTTGTCATGGTCATGAATAAAATCATTTTTGACTCATTTCTTCTTGGAAATGAAGTGGAAATGAATAAATCCTCTCTACATGTGAAACTGTGGTCCTGTTCTCATCCAAACAATCTGGATATACATTGCATTAGCAATATTTCTACCTGTAAAAGCCTGGTTTGGGTTGTACCAAAGGTCCAAAACATGTTGTTCCTGAGTTTCACTACAATCCAATTACCCTTGATTTTGCAGCTAACCAAACTTCAAGGTGAAAAATTAGGCTGATTTCATAGAGCACAAACTGCTACCGTTTTGTTCTGGTCTAGTAGTAGCAGTTTTGTTCTGGTCTAGTAGGTGGTCAATTCTCAACTGCTATTATATCCTTAGTTCTGTGATTTTGCCTATGCTCTTGAGTACCATAAGACACCAATGCCCTTGAATTTCAAAGATGACCACCATTCCCTTTCTTCTCAGCTCTTGGTTTAAGCCAATGGGCTGCACATTTTGTAAAGTTTGCATGCAACTCTAACATTTGTTCTTTATGCTACATGATATGTTTGCTAGTTGAGATCCACAACTTACTGATTGTAAATGGATCTAACTTGCAAAATGGAAAAAGGAGACGTTGCAAGATTGAGTTAATCAAGAAGAGAAACTAATCTCATCTTTTATATTAAATTCAATAGGAATAAAAAATGCTAGAGTTATTTATCCATCGAAGTAAACCTAGGCCCTGTTTGGATATGAGGAATCTGTGGAAAGAATTCTTTTTTGTAGAAAACTACTGCTGTTTTTTTTTGTTTACACTGTTGGGATTGTAAAAGAGTTTATGTAGGTGTGATTGTGGATGTTCTTTGTCAAGTAGCATAATTTTGATATTTACAACCAATGTGGATGTTTCCAACACAATGAAAATGGCCATTTGGTAATATTCTGCAGATCCAATGCAGTTTGGTAACAATTACGAGTTGAAATATTAGAATCCTTGAGAATGGATGGAGTCCAAATATTTTCCTACTTGATTTTGTAACCTGTCGTTGAAGTTATGGTATTGATATTTAATGTAAACAGATGTCGTCGGGGACTACTTGTCGACCTCATGGAAGATAGACTGAGCTAACCGAAAAGGTGGTCCAAATATCCGGTAGTCCCGAGCAGGCTGAGAGAGCCCAGAGCCTTCTCTAGGGATTTATTCTGAGCAGTTAGTTTCTATTTTCCCTTGCAATTTCCAGTTATCGACCATTCATTTTTTAGTGCTATTTTCTTTTCCAATCTTAGTTCAATTGTAATTTGAGTCAGATCTTGCTCGTCTTTAACAAAGACAAGATGCCACACCAAGCTAAATCGAGCTATGGGTGTTGTAAAGCCAAGATCTTGTAAGGAAGCAATGGATGCTTTCGCCACCAAGATAATATGTTTTCCCGAGAATCCGCGATTATCAACAATCTTTGTATAAAAGGTAAGAATGGTTTATTTTTCTTTCTTTTTTCTTTTTCATTTTAATGTCAATCTGCTTCTAAGAATAGGAATGCATTCCATTGACAATCTTTTTTTTTTTTTTTGGTGGTGGTTATCTTATGCTGCATCCATCTGCTTTCCTGCACCTATTTATAAATTTCCAGTGAAGATATCCAGATTTAAGCAAGAAATCAATCATAGTTCTAAAACTTGGTGAGTCAACTTGAAACTCAACCGAGTCAGCTCGACTCGACGGGATTTCGTGCCAAGTCTCTGGAAGCTAGTTCTAAAACTAGTGAATGTATCAATATCGCCAATATAAATCCCTCATATTGTTCATCTCTCTGCTGATGAAGCACACATGTGGCTGAGTGTGGATGGATGGGGACAGCACTCTCCACATGTGTGGAAGAACAAACCTCCTGAATGCTTTGAAATGTTGCATTTATTGTTCTGTAAATTGTTCAATTAATTTATCTTGATGGCTGAGACACCATGGGCAGGGGTGCATACATGATGCTGCATAGATTAGATAATCTCTGGCCCATTTGATGGATGGATTGGGCCTTGCTCCAATGTGCCACATTGGTGTGTAGTGCCCATTCTTCATGTTTACACGTGGTTGCACTATATGGGCTGTTCTTTTTCATAGATTCCAGTAAATGAGTCATTATTACTCTCTAAGCATGTCTCGATTTTCTTGGAAGAGAACAGTTCCATAGTCACTTCTTGGTCATAATGACATTTTTTGTTTGGAGCTTAGAATTTGTTAAATCTTGCAAATGGGAATATTAGTAAATACGGATTTTCTTGTTAAGAAGTAGAGGCTTTCCCTAGCCAATAGCTTCAATCGCCATCTCTAGCGGGATGCGGATTTAATGCCCATGCCTAGCAGGAAGTTCCTTCGCTGGGATGCTAAGTGGGGCCCACCATGATGTTTATGAGAAATTCACATGGTGCGTCCGTTTTGAGAGATCATTTTAGGTTATGAGACTAAAAATGAGGTGGATCCAAAACTCAAGTGGGCACGCAGGGAGGAAACAGTAGGGATTCAGTGACCACTGTTTGAAACATTCGTGTGGCTAAAAAGTTTCATAATTTTTTGGTATTTTCACTTCATCACAGTGGGAATGACCTTATAAACCGTTTGGATGCCATATAAACATCAAGGTAGATTTGGATTACATTGATGGTACTGGTTAGTGGTCGATGTTCTATAAGCATACCGTAATGTATATTTTTTTTACACTTAGGTGGACCATACTATAGGAAACAAGGGTGATTGACTGCCCAAAAAATAATAATTTTTCCTTCTGTTTTAGGCCTCTGTCCTTGCTTTTTGATAATACTCATCTTTCAAAAAAATAAAAATAAATAAATCGGGTTCCTTGTCAAGTCAAACTCACATATTTTGTGATTCACTTCATTGCATGGATTCAAGTAGTGGGCTGAAACCAGTACAAGTCACACTGTATCATCGGTCCAATGCAAGGATCTCCATTGTATCATGATGTAAAAGTGGAGCCAATGGTTATGTGATCCATTGCGGTGATCTGATGAGCTCCATTGTTCACGGAACATGCTCCAAAATGTCCTAAGTTGGAAGATCCTCCCCATCCTAACTTTGGATATTCCAGTTGAGTGTGGAGTGTCGCTGTTTTCCTTTTCCGAACCATTTATTTGCAGGCTACCAAAAAATCAAATGCTTAGGATTGTCTCATTGAGAAGATTCTTGGGGCATCATTCATCCACTGTGTGGTCCATCAGATCAACAATTTGGATCACCCAACCATGTGCACTTGTACAAATTGAGTATGAGGATACCATACATCCTCATGATTATCTATTCCTCTCTCATGCACTTAAAATTTAAGTTGTTCAATGTTCCATCGGCACATGACAAGTTTAAAAGAGAGCATTTGATTTGCGATTCTGAGGTAACTAATCTTGACTTTGCGGTGATGTTTCTCAAATGGTTCTTGAAGAGCAAGTGACTATTGTTACCAATGCTTCGTCGGTGAATCATGGAGTTGATGTCAGTCATAGCCCTACATTAAAGAGTATCATGGAGCGACATGGAGATATGCTTCAACAACCAAAGAAGCGAGATCGCGGAGCACATGACAATATTGTTGATGTTGATGTTGATATGGAATCTCTTTCGAGCTATCCATTGGATGAGGAAGTCATCGGAATCATAACAATGGAAGATGTTATGGAGGAATTACTACAGGTTGAAAATGTTTGAGTCTTGGAAAGTATTCTTAGAACTCTCTAATTTACATTGCTTTATTTTCTCTTTTTGCTTGCTTACTCAAGGTTTTCTTAGCCCATGCGCCTGCATGGAGCTATGTGCATCCACACAAGCACACATGCTGATATGGCACCCATATGTGAGATCTAAGCTTTCTTTTGAGTGGGCCACCTGTTTAGGTCTTCTGACATAGGAATCAGGTTGTTGCACTCCTTGGTGGGCCTAACTTGTTGAAAAAATAACCGAACAACAAGCTATCAATTTCTTTTGCACACTGTGGCCCATATGAGTGAAATGGCCTGATATTTAGACAAAAATCTCGCTTTGTCATTCATATATAAGGCTCGCATATTATGGATATAGTTGTCAATTTCTGCAAGTTGGGTTGTTTTCGCATTTCATCTTGCTAGGGGATTTTTTTCCTTTTCATTTCATCAATTTCGTTACTATATTTGTCTTATCGTTTTGCATTATCTCTGTTCTAATGTGCTTAATCATGTGATTGTTTGTCTTCAACATAATTACGTGCAAATGCAACCCAGATCTGAATAGTTGAATGTGGACTGCATTTCTACATTTAAAGCCAAGGACTTCAAGAAAACCCCCACAGGTCAAGCAGCAAAAAAAATAAAGAGACTTAAATGTGGTCTCTTTTTTTTAAAAGCATATTACAATCCAAATATTTGGAATTTAAATGATATATTTGATTTTGATTTCTTCCTTTTCTATTGTGTAGACCGACTTTCTCAAATAGGTTGGTTCGTTCAGAGCTATGGAGAAATGGGTATATCTAGTTTTGGATGTGTTGATTAATACACATCCATAACTAGATATATCAATTTCTCCAAAACCCTAATGAACCAACTTATTTGAGAAGGAAAAGTCTACATGAAAAGAAAGGAATCAAAATCAAATAATATCATTCAAATTCTTAATTATATATTTTTTTAAATTAATGAGAATCGCAGACGGTTTTTAGCCGCCGAGAGTGCTGACGGTTTTTAGCCGCCGAGAACGCCGACGGAATTGTGCCGCCGACGACGCCGACGGATTTGAGCCGTCGGCGTCGGCGAGCAACCCTGATATTCTTTACCAACGGACCTTGCGACGGCTAAAAGCCGTCGGAGAAGGTCATCGCCGACGGTTTTTAGCCGTCGGCGTTGCCCTATTTTTTGGTAGTGGATGTTCTCAAAAAAGTTTGCACGAGTTCCATCCAAACTAGTGCACAACTGAGCATTCGACATATTGAGTCATGCTCACCTGAGCGCACCTTTGCACACATGTCATGGACGTCTAATCCAAACGGACCATGTGAATCCCATGAATCCCTAAAGGAAAAATTTTCACCCCTATCTAAAATTCTAGTGGGCCATTGCAAAGAGATGCAAATCAGGGGAGGAAACTGTTTTCATTTTTCATGGCCCACTAAAGTTTTGAATCAAAGTAAAAATTGGGCCCAGGGGGTTTTATGAGTCGCTACTTCACGAGGACCGTTCAGATTTTGGAGTGACATCACGTATGATGTTTTCTCAAAAAAGTTTGCACGAGTTCCGTCCGAACTAGTGCACAACTGAGCATTCGACATATTGAGTCATGCTCACCTATGCCCGAGCGCACCTTTGCATACATGTCATGGGCGTCTAATCCGAACGGACCATGTGAATCCCATGAATCCCTAAAGGAAAAAATTTCACCCCGATCTAAAATTCTAGTGGGCCATTGCAAAGAGAAATGCAAATCAGGAGAGGAAACTGTTTTCATTTTTCATGGCCCACCAATTGGGCCCAGGGGGTTTTATGAGTCGCTACTTCACGAGGACTGTTCAGATTCTAGAGTCACATTACGTATGATGTTTTCTCAAAAAAGATTGCCCGAGTTCCATGCGAACTAATGCACAGCCAAGCATTCAACATATTAAGCCATGCTCACTTACGCACAAGCGCACCTTTGAACACGTGTCATGGGCGTCTAATCCGAACGGTCCATGTGATGTGGAATCCCATGAATCCCCAAGGGAAAATTTTTCACCCTGATCTAAAATTCTGGTGGGCCATAGCAAAGAGAAATGCAAATCAAGAGAGGAAACTGTTTTCATTTTTCATGGCCCGCGAAAGTTTTGGATCTAAGTAAAAAATTGGGCCCAACTGGTTTCATGAGGTGTTGCTTCACGTGGGCCATTCAGATTTTGCAATCACATCACGTATGATGAGTTCTCAAATAAGTTCATTTCCGTTCGAAATGGTGTGAAGCAGCACCTCGTGAAACCCCCTAGGCCCAATTTTACTTTGGTCCAAAACTCTAGTGGGCTATGAAAAATGTAAACAGTTTCATCCCTTGATTTGCATTTCTCTTTATTTAGATCATGGTGAAATTTTTTCCCTTATTGTTTCATGGGATTCTTCATCACATGGATTGCTCGGATTAAACGCCCATGACACATGCAAAGGTGCATACGTGCGCAAGTGAGGATGACTATATATGCCGGGTGCTCAGCTTCACACCATTTCGAACGGAACTCATGCAAACTTTTTTGAGAACTCATCATATGATGGGCTCAATTTTTACTTTGATTCAAAACTATGGTGGGCCAAGAAAAATGAAAATTGTTTTCTCGATTTGCATTTCTCTTTGCTATGATCCACACAAATTTTAGATTAGGGTGGAAATTTTACCTTAGGGTTTCATTGGATTTTGCATCACATCGACGGTTCGATTTAGATGACCATGACACGTGTACAAAGGTGCGCACATGCGTAGGTGCGCCAGTGAACATGACTCTATATGCCGAATGCTCATTCGAATGCTCGCATTTGCGCACCCCAATTCGAAACTCGTGCGAACAAGTTTGAGAACTCAGGATGCATGATATGACTCCATGATCTTAACCCAATTTTTACTTAGATCCAAAGCATTGGTGGGCCATGAAAAATGAAAACAGTTTCCTCTCTTGATTTGCATTTCACTTTGCTATGGCCCACCAGAATTTTATATCAGGGTGAAAATTTTTCCCATGGGTTTTCATGGGATTCCGCATTACATGGACCGTTCGGATTAGACGCCCATGACGCGTGTGTAAAGGTGCGCACGTGCGTAGGTGTGCAGGTGACGTGACTCTATATGCCGAATGCTTAGATGTGCACCAGGTTTCGCACGAAGCTAGGGCGAACTTTTTTAAGAAAACATCATACGCATTCGTTGGTCCTAAATTTATCCTCCATCTCGTTGTCCTATAGTAACCCCGTAACTCACTCCTTAGAGGTCGAATTCAGAGTATTTTGAGGTCATTGGAATGGTAACATGACACGCTTCCAGATGAGACTAGAATTGCCTAATTCGGAGACCGTTCTATATCCTAAAAGTATGTTGGTACTCTTCGATCGTCTTTTTTCAATATGGAGTGTAAATCTTTCCAAATCGCGCGAACCAATGGAGATGCTAATAACTCCATCGTTTGATGTCGGATTGGGTCAATTTTTTGTCATCTGAAAGGTACTTTAGTGCTCTTTCATTCCTGACTGGAATCGTCGTATTCCGAGACCATTTGGGCATACATAAGTGGGATCACAATCGTTGGTCTTGAATTTTTCCTTCATCTCCTTTTCCAATAGTAACCCTCATAACTCACTCTACCAAGGTCGAATTCAGACTATTTTGAGGTCATTGTAATGGTAACTTGACAAGCTTCCAGATGAGACTAGAATTGCGTAATTCAGAGACCGTTCGATATCCTAAAAGCATGTTGGTACTCTTCGATCATCTTTTTACAATATGGAGTCTAAATCTTTCCAAATCGCGTGATCCAACGAAGATGCTCATAACTCTATCGTTTGATGTTAGGTTGGGTCGATTTCTAGTCATCTGAAAATCCTTTAGTGCTCTTTCATTCCTGACTGGAATCGTCGTATTCCGAGACCATTTGGGATCCATAAGTGGGATCGCAATCATCGGTCCTGAATTTTTCCTTCATCTCCTTTTCCAATAGTAACCCCCATAACACACTCTTCCGAGGTCGAATTCAGACTATTTTGAGGTCATTTTAATGGTCATCTGAAAGGTCCTTTTAGTGCCTTTCATTCCTGACTGGAATCGTCATATTCAGAGACCATTTGGGATCCATACGTGGGATCGCAGTTGTCGGTCCTGAATTTTTCCTTCATCTCATTGTCCTATAGGAACCCTCGTAACTCTCTCTTCAGAGGTCGAATTCAGACTATTTTGAGGTCATTGTAATGGTAACTTGACAAGTTTCCAGATGAGACCAGAATTGCGTAATTCGGAGACCGTTCGATATCCTAGAAGCATGTAGGTACTCTTCGGTCGTCTTTTACCAATATGGAGTGTAAATCCCTCCAAATCCCGCGATCCAACGGAGATGCTTATAACTCAATCGTTTGATGTCGGATTGGGTCGATTTCTACTCATCTGAAAGGTCCTTTAGTGCTCTTTCATTCTTGACTGGAATCGTCGTATTCCGAGACCATTTGGGATCCATAAGTGGGATCGCAATTGTTGGTCCTGAATTTTTATTTCATCTCCTTTTCCAATAGTAACCCTCATAAATCACTCTTTCGACATCGAATTCAGACTATTTTGAGGTCATTGTAATGGTAACTTGACAAGCTTCCAGATGAGACCAGAATTGCATAATTCGGAGACCGTTCGATATCCTAAAAGCATGTTGGTGCTCTTCGATCGTCTTTTTTCAATATGTAGTGTAAATCTTTCCAAATCGCGCGATCTAACGTAGATGCTCATAACTCCATCGTTTGATGTTGGAGTGGGTCGATTTCTAGTCATCTGAAAAGTCCTTTAGTGCTCTTTCATTCCTGACTGCAATCATCGTTTTCCGAGAACATTTGGGATCCATAAGTGGGATCGCAGTCATCGGTCCTGAATTTTTCCCTCATTTCCTTTTCCAATAGTTACCCTCATAACTCACTCTTCCGACGTTGAATTCAGACTATTTTGAGGTCATTGTAATGGTAACTTGACAAGCTTCCAGATGAGACTAGAATTGCGTAATTCGGAGACCGATCGATATCCTAAAAGCATGTTGGTACTCTTCGAACTTCTTTTCTCAATATGGAGTGTAAATCTTTCCAAATCATGCGATCCAACGCATATGCTCATAACTCCATCGTTTGATGTCAGATTGGGTCAATTTTTGGTCATCTGAAAGGTCCTTTTAGTGGCTTTCTTTCCTGACTGGAGTCGTCGTATTCCGAGACCATTTGGGCATCCATAGGTGCGATCGCAGTCGTCGGTCCTGTATTTTTCCTTCATCTCGTTGTCTTATAGTAACCCTCGTAAGTCGCTCTTCAGAGGTCGAATTTAGACTATTTTGAGGTCATTGGAATGGTAACTTGACAAGCTTCCAGATGAGACCAGAATTGCCTAATTCGGAGACCGTTCGATATCCTAAAAGCATGTTGGTACTCTTTGATCGTCTTTTTTCAATATGGAGTGTAAATCTTTCCAAATCGCGCGATCCAGCGGAGATGCTCATAACTCCATCGTTTGATGTCGGACTGGGTCGATTTCTAGTCATCTGAAAGGTCCTTTAGTGCTCTTTCATTCCTGACTAGAATCGTCGTATTCCGAGACCATTTGGCATCCATAAGTGGGATCACAGTCGTCGGTCCTGAATTTTTCCTTCATCTCCTTTTCCAATAGTAACCCTCATAACTCACTCTTCCAACGTCGAATTCAGACTATTTTGAGGTCATTGTTATGGTAACTTGACAAGCTTCCAGATAAGACCAGAATTGCGTAATTCGGAGACCGTTCGATATCCTAAAAGCATGTTCGTACTCTTCGATCGTCTTTTTTCAATATGGAATGTAAATCTTTCCAAATCGCGCGATCCAACGCAGATGCTCATAACTCCATCGTTTGATGTCGGATTGGGTCAATTTTTAGTCATCTGAAAGGTCCTTTTAATGCCTTTCATTCCTGACTGGAATTGTCATATTCCGAGACCATTTGGGCATCTATAGGTGGGATGGTAGTCGTCGGTCCTGAATTTTTCCTTCATCTCATTGTCCTATAATAACCCTTGTAACTCTCTCTTCAGAGGTCGAATTCAGACTATTTTGACATCATTGGAATCGTAACTTGACAAGCTTCCAGATGAGACCAGAATTGCCTAATTCATACACCGTTCGATATCTTAAAAGCATGTCGGTACTCTTCGATCGTCCTTTTTTCAATATGGAGTGTAAATCTTTCCAAATTGCGCGATCCAACGGAGATGCTCATTACTCCATCATTTGATGTCGGATTGGGTCGATTTCTAGTTATCTGAAAGGCCTTTAGTGCTCTTTCATTCCTGACAGGAATCGTCATATTCCGAGACCATTTGGTATCCATAAGTGGGATCGCAGTCGTCGGTCCTGAATTTTTCCTTCATCTCCTTTTCCAACAGTAACCCTCATAACTCACTCTTTAGACGTCGAATTCAGACTATTTGGAGGTCATTGTAATGGTAACTTGACAAGCTTCCAGATGAGACCAGAATTGCGTAATTCGGAGACCGGTCGATATCCTAAAAGCATGTTGGTACTCTTCGATCGTCTTTTCTCAATATGGAGTGTAAATCTTTCCAAATCGCGCGATCCAATGCAGATGCTCTTAACTCCATCGTTTGATGTCGGATTGGGTCAATTTTTAGTCATCTGAAAGGTCCTTTTAGTGCCTTTCATTCCTAACTGGAATCATCGTATTACGAGACCATTTGGGCTTCCATAGGTGGGATCGCAGTCATCGGTCCTGAATTTTTTCCTTCATCTCGTTGTCTTGTAGTAACCCTCGTAACTCTCTCTTTAGAGGTCAAATTCAGACTATTTTGAGGTCATTGGAATGGTAACTTTGCAAGCTTCCAGATGAGACCAGAATTGCCTAATTCGGAAACCGTTCGATATCCTAAAAGCATGTTGGTACTCTTCGATCATCTTTTTTCAATATGGTGCGTAAATCTTTCTAAATCGCGCGATCCAAAGGAGATGCTTATAACTCCATCGTTTGATGTCGGATTGGGTCGATTTCTAGTCATCTGAAAGGTCCTTTAGTGCTCTTTCATTCCTGACTAGAATCGTCATATTCCGAGTCCATTTGGGATCCATAAGTGGGATCGCAGTCGTCGGTCCTGAATTTTTCATTCATCTCGTTGTCCTATAGTAGCCCTCGTAACTCTCTCTTCAGAGGTCGAATTCAGACTTTTTTGAGGTCATTGGAATGGTAACTTGACAAGCATCCAGACGAGACCAGAATTGCCTAATTCATAGACCGTTTGATATCCTAAAAGCATGTTGGTATTCTTCGATCGTCTTTTTTCAATATAAAGTGTAAATCTTTCCAAATTGCGTGATCCAATGGAGATGCTCATTACTCCATCATTTGATGTCGGATTGGGTTGATTTCTAGTTATCTGAAAGGTCCTTTAGTGCTCTTTCATTCCTGACAGGAATCGTCATATTCCGAGACCATTTGGTATCCATAAGTGTGATCGCAGTCGTCGGTCCTGAATTTTTCCTTCATCTCCTTTTCCAACAGTAACCCTCGTAACTCACTCTTCAGACGTCGAATTCAAACTATTTGGAGGTCACTGTAATGGTAACTTGACAAGTTTCCAGAAGAGACCAGAATTGCATAATTCGTAGACCGTTCGATATCTTAAAAGCATGTTGGTACTCTTCGATTGTCTTTTCTCAATATAGAGTGTAAATCTTTCCAAATCGCGCGATCCAACGCAGATGCTCATAGCTCCATCGTTTGATGTCAGATTGGGTCGATTTTTAGTCATCTGAACGGTCCTTTTAGTGGATTTCATTCATGACTGGAATCGTCGTATTCCTAGACCATTTGGGCATCCATAGGTGCGATCGCAGTCGTCGGTCTTGAATTTTTCATCCATCTCGTTGTCTTATAGTAACATCGTAACACTCTCCTTAGAGGTCGAATTTAGACTATTTTGAGGTCATTAAAATGGTAACTTTGCAAACTTCCTGATGAGACCAGGATTGCATAATTCGTAGACCGTTTGATATCCTAAAAGCATGTTGGTACTCTTCGATCGTCTTTTTTCAATATGGAGTGTACATCTTTCTAAATTGCGCTATCCAACGGAGATGCTCATTACTCCATCATTTGATGTCAGACTGGGTCGATTTCTAGTCATCTGAAAGGTTCTTTAGTGATCTTTCTATCCTGACTGGAATCGTCGTATTTCGAGACCATTTTGGATCCATAAGTGGGATCGCAGTCGTCGGTCTTGAATTTTTCCTTCATCTCCTTTTCCAATAGTAACTCTCATAACTCACTCTTTCGAGGTTGAATTCAGATTATTTTAAGGTCATTGTAATGGTGACTTGACAAGCTTCCAGATGAGACCAAAATTACGTAATTCGGAGACCATTTGATATTCTAAAAGCATGTTGGTACTCTTCGATCGTCTTTTGCTAAACAGAGATGCTCATACCTCCATCGTTTGTTGTCGGATTGGGTCAATTTTTTGTAATCTGAAAGGTACTTTAGTGTACTTTCATTGCTGACTGGAATCGTCGTATTCCGAGACCATTTGGGATCCATATGTGGGATCGCAGTCATCGGTCCTGAATTTTTCCTTCATCTCGTTTTTCTATATTTCCCTCGTAACTCTCTCTTTAGAGGTTGAATTCAGACTATTTTGAGGTCATTGGAATGACAACTTGACAAGCTTCCAGATGAGACCAAATTGCGTAATTCGGGGACAGTTCGATATCCAAAAAGCATGTTGGTACTCTTCGATCGTCTTTTTTCAATATGGAGTGTAAATCTTTCCAAGTCGCGCGATCCAACGGAGATGCTCATAACTCCATCATTTGATGTCGGATTGGGTCGATTTCTAGTCATCTAAAAGGTCCTTTAGTGCACTTTCATTCCTAACTAGAATGTTGTATTCTGAGACCATTTGGGATCCATAAGTGGGATCGCAGTCGTTGGTACTGAATTTTTCCTTCATCTCCATTTCCAATAGTAACCCTCATAACTCACTCTTCTAAAGTTGAATTCAGACTATTTTGAGGTCATTGGCATGGTAACTTGACAAGCTTACAGATGAGACCAGAATTGCATAATTCGGAGACCGTTCGATATCCTAAAAGCATGTTGGTACTCTTTGATCGTCTTTTCTCAATATGGAGTGTAAATTTTTCCAAATCGCGCGATCCAATGCAGATGCTCATAACTCCATTGTATGATGTAGGATTGGGTCAATTTTTTGTCATCTGAAAGGTCCTTTATTGCCTTTCATTCCTGACTGGAATCGTCGTATTCCAAGACCATTTAGGCATCCATAGGTGGGATCGCAGTCGTCGGTCCTAAATTTTTCCTTCATCTCATTGTCCTATAGTAACCCCGTAACTCTCTCTATTTAGAGGTCGAATTCAGACTATTTTGAGGGCATTGGAATGGTAACATGACACGCTTCTAGATGAGACCAGAATTGCCTAATTCGGACACCGTTCGATATCTTAAAAGCATGTTGGTACTCTTCGATCGTCTTTTTTCAATATAGAGTGTAAATCTTTCCAAATCGCGTGAACCAACGGAGATGCTAATAACTCCATCGTTTGATGTCGGATTGGGTCAATTTTTTGTCATCTGAAAGTTACTTTAGTACTCTTTCATTCTTGACTGGAATCGTCGTATTCCGAGACTATTTGGGCATACATAAGCGGGATCGCAGTCGTTAGTCCTGAATTTTTCCTTCATCTCCTTTTCCAATAGTAACCCTCATAACTCACTCTTCCGAGGTCAAATTCAGACTATTTTGAGGTCATTGTAATGGTAACTTGACAAGCTTCCAGATGAGACCAGAATTACGTAATTCGGAGACCGTTCGATATCCTAAAAGCATGTCGGTACTTTTCGATCTTCTTTTCTCAATACGGAGTGTAAATCTTTCCAAATCGCTCCATCCAATGCAGATGCTGATAACCCCATCCTTTGATGTTGGATAGGGTCGATTTCTAGTCATTTAAAAGGTCTTTTAGTGCCTTTCATTCTTGACTGGAATCATCTTATTCCGAGACCCTTTGGGCATCCATATGTGGGATCGCAGTCGTCGGTCCTGAATTTTTCCTTCATCTTGTTGTCCTATATTAACCCTCGGAACACTCTCTCTAGAGGTCGAATTCAGACTATTTTGAGGTCATTGGAATGGTAACTTGGCAAGCTTCCAGATGAGACCAGAATTGCCTAATTCGGAGACCGTTCGATATCCTAAAAGCATGTTGGTACTCTTCGATGGTCTTTTTTCAATATGAAGTGTAAATCTTTCCAAATCGTGCGATCCAACGGAGATGCTTGTAACTCCATCGTTTGATGTCAGATTAGGTCGATTTCTAGTCATCTGAAATGTCCTTTAGTGCTCTTTCATTCCTGACTGGAATCGTCGTGTTCCGAGACCATTTGGGATCCATAAGTGAGATCGTAGTTTTCGGTCCTAAATTTTTCCTTCATCACCTTTTCCAATAGTAACCCTCATAACTCAGTCTTCCGAGGTCGAATTCAAACTATTTTGAGGTCATTGTAATGGTAACTTGACAAGCTTCCACATGAGAGAAGAATTGCCTAATTCGGAGACTATTCGAAATCCTAAAAGTATGTTGGTACTCTTCGATCGTTTTTTTTTCAATATAGAGTCTAAATCTTCCCAAATCGTGTGATCAAATGGAGATGCTCATACCTCCATCGTCTGTTGTCGGATTGGTCAATTTTTTGTCATCTGAAAGGTACTTTAGTGTACTTTCATTGCTGACTGGAATCGTCGTATTCCGAGACCATTTGGGATCTATATGTGGGATCGCAGTCGTCGGTCCTGAATTTTTCCTTCATCTCATTGTTCTATAATTACCCTCGTAACTCTCTCTTCAGAGGTAGAATTCAGACTATTTTGAGGTCATTGGAATGGTAACTTGACAAGCTTCCAAATGAGACCTAATTGCCTAATTCATACACCGTTCGATATCCTAAAAGCATGTTGGTACTCTTCGATCGTCTTTTTCAATATGGAGTGTAAATCTATCCAAATCGCGCGATCCAACGGAGATGCTCATAACTCCATCGTTTGATGTCGGATTGGGTCAATTTTTTGTCATCTGAAAGGTCTTTTATTGCCTTTCATTCCTGATTGGAATCGTCGTATTCAAGACCATTTAGGCATCCATGGGTGGGATCGCAGTCGTCGGTCGTAAATTTTTCCTTCATCTTATTATCCTATAGTAACCCCATAACTCTCTCTATTCAGAGGTCGAATTTAGACTATTTTGAGAGCATTGGAATAGTAACATGACACGCTTCCAGATGAGACTAGAATTGCCTAATTCGGAGACCGTTCGATATCCTAAAAGCATGTTGGTACTCTTCGATCGTCTTTTTCCAATATAGAGTGTAAATCTTTCCAAATCGCGTGAACCAACGGTGATGCTAATAACTCCATTGTTTGATGTCGGATTGGGTCAATTTTTTTAAATCTGAAAGTTACTATAGTGCTCTTTCATTCTTGACTGGAATCGTCATATTCCGATACCATTTGGGCATACATAAGCGGGATTGCAGTTGTTGATCCTGAATTTTTCCTTCATCTCTTTTTCCAATAGTAACCCTCATAACTCACTCTTCCGAGGTCGAATTCAGACTATTTTGAGGTCATTGTAATGGTAACTTGACAAGCTTCCAGATGAGACCAGAATTGCGTAATTCGGAGACCGTTCGATATCCTAAAAGCATGTTGGTACTCTTCGATCGTCTTTTCTCAATACGGAGTGTAAATCTTTCCAAATTGGGCCATCCAATGCAGATGCTGATAACCCCATCCTTTGATGTTGGATTGGTTCGATTTTTAGTCATCTGAAAGGTCCTTTTAGTGCCTTTCATCCCTAGCTGGAATCGTCGTATTCCGAGACCCTTTGGGCATCCATAGGTGGGATCGCAGTCGTCGGTCCTGAATTTTTCCTTCACCTTGTTGTCCTATAGTAACCCTTGTAACACTCTCTCCAGAGGTCGAATTCAGACTATTTTGAGGTCATTGGAATGGTAACTTGACAAGCTTCCAGATGAGACCAGAATTGCCTAATTCGGAGACCGTTCGATATCATAAAAGCATGTTGGTACTCTTCGATCGTCTTTTTTCAATATGAAGTGTAAATCTTTCGAAATGGTGCGATTCAACGGAGATGCTCGTAACTCCATCATTTGATGTCAGATTGGGTTGATTTCTAGTCATCTGAAATGTCCTTTAGTGCTCTTTCATTCCTAACTGGAATCATCGTGTTCCAAGACCATTTGGGATCCATAAGTGAGATCGTAGTTTTCGGTCCTAAATTTTTCCTTCATCACCTTTTCCAATAGTAACCCTCATAACTCAGTCTTCCGAGGTCGAATTCAAAGTATTTTGAGGTCATTGTAATGGTAACTAGACAAGCTTCCACATGAGAGAAGAATTGCCTAATTCGGAAACTATTCGAAATCCTAAAAGTATGTTGGTACTCTTCGATCGTCTTTTTTCAATATAGAGTCTAAATCTTTCCAAATCGCGGGATCAAACGGAGATGCTCATACCTCCATCGTCTATTGTCGGATTGGTCAAGTTTTTGTCATCTGAAAGGTACTTTAGTGTACTTTCATTGTTGACTGGAATCGTCGTATTTCGAGACCATTTGGGATCCATATGTGGGATCGCAGTCATCAGTCCTGAATTTTTCCTTCATCTTGTTGTTATATATTTACCCTCGTAACTCTCTCTTTAGAGGTAGAATTCAGACTATTTCGAGGTCATTGGAATGGTAACTTCACAAGCTTCCAGATGAGGCCAGAATTGCGTAATTTGGAGACAGTTCGATATCCTAAAAGCAAATTGGTGCTCTTCGATCGTCTTTTTTCAATATGGAGTGTAAATCTTTCCAAATCGCGCGATCCAATGGAGATGCTCATAACTCTATTGTTTGATGTTGGATTGGGTTGATTTCTACTCATATGAAAGGTACTTTAGTGCTCTTTCATTCCTAACTGGAATCGTCGTATTCCGAGACCATTTGGGATCCACAAGTGAGATCGCAGTCATCGGTACTGAATTTTTTTTCATCTCCTTTTCCAATAGTAACCCTCATAGCTCACTCTTCCGAGGTCGAATTCAGACTATTTTGAGGTAATTGGAATGGTAACTTGACAAGCTTCCAGATGAGACCAGAATTCCGTAATTCGGAGACCGTTTCATATACTAAAAGCATGTTGGTACTCTTCGATCGTCTTTTCTCAATATGTAGTGTAAATCTTTCCAAATCGCATGATCGAACGGAGATGCTCATAACTCCATCGTTTGATGTCAGATTGGGTCAATTTTTGGTCATATGAAAGGTCCTTTAGTGCCTTTCATTCCTGACTGTAATCGTCGTATTCTAATACCATTTGGGCATCCATAGGTGGTATTGCAGTCGTCAGTTTTGAATTTTTTCTTCATCTCGTTGTCCTATAGTAACCCCGTAACTCTCTCTTCAGAGGTCGAATTCAGACTATTTTGAGGGCATTGGAATGGTAACATGACACGTTTCCAGATGAGACCAGAATTGCCTAATTCCGAGACCGTTCGATATCCTAAAAGCATGTTAGTACTATTCGATCGTCTTTTTTAAATATAAATCTTTCCAAATTGCGCGATCCAATGCAGATGCTCATAACTCCATCGTTTGATGTCGGATTGGGTCGATTTTTAGTCATCTGAAAGGTCCTTTTAGTGCCTTTCATTCCTGACTGGAATCGTTGTATTTCGAGACCATTTGGGCATCTATAGGTGGGATGGCAGTCGTCGGTCCTGAATTTTTCCTTCATCTCATTGTCCTATAGTAACCCTTGTAACTCTCTCTTTATAGGTCGAATTCAGACTATTTTGAGGTCATTGGAATGGTAACTTGACAAGCTTCAGATGAGACCAGAATTGCCTAATTCGGAGACCGTTCGATATCCTAAAACATGTTGGTACTCTTCGATCGTCTTTTTTCAATATGAAGTGTAAATCTTTCCAAATCGTGTGATCCAATGGAGATGCTCGTAACTCCACGTTTGATGTCAGATTGAGTCGATTTCTAGTCATCTGAAATGTCCTTTTGTGCTCTTTCATTCCTAACTGGAATCGTCGTGTTCAGAGACCATTTGGGATCCATAAGTAGGATCGTAGTCGTCGGTCCTGAATTTTTCCTTCATCTCCTTTTCTAATAGTAACCTTCATAACTAACTCTTCTGAGGTCGAATTCAGACTATTTTGAGGTCATTGTAATGGTAACTTGACAAGCTTCCAGATGAGAGAAGAATTGCCTATTCGAAGACCATTCGAAATCCTGAAAGCATGTTGGTACTTTTCGATCGCCTTTTTTCAATATAGAGTCTAAATCTTTCCAAATTGCGCGATCAAACGGAGATGCTCATACCTCCATCATTTGTTGTCGGATTGGGTCAGTTTATTGCCATCTGAAAGGTACTTTAGTGTACTTTCATTGCGAACTAGAATCGTCGTATTCCGAGACCATTCAGGATCCATATGTGGGATCGTAGTCCTCAATCCTGAATTTTTCCTTCATCTCATTGTTCTATATTTACGCTCGTAACTCTCTCTTCAAAGGTTGAATTCTGACTATTTTGAGGTCATTGGAATGGTAACTTGACAAGCTTCCAGATGAGACCAGAATTACATAATTCGGGGATAGTTCGAATCCTAAAAGCATGTTGGTACTCTTCGATCGTCTTTTTTCAATATGGAGTGTAAATCTTTCCAAATCGTGATATCTAACGGAGATGCTCATAACTCTATCGTTTGATGTCGGATTGGGTCGATTTCTGTCATTTGAAAGGTCCTTTAGTGCTATTTCATTCCTAACTAGAATCGTCATATTCCGAGACCATTTGGGATCTATAAGTGGGGATCGCAGTCGTCGGTACTGAATTTTTCCTTCATCTTTTCCAATAGTCACCCTCATAACTCACTCTTCTGAGGTCGAATTCAGACTATTTTGAGGTCATTGGAATGGTAACTTGACAAGCTTCCAGATGAGACCAGAATTGCGTAATTCGGAGACCGTTTGATATCCTAAAAGCATGTTAGTACTCTTTGATCGTCTTTTCTCAATATGGAGTGTAAATCTTCCTAAATAGCGCGATCCAACGGAGATGCTCATAACTCCATCGTTTGATGTTGGATTGGGTCAATTTTTAGTCATATGAAAGGTCCTTTAGTGCCTTTCATTCCTGACAAGAATCGTCATATTCCAAGACCATTTGGGCATCCATAGGTGGGATTGCAGTCGTTGGTTCTGAATTTTTCCTTCATCTCGTTGTCCTATAGTAACCCCGTAACTCTCTTTTCAGAGGTTGAATTCAGACTATTTTGAGGGCATTGGAATGGTAACATGACACACTTCTAGAAGAGACCAGAATTGCCTAATTCGAAAACCGTTCGATATCGTAAAAGCATGTTGGTACTCTTCGATCATCTTTTTTCAATATGGAGTCTAAATTTTTCCAAATCGCGCAATCAAACAGAGATGCTCATACCTCCATCATTTGTTGTCGGATTGGGTCAATTTTTTGTCATCTGAAACGTACTTTAGTGTACTTTCATTGCTAACTGGAATCATCGTATTCCGAGACCATTTGGGATCCATTTACGGAATTGCAGTCGTTGGTCCTGAATTTTTCCTTCATCTCGTTGTTCTATATTTACCCTCGTAACTCTCTCTTCAAAGGTTGAATTTTGACTATTTTGAGGTCATTGGAGTGGTAACTTGACAAGCTTCCAGATGAGACCATAATTGTGTAATTCAGAGAGAGTTCAATATCCTAAAAGCATGTTGGTACTCTTCGATCGTCTTTTCTCAATATGGAGTGTAAATCTTGACAAATAGCGTGATCCAATGCAGATGCTCATAACTCTATCGTTTGATGTCAGATTGGGTCGATTTCTAGTCATCTGAAAGGTCCTTTAGTGCTCTTTCATTCTTAACTGGAATCATCATATTCCGAGACCATTTGGGATCCATAAGTGTGATCGCAGTCGTCGGTACTGAATTTTTCCTTCATCTCCTTTTCTAATAGTAACCATCATAACTCACTCTTCTGAGGTCGAATTCAGACTATTTTGAGGTCATTGGAATGGTAACTTGACAAGCTTCCAGATAAGACCAGAATTACGTAATTTGGAGACCCTTCGATATCTTAAAACTTGTTGGTACTCTTCGATCATCTTTTCTCAATATGGAGTGTAAATCTTTCCAAATCACGCGATCCAACGGAGATGCTCATAACTCAATCGTTTGATGTCGGATTGGGTCAATTTTTAGTCATCTGAAAGGTCCTTTAGTGCCTTTCATTCCTGACTGGAATCATCGCATTCCAAGACCATTTGGGCATCCATAGGTGGTATTGCAGTCATCGATCCTGAATTTTCCTTCATCTAGTTGTCCTATAGTTACCCCTAACTCTCTCTTCAGAGGTAGAATTCTGACTATTTTGAGGGCATTGGAATGGTAGCATTACACGCTTCCAGATGAGAGCAGAATTGCCTAATTCGGAGACCGTTCGATATCCTAAAAGCATGTTGGTACTCTTCGATCGTCTTTTTTCAATATGGAGTGTAAATCTTTTCAAATCGTGCGAACCAACGGAGATGCTAATAACTTCATCATTTGATGTCAGAATGGGTCAATTTTTTGTTATCTGAAAGTTACTTTAGTGCTCTTTCATTCCTGACTAGAATCGTTATATTCCGAGACCATTTGGGCATACATAAGCAGGATCGCAGTCGTCTGTCCTGAATTTTTCCTTCGTTTCCTTTTCCATTAGTAACCCTCATAATTCACTCTTCCGAGGTCGAATTCAAACTATTTTGAGGTCATTGTAATGGTAACTTGACAAGCTTCCAGATGAGACTAGAATTGCGTAATTCGGAGACCGTTCGATATCCTAAAAGCATGTTGGTACTCTTCGATCGTCTTTTCTCATTATGGAGTGTAAATCTTTCCAAATCGCGTGATCCAACGTAGATGCTCATAACTCCACTATTTGATGTCAGATTCGGTCGATTTTTAGTCATCTGAAAGGTCCTTTTAGTGCCTTTCATTCTTGACTGGAATCATCGTATTCCGAGACCATTTGGGCATCCATAGGTGGGATCGCAATCGTCGGTCCTAAATTTTTCCTTCATCTCGTTGTCCTAAAGTAACCCTCGTAACTCTCTCTTTAGAGGTCAAATTCAGATTATTTTGAGGTCATTGGAATGGTAACTTGACAAGCTTCTAGATGAGACTAGAATTGCCTAATTCGGAGACTGTTCGATATCCTAAAAGCATGTTGGTATTCTTCGATCATCTTTTTTCAATATAGAGTGTAAATCTTTCTAAATCGTGTGATCCAACAGAGATGATTGTAACTCCATCGTTTGATGTTGGATTGGCTCGATTTTTAGTCATCTAAAAGGTCCTTTAGTGCTCTTTCATTCCTAACTGAGTCCTTTAGTGCCATTTGGGATCCATAAGTGGGATCGAAGTCGTCGGTCCTGAATTTTTCCTTCATCTCCTTTTCCAATAGTAACCCTCATAACTCACTCTTCTGAGGTTGAATTCAGACTATTTTGAGGTCATTGTAATGGTAACTTCACAAGCGTCCAGATGAGAGAAGAATTGCCTAATTCGGAGACCATTCGAAATCCTGAAAGCATGTTGGTACTCTTCAATCGTCTTTTTTCAATATAGAGTTTAAATCTTTCCAAATCGCGCAATCAAACGAAGATGCTCATACCTCCATCATTTATTGTTGGATTGGGTCAATTTTTTGTCATCTCAAAGGTACTTTTGTGTACTTTTTTGCTAACTGGAATCGTCGTATTCCGAGACCATTTGGGATCCATATGTGGGATTGCAGTCGTCAGTCCGAATTTTTTTCCTTCATCTCGTTGTTCTATTTTTACCCTTGCAACTCTCTCTTCAGAGGTTGAATTCTGACTATTTTTAGGTCATTGGAATGGTAACTTGACAAGCTTCCAGATGAGACCAGAATTGCGTAATTCGGAGATAGTTCGATATCCTAAAAGCATGTTGGTACTCTTCGATCGTCTTTTCTTAATATGGAGAGTAAATCTTTTCAAATCGCATGATCCAACGCAGATGCTCATAACTCCATTATCTGATGTCAGATTGGGTCGATTTTTAGTAATCCGAAAGGTCCTTTAAGTGCCTTTCATTCCTGACTGGAATCGTCGTATTTCAAGACCATTTGGGCATCCATAGGTGGGATCGCAGTCGTCGGTCCTGAATTTTTCCTTCCTCTCGTTGTCCTATAGTAACCCTCATAACTCTCTCTTTAGAGGTCGAATTCAGACTATTTTGAGGTCATTAGAATGGTAACTTGACAAGCTTCCAGATGAGACAAGAATTGCCTAATTCGGAGAACGTTCGAAATCCTAAAAGCATGTTGGTACTCTTCGATCGTCTTTTTTCAATATGAATGTAAATCATTCCAAATCGTGTGATCCAACGGAGATGCTCGTAACTCCATCGTTTGATGTCGGATTGGGTCAATTTTTAGTAAGGTCCTTTAGAGTCTTTCATTCCTGACCGGAATCGTCATATTCCTAAACCATTTGCGCATCCATAGGTGGGATCGCAGTCGTCGTCCTGAATTTTTCCTTCATCTCGTTGTCCTATAGTAACCCCGTAACTCTCTCTTCAGAGTCGAATTCAGACTATTTGGAGGGTATTGGAATGGTAACTTGACACGCTTCCAGAAGAGACCAGAATTGCCTAATTCGAAGACCGTTCAATATCATAAAAGCATGTTGGTACTCTTCGATCGTCTTTTTTCATTATGAAGTGTAAATCTTTCCAAATCGTGCGATCCAACAGAGATGCTCGTAACTCTATCATTTGATGTCGGATTGGGTCAATTTCTAGTCATCTGAAATGTCCTTTTGTGCTCTTTCATTCCTGACTGGAATCATCGTGTTCCGAGACCATTTGGTATCCATAAGTGGGATCATAGTCGTCAGTTCTGAATTTTTCCTTCATCTCCATTTCCAATTGTAACCCTCATAACTCACTCTTCCGAGGTCGAATTCAGACTATTTTGAGGACATTGTAATGGTAACTTGACAAGCTTCCAGATGAGAGAAGAATTGCCTAATTCGGAGACTATTCGAAATCCTAAAAGCATGTTGGTACTCTTCGATCATCTTTTCTCAATATGGAGTGTAAATCTTTCCAAATCGCGCGAACCAACGGAGATTCTAATAACTTCATCATTTGATGTCGGAATGGGTCAATTTTTTGTCATCTGAAAGGTACTTTAATGCTCTTTCATTCCTGACTAGAATCGTAGTATTCCGAGACCATTTGGGCACATATAAGCGGGATCGCAGTCGTCGGTCCTGAATTTTTCCTTCATCTCCTTTTCCAATAGTAACCCTCATAACTCACTCTTCCGAGGTCGAATTCAGACTTTTTTGAGGTCACTGTAATGGTAACTTGACAAGCTTCCAGATGAGACTTGAATTGCGTAATTCGGAGACCGTTTAATATCCTAAAAGCATGTTAGTACTCTTCAATCGTCTTTTCTCAATATGGAGTGTAAATCTTTTCAAATCGCATGATCCAACATAGATGCTCATAACTCCATTGTTTGATATCGGATTGGGTCAATTTTTAGTCATCTGAAAGGTCCTTTTAGTGCCTTTCATTCCTGACTGGAATCGTCGTATTCCGAGACCATTTGGGCATCCATAGGTGGGATCGCTGTCGTCGGTCCTTCATCTTTCCTTCATCTGGTTGTCCTATAGTAACCCTTGTAACTCTCTCTTTAGAGGTCGAATTCAAACTATTTTGCAGTCATTGGATTGTTAACTTGACAAGCTTCTAGATGAGACCAGAATTGCCTAATTCGGAGACCGTTCAATATCCTAAAAGCATCTTGGTATTCTTCGATCATCTTTTTTCAATATGGAGTGTAAATCTTTTCAAATCGTGAGATCCAACGTAGATGCTCGTAACTCCATCGTTTGATGTCGGATTGGGTCGATTTCTAGTCATCTGAAATGTCCTTTAGTGCTCTTTCATTCCTGACTGGATCGTCGTGTTCCGAGACCATTTGGGATCCATAAGTGGGATCGCAGTCGTCGGTCCTGAATTTTTCCTTCATCTCCTTTTCCAATAGTAACCCTCATAACTCACTCTTCCGAGGTCGAATTCAGACTATTTTGAGGTCATTATAATGGTAACTTGACAAGCTTCTTGATGAGAGAAGAATTGCCTAATTCGGAGACCGTTCGAAATCCTAAAAGCATGTTGGTACTCTTCGATCGTCTTTTTTCAATATGGAGTCTAAATCTTTCCAAATCACGCGGTCAAATGGAGGAGTCTGAACAGATTTTGACGTAGATTTTGACTTAGACTTGGGTTGCACTGGAGGAGTCTGAACAAGTTTCTTTCTAGGCGGCATCCTATAGATAAAACACCGAATTAGCCTAAAAAGAACAAGTAAACCTATGTAATATACACAATAATACATAACCATACAACTCCTCTACATTGCAAAGCATGAACCTAACAACTCTAACACAACAACATATAGTAAATACATTATGATTTATGCAGATATTTCCCAGATCATGCTCTGATACCATTTTTTGTCACGACTCTAAATCTATTGTTGGTAATCCACGATTACTAGACACCAATTTTGGTTGACAGCCTCTGTAGAACTCTGATTGTGGGGCTTTCAACTATCACATACTAAGTCCCATAAGCGGGGTTCCACAAGGAGGATTTCTGAAAGTAAAACCAACAAACACGTTGCATATATCAAAATTTCATCATATTCAATATATATTACTGTGTACAACTGAGCACCTCAGGGCAAAACCAAAACATAAACCACGTCATATTTACTATACCTGATGTACATATGCAGGGTATTACAAAAAAAATATATACACACTGCATGTACAAAATAAAAATGACGTCTGTAGCCTTTACTCCTGCAGCTCCCTACTCTCACCTGAAAAAAATAAAAAGGAAAGCTTGAGCTACTAAGCCCAGTGAGTACGTGTGTGCCGTGAAAATGCATGTTTCATGTCATGCTCATTTAATGCACATGAATGCACAAGCTTCCAAATCATTTTTTTTATTATATATAGAGGTGGGACTTCTACCCACTTGTAACATACACACTCTTTCAACATTTCCACAACTTTCCATATTTCCCAAGGATCACCAAAGTCTAAAACAGAGGTGGGACTTCTACCTACTTGTATAGCCTTTTCCACCGTGGTCAACTACAGAGGTGGGACTACATAGTTCACGGGCCGTACTAGTCTAACTCACTTGTGTTGCACCTCACTATCTGCCTAACAGCGAGAAGTCATAAGTCGCCTGGCAAAACGATAGTGGACAATTTACGAGCTCGTCACACACAACCTATCTTTGCTTGCCCATAAGCAGGTCAGGTCAAACCTTTTAACCAATCGACACACGTCGGTGGGAGTCACTGCCTACTTTGGTATTTCAGCATTTCAACGCTCTGTTCTTCCACCCGGTCTAAGCATTGGTCGCTCCCAATGGTACCAATCGGAGTTTAGGGACTTTCACCCACGGACCCTCTAATCATGTCCTGTCGAATTATACATTTCTAGTATGGTGTCCAACTCAAGTTATAACAAAGTATGTTCATATGCATAAGCTCACATACAAGCGCAACATGTCATGGTTTTCAAGGCAAGCATAGGACGACCTCCCTCATGTGGTCTCCTCATACATTTAAGTTCCACATTTAAGTTCCTCATAGGGATCTCATGTAACACATCATGTATCTAGACGGTTTACATACTCATCATAGACACATCGTGTGTCGCACCACAACCCACTATGATCACCATATCATGAGATGAATTATTCACTCTCAAGCATACAATGATACAACAACTAGGAATCATGCATATGATATGCACATGACTTAGCCAATCTAACTCCAATCCGGGTTTATTCTGCTATAAAACTTCATGCTACAAGCATGCTCTTTCTCAAGAAGTAACTACATTAAAAGGATGAAGGATATTTATTTGAAATAATTTATCAAACAGGTAGCGGACGGATATTGTAAGGAACAAAGAGAAAAACCGTTAGAAAGACGTATAACTTTAAACAAAACTAAATCATATCTATCATCTAATCTTCCATTTATAACCTAATCAACTAACTCAAAGAAATCCAAATTATACCCGTAAAGAAAATCCAAAGAATAACCGAATGAATTGAAATCAAAAAAGTTAGTCTGCTTAGGGCTTTAAAAGAATATCCAGCAACAAATTATTGTTTATAGGGCTTTATAATTCCAGCAATATCTAATTCCAGCAATACCTAATTCCAAAAATACATAATTCCAGCAATACCTAATTCTAGCAATATCTATGAAAATCTATTAACCCTAAATGAAAAGCCAGCGAAAACCTAATCCTAAAACAAGAAAAAATCAAAATCAATAAATCAAAGAATCTAACCTTAAATGAAATTCAGCGATAACCTAACCCTAATACAACAATTCCAGCAATAAATCTAGTAAGAATTTGACCTTAAATGAAATTCAGTGATAACCTAACCCTAATACAACAATTTCAGCAATAGGGTTTTGAAGGAAACCCCAACGTGCACACGTGCTCCTAATCTATGCACTCACCTTTAACTAGTAGAGGATTGGATCTCAACCTCTTCTTCTTCTTCTTCTTCTTTTCGTCTTCTTCTTCTTATTTTCCCTAATTAGAGTGTTGGAAATGAAATGTTTGAAAGAGGTTTTCCTATTTTTGGGCTTAAAAAGGGTCTTAAATTGGCTTTTGTCTACAAATGAGGGTTATGGGATGTTTTGTGTTGATTTCGAGAAATTTAAACTTATGGTAGCAATAAACAAAAGGTTATTTAAGTAATTTGAACTAACGTATTCCAAGGATTTGAAAAACATCAAGGTTATTTGAGTATATTTTCTCAAAATATATATGTGCATCTCTATGCATAACTTACAATCCGGGTGTCCTATTGACATGCCGTTTTCGCCAGTAACTCCGTAACTTGACTACGACCACAATGATTAGGCTATCCGACCTAACGGATTTTGAAAACTCGATGATGGCGGAGCCCCACCTAAAAGAAGGACATAATGGTCATTTCTCAGATTGTTTAATTTTAAGTCCGCATCTTAACATTCGGACATCAGGTTGAAATACAGCTTGCGGCTCGATAATAGATAAACATTATGATCAAGTCAAAACATTCTCGGGGCCAATGGACCTACAGCCAACGGCTATCCAGTGTACAAACTAGATTTCTGGGGCATCGGGTCTTACAACTCTTCCCTCCTTAAAATAATTTCATCCTCAAAATTTTAAAACATATCATAATAGTACAATACAACAATAACCATATCAGAGTTATACGTACCTAGGAATCAAAGGAGTCAAGAGCTCTAATCCCTTGGTCATCGATGTTCTTGGCAATTCCAACGACTGACAAAAACTATCTGCTATAAATGAATGTGATGCGCCAGAATAAAAAAGGACACTTGCAAAAAGGGATGTGTTGAGGCATAAAATAAGCAAAGAAGTGAAGAAGAGAAAGATCAAGAAATCAGTTTGAAGATGACTTTGCGCTGGACCATGCAAAGTGAACAGATTGCGCTGGACCGCGCAAAGTAAACAGGTTGCGCGGGTTGCTCAAGGAAGACAGATTGCGCGGGACCGCAGAAAGTATATAGATTGCGCGAGATCGCGCAAAGCATGTCGTTTGTGTGTATCCACGCAAAGTGTATGACAGTGGTATAAAAATGGTTGGATGTTATTTTGTCCCACATCGACCAGAACAGAGTTTTACACCAGTAAAAATGTTTATAAATACCTCGTTCTTTCTCTCAAAAAGGGTTCAAAGATTTCAGAGTAAAAGAAAGATGAAGAAAAAGACAGAAGGTGTGAACCCGCGCAAAGGAGCATTAGGCTCCTATAGTTTGCGCGGACCCACGCAAAGCATGTCGTTTGCGCAGACTGCAAAACCGACTCTTATGCGATCTATAACAAAGAATGGGTCATCTTTCTTGAATGGCTAGAGTCTTCAAATCTTCAAGTTCTTCTTGTTCAGGAGAAAAGGAAGAATCATCGACGAAAAGGCGTATTCCTCCTAAGTTTCAGGAGATGACCGAAATAGCGCTGAAATGCTGCCGAAATCTCTGTTCTCTTGAAGACTGTTGGTCGATTTGTCTATTCCTCCTAAGTCATAGGAGACGATTGAGATCAGCACCGTTATGCTGCCGAAATTTATATTTAACTACGATAATTGTAACTTGCAATGAATTCTTTGTAAACTATCTTAGAATCAAGGGATACCCGAGGATGTAAATGAATTCAGAATTAATAAAGTGTGATGATTGTTTCTGTAACTATTCCATTGTTATGTTTGAATAAGATAACTCTCCCAAATCAAACACTTTTGTTTCCTTGTCGAAACAAAATGGCGACTCCACTGGGGATCTTTTATCTTATTTAACATTAACATTGGGGAAAGTTATGAGATTTTCATTACTGTTTTTGGCGTCTCTTAGACGCCAAAATGGCGACTCTCAGTGGGAACATCCTCCCCTTCATCTCTAAGATAGTTTACTTAAATCCTTTATATACTAATTTTATGTATGTTTTATTATTGAAGGTACCCAAATTCAATCACATAACATTACTAATGGCTAACGTTGCGAGAAAAGTGAACTTCCGATTCATCGCTACTGGGTTTGTAGTTGAATATGCGCCAAACCAAACTCCTGAACATACGAAAGCAAGCACTACAAGCAGGCGCAAAATGACTCAAGTAACAGCGGGAGTCATTTCCGTTTCACCCTAATCACAGGAAAGTGATGAGAACTGGACTTTGGTCTTGTCTAGAAAGACAAAAGCAAAGACCTTAAGGAACCGCAAGGCGAAATTACTTGTACCAAGAGTTGAGGGACCAATCACGCGTAGTCTAGTAAAAAGAAAACCCGAACTCGCTCCTCCGGCGATCTATCCTGAACAAACCGCTCCGCAGTTCTCGTCGCATGATTTTCTGGCTTTGGTCGCCCCAAGGATCAAATGGACAGAAGCATAGAAAGGTAAAGCACTGATGATAGGATCACCGATGCCTGTATCACCCCAAACAAGTTCGCCTATAACTGTATCACCTCGATCGGTTAAAAGCACGGGAAGTACACAAAGGTCAAATGAAACTCCAATTTCTCCCCTCTTTATAAGCCCTGTTACGTCAACATACTCTCATTTTACTCCAAAAATAGCCTCGACAAACAGTCAAGGGGCAGCAGTGTATATGGCAGGGACAGGCAAAGAAAATAGATCGACTACTGAAGAGCGGGTTGATCAAATGGCAGAGGCACAAAGAGCGCTAATGGACGAATACCGGAACCTCAGAGAAGCTCTGGAAACTCTGGCACATAATGTAGCCCAGATGGTGGCCCCACCTATGATGGGAGCGACAAATGGACAGGAGAACCAACCTGAAGGTTCTCGTCCGCAGGGGACAGGATCGTGAGGGTCAGTTCCAGCGACAAGGGCTATAACACAGGATGATGTAAGACAAGTCGTCGAAGAAGCAGTCAGAATAGAAAGAGAACGCGCAAATACCGGTCGTTTCAGATATCGGACACCCTATCCGAGAGAGGTAGAGGATGTTCCATTTCCGGCAAATTTTAAGCATCCAGATTTTCAGAAGTTTAATGGGGAAGGATCACCAGAAGAACACCTGATGCATTTCATTACCAGCATGGGGAATTTCTCCACGATACCTCAATACTGCTTACGATTATTTGGGTCATCATTGACAAGTAAAGCTTTCAAGTGGTATTCAAATTTGGCACTTGGATCTATACGCACATGGGAAGAAATGCAAGATGCTTTCATGTCAAACTTCTTCTCATCAGAACGCGATGTTAGCATTACAGAATTAGCTTTAGTACGACAGCGAGAAGGAGAACCAGTTGAAAAGTTTATAGACAGATGGAAGACACTGGGGGCATCATGTAGATAGTTGCCGGAAGAAAAGGAACAAGTCAAAATGTGTCTGAACTCTATGGAGATAGGAATTGCATTCGGACTCACCAGCGCCGATATCGGAACCTTTCGCGATTTGGCTACCAAAGCCCATGCGTTGGAATTAATGACTCGTAAAATGCCAGCATTTCATCGTGAAATCGTCAGAAGAATACCTGGCAGAACAACAGTGAACACCATCGATCGGGATAAGAAAAATCAAGATGCAAGGGGCTCAAGAGACAAAAGGCCGAAAGGAAAAGAAGGCTGGAATCAATCAAGGGACAGATACAGCGGAAAAAAGCTCAAAATGCTCGATTCTCACGAAGGATTTGAGTTCGATAAAGAGGACGTGGTGCCTATGATGCAACAATTGTTAAAAGCAGGTACCCTAGAATTACCAGAGCCCAAACGCCCTGAAGATGTGATAAGGACTCGAGAAAGAAACTTTTGCCGTTATCATCGCCTAGTGGGACATCCGACGGAAAATTGTTACACGTTAAAGTGTATCATACAACGAATGATAAATAGAGGTGATATAATAACCAGCGAAAGCAAAAGAAAGAATACAAGGGCGACAGTAAATGTATTGTCAATCCAAGAAAAGACTCGAGAAATAAAAGAGAAGGGAGATCGAAGGTCGATAAGAAATGCGACAATGATTATGTTGCGATCGGGAAAGCAGATAACGAGTCCGGTGAAGCAAAAAGCAAGAATTATAAGGAAAGAAGTGACTGAAAGACAGAACATCGATGATAAAAGTAGAAATGGAGACGCAGCGACAAAAGTGGCTTACGACGTAGTTAGCCACTTGAAAGGTATACCGGCACGTTTAAGTATTTATGATGCGCTCAAGTTATCAGAAGAGTTCTGACAAAGTTTGATTCAAGCACTGTCTGATCACAATGTGAGAAAAGCTTTATTAACAGAAATGAAAAAGAAAGAAGCAATGAAAAGGTGAATTGTTTACCATATCTTTGCGAAAAGAAGATCTTTCTCGATGATGATTTAATTGGTGAAACGGAACACAACAGAAGCCATTGATGATAGAAGGGTACATTTGCGAAAAGAAAATAAAACGGATTATGATAGACAATGGGTCAAGATAATATTTTGCCACTCTCCATATAAATACCCCATTCCTTCTCTCAAAAGGGGTTCGAAGATTTCGAAGTGAAGCAAGGCGAGAAAGAAGACGAAGGTGCGGAGTATTGGACTCCTACACTTTGCGCGACCCCGCGCAAAGGAGTGGACTCTGGAAGTTTGCGCCGGTCAGGGGTCAAGATTTAAAGCAAAGCTTTTATGGTTTGCTTTCGGACCGCGCGCAAAAAGCATATGACTTCTGCGGAAGTTTGCGCGGACCATGCGCAAACCTATTTCTTAGCGGGTGACTTTGTTGGAAATCTTTGTTGGAATGATTGGAGTCCTCAAATCTTCAAAGTTCTTCTTCTTGATCAAGAAAAAAGGAAGAATCATCGATAAAGAGACGTATTCCTCCTAAGTTTCGGAGATGACCAAAATAGCATAAAATGTCATTTAATTTCCGTTCTCTTGAAGATTATTGAATAACTTGTCTATTCCTCCTAAGTCATAGGAGATGATTGACATCATTGCTTGTTATCTTTGTCGAAATTATATTTACTATAATAATAAACATTTGTAATGAGTTCTTTGTAAGCTATCTTAGAATCAAGGGATACCGAGAGGATGTAAATGAATTGAAATCAATAAACTGTGATGATTGTCTTTGTAATTATTTCATTGTTATGTTTAAATAAGATGATTCTCCCAAATTAAATACCTTTGTTTCCTTGTCGAAACAAAATGGCGACTCTGCTGGGGACTTATCTTATTTAACACTAACATTGGGAAAATTGCAAGACTCTCGTCACTATTTTTTTTTTGGCGTCTATTAGACGCCAAAATGGCGACTCTCAGTGGGAACATCCTCCCCTTCATCTCCAAGGTAGTTTACTTAGTCTTTCACGTACTAATTTTAGATGTGTTTTGTTATTGAAGGTACTCAAATTCAATCACACAACACTGCTAATGGCTAACACTGTGAGAAAGGTGAATTTCCAATTTATCGCTACTGGGTTTGTAATTGAGTATGCGCCAAGAGAAATTCCTGAGCATACAAAAGCAAGCACTTCAAACGGGTGCAATGTGATTCAAGTGACAAATGGGAGTTATTTCCGTTTCACCTCAACTACAAGAAAACAATGATGAAAATGGACTCTGGTTTTATCCAAAAGGACAAAAGCAAAGGCCTCAAAGATTCGCAAGGCAAAATTGTTTGCACCAAGAACGAGGGACCAATTACACGGAGTATAGCAAGAAGAAAACCCGAACTCGCTCCCCCGGCGATTTACCCTGAACAAGTTGCTCGCAATTCTCGTCGCAGGATTTTCGGCTTTGGTCGCTCCAAAGACCAAATGGACACAAGCACAAAAAGGTAAGGCACTGATGGTAGAATCACCGATGCAAGTATCACCGCAACAAGCTCGCTTATAATCGTATCACCTCGATCGGTTAAAAGCACGAAAGCACACGAGAGTCAAATGAGACTCCAATTTCTCCCCTCTTTATAAGTCTGTTATATCGATACTCTCGTTCTACTCCAAAAAGTTTCGACAAACAGTCAAGGAGCCGCATATATATGGCGAAAACAGTCAAGGAAATAGACCAACTCTTGAAGAACGTGTTGATCAAATGGCGGAGGCACAAAGAATGCTAATGGATGAATGCTTAGAATCTCGAGAAGCTTTGACAACCACGGCACATAATGTAGCCCAAATAGTAGCTCCACCCATGATGGGAGCGACAAATGGACAAGAGAACCACTGAAGGTTCCCGTCCGCATGAGGGGATAGGATCACGAGGTTCGGTTCCGGCCAACAAGAGCTATAACACAAGATGACGTAAGACAAGTCGTCGAAGAAGCGATTAGAATAGAGAGAGAGCGCGCGAATCTGGTCGTTTCGATCACCGACACCCTACCCGAGAGAGGTAGAGGATGTTCCATTTCCACCAACTTTAAACACCCATTTCCAAAAGTTCAATGGGGAAGGATCGCCGGAAGAACACCTGATGCATTTCATCACCAGCATGGGGAATTTTTCCACGATACCTCAATATTGCTTACGCTTATTTGGGTCATCGTTGACAAGCAAAGCTTTCAGGTGGTATTCAAATTTGGCACCAGGGTCCATACGGACATGGGAAGAAATGCAAGATGCTTTCATGTCGAACTTCTTCTCGTCAGAACGTGACGTTAGCATCACAGAACTAGCTTCAGTACGACAGCGAGAAGGAGAACCTGTTGAAAAATTCATAGACAGATGGAAAACACTGGGGGCATCGTGCAGGCAGTTGCCAGAAGAAAAGGAACAAGTCAAAATGTGTCTGAACTCTATGGAGACAGGAATTGCGTTCGGACTCACTAGCGCTGATATTGGGACTTTTCGCGATTTGGCTACCAAAGCCCATGCATTGGAGCTAATGACTCGCAAGATGCCGGCATTTCATCATGAAACTGTCGAGAAGAAGCCCAGCAGGACAACCGTCAATACCATTGACCGGGATAAAAGAATCAAGATGTGAGGGGTTCAAGAGATAAAAGGCCAGAAGGAAAAGAAGGCTGGAATCAAACAAGAGACAGGTACGGTGGAAAAAAGCTCAGAATGCTCGATTCACATGAAGGATTTGAGTTCGATAAAGAAGACGTGGTGCCTATGATGCAACAATTGCTAAAGGCAGGTACCTTGGAATTACCAGAACCAAAACGTCCTGAAGATGCGACAAGGACTCGGGAAAGAAACTTTTGCCGTTATCATCGCCTAGTAGGGCATCCGACGGAAAATTGTTATACGTTAAAATGCATTATACGGATGATAAACAGAGGGTGACATAATAACCAGATGGAAGCAAAGAAAAGAATGCAAAGGCAACATAAATGTATTGTCAATACAAGAAAACAAGCGGGGACTAAAAAGGAAAAGTTGACAAGAAGTGCAACAATGATTACGTTGCGATCAGGGAAGCAAATAACAAGTCCGGTAAAGCAGAAAACAGAAATAATAAGGAAAGAAGTGACTAAAAGACAGAATACTGAGGACAAGAATAGAAATGGAGCTGCAGTGACAAAAGTAGCTTATGATGTAGTCGGCCACTTGAAGGGTATACCTGACGTTAAGTATTTACGATGCGCTCAAGTTGTCGAAGAATTTCGACGAGTTTGATTCAAGCAATTGTCTGATCACAATGTGAGAGAAACTTTCTTGTGAAATGAAGAATGAAAGAAATAATGAGAAGATGAATTGTCTACCAGTAATATCTTTCTCTGATGATGATTTAATTGGTGAAAAGGAACATAACAGGCCATTGATGATAGAAGGATATATTTGTGAGAAGAAGATAAAAAGAATTATGATAGATAATGGGTCCGCAGTAAATCTTTTGCCACTCTCAATGGTTACTAAATTGGGTTTTCGCCGATCAGACTTGCGCCCAAGGAATGATGATACAGAGGGTTTAATCAAGATGGACAACGTGCACTCGGTAAAATCATGAAACATTGGAAATGGAGGAATTAATCACTCTTGTTGTATGTCATGTTATAAATCTTTGTGACGACATATAACCTTCTCTTTGGAAGGCCATGGATACATCAATATCATATATTACCTTCTACTCTACACCAATGTTTCAAATCTTTGTAAAGATGGGGTGCAGTGTAAAGTAATGGCTGATGCAAAACCCTACACAGAAGCTGAGTCTTTCTTTGCAGACGCTAGTTATTACAAATGTTTCTCTGAAGAAATGAGAAATGATGATGGAAAGAATCGTAAAAGATGCCGGGGTAAATAAAGAAGAAAGAGCGAGAATCTTCTAGATCTGCAGAAGCAAGAAAGAAATTCTATTTTGTACCAAAGCGCCTGAGACAACCGGGACAACCGCCGTTGACACTGTTGTCGACAGAACAGCTGAAAGTTTTACAGTCCAATTACACAGTGCCATTACCCAATATCGAAAGATGTAAGCCATTTACAGCCGCTCCAAGAACATTTCGAGTCAAAGCCAGTGCTAAATATCCGGAACCGATAGAATTCCATCTGCATCAGAAGAGAAGAGTGAAAATGTAAGCAATGTATATCATGGAGAATTAGCACCGCGGAATTTAAGAAAGTACAGTGCAATAAGCAAGAAGATTATGAGAAACATGGGTTTTGATTGTGATGAACCCACTGGCTTGAATAATGGGAAAGGAATTCAAATCCCACTCGGGGTTAATCAAGAAAAGCGAAGAAAATTTCAAGGATTGGGAGTAGAATCAGCAGTAAACATGATATCAGTTAATATGACTTCAACCACGCAAGATACTAAGATAGTTGAATATCCTGAAACCGCTCCAAAGCAAATAGAAGACGGGGGGCAACCGACGATAGATGGCCTGCGAGAAATAAATTTGGGAACAACAGAAGAGCCAAGGAACACATTCATCAGCATCAGTCTTTCAGATCAAGAATTTGAGAAATATGGTCAACTTCTCAAAGAAAACAAAGATGTCTTCGCTTGGACATATGAAGAAATGCCGGGACTGGAACCCTCCGTAGCAATGCATCGGTTAAATATCTCCAAAGAAAAGAAACCAGTCAAGCAAGCACAAAGGCGATTTCACCCAGACCTGATTCCATTAATCGAAAAAGAAGTAAATAAGCTAATAAAGGTTGGGTTCATCAGAGAAGTTAAATATCCCAAATGGATATCAAACATTGTTCCGGTGAAAAAGAAGAACGGACAGATCAGAGTATGCATTGATTTCAGAGATCTGAATGAAGCATGTCCAAAAGACGATTTCCCCCTCCCGATAACAGAATTATTAATCGACAGCACTACTCAATATGCTATCATGTCCTTTATGGACGGATATGCAGGCTATAATCAAATCAGGATGGCACCCGAAGATGAAGAGGCGACGGCTTTCAGAACGCCGCTTGGAATTTACTGTTACAAAGTCATGCCTTTCGGTCTCAAAAATGCTGGGGCAACATATCAAAGGGCAATGAAAAATATTTTCCAAGATATGATGCATAAACATGTCGAATGCTATGTTGATGACTTGGTAGTCAAGTCTGGAGATCATCAAGAACACCGCGAACATCGCATCGGTCTTCCGACGACTCAGAAAGAAGCAATTAAAGATGAATCCGGCTAAATGTGCATTTGGAGTGTCTTCCGGCAAATTCCTCGGTTTTGTGGTACGGCATAGAGGAATCGAAATTGATCCAGAAAAAGTTAAAGCTATTCAAAATATGCCACCACCAACAACGCTGAAGGAATTAAAAAGCTTACAAGGAAAATTGGCATACATTCGCCGTTTTATTTCAAACCTCGCAGGAAGGTGTCAGCCATTTTCCCGGTTAATGAAGAAAGATCTGAGATTCGTATGGGATCATGCTTGCCAGATTGCCTTTGATTCAATTAAAGAATTATTAAAACAGCCACCGGTGTTAACAGCCCCAGTAAAAGGTAAGCCACTTATTTTATATACATCTGCCGCTGCAAATTCTTTGGGTGCTCTGTTGCGCAATGTAAACGGCCGAAAAGAGATCGCTCTTTATTATCTAAGCCAGAACAACGATGGGGCGAATCCAATTATTCTCGATTGAAAAAGAATGTTTGGCGTTGGTATTCGTTTGTGCAAAAGTTAAGGCATTATTGTCTATCCCATGATATAACTCGATCTCGAGAGCGGTCCGATAAAATTCTTGATGACCAGGCCAATGCTATCGGGAGACTAGCCAAGTGGATGCTATTGTTATCGAATATACTATTTCATATAAGCTGCGAAAGCGATGAAAGGACAAGCTATGGCGATTTTCTCATGACATCCTATAGCAAAAAATGAAAAATCAATGATGAATTCCCAGATGAACAGGTTATGGTGGCTGAATCCCAGAATCTTTGGCAGATGTATTTTGATGGTGCTGCTCGAATATCGGGAGCGGGGGCAGGAGTGATATTCATTACACCTCAAGGCGATTTATTACCATACTCTTTCACATTGGGTATCGCATGCACAAACAATGAGTGAATATAAAGCTCTTATCATCGAATGGAAATAGCACGGCAAATGGAAATAAAATCATTGCATATCTTCGGAGATTCTAAATTGGTTGTAAATCAGTTAACCACAGAATTTGAAGTAAGGAAAGAGGAACTCTTGCCTTATTATCGGAAGGCACAACAGTTGCTTGAACAGTTCTATTATGTGGAAATTAAACACATACCGCGGTCGGAGAATGCAAAAGCAGATGCTTTAGCCAGTTTAGCAGCGGCTTTATCCTGCACAAACCGAAGTCCTCTTCAGGTAACTATAGAAGAAAGAAGATTCTTGCCATCTGCAGATGTTATCGAAAAAACTGTTGAAATATTGCCTATATCTGTGTGGAAGTAACAATGGATGATTAGCGTCGACCTTTTATTGATTATCTCAAATATAATATCTTGCCGAAGATAATGCACAAAACAACAGATTAAACGGCGATCGGAAAATTTGTCATATGCGGTGAAGTATTGTATAGAAAATCTTATAATGGAATGTTGTTAAGGTGCTTAGGACAAGCAAGAAGCAAACCAATCTACGCGGAGGCACATTCGGTGAATGTGGAGCACATCAAGCGTAGCCGAATTTATGCCATAGAGTGCATCGAATGGGTTATTATTGGCCTACTATGTTTAAAGATGCGATAGAATATGCAAAGCGGTGTCATGAATGTCAAATACACGGAGATGTAATACATGTTCCTCCAGAAGAATTACATCAGTCTGTTGCTTCTTGGCCTTTCTCAGCCTGGGGACTCGACGTTATTGGTCCCATAAATCCCCCTTCATCTAAAGGAAAACAATATATTCTAGCAGCGACAACGATTATTTCTCCAAATGGACCAAGCGATTGCCTTGCGTAATGTTAAAGAGAAAGACGTGGTCAATTTCATCCGTCATGCTATAATATATCGTCATGGTATTCCAAAAAAATCATCACCGATAATGGCACCCCTTTTAAAAATAGAGGCATGGAAAAGTTATGTCGAAAGTTCGGCATCCAACATTCTTTTTCAACACCTTACTATCCTCCGGCCAATGGATTAGCGGCGTTTAACAAAACAATTGTCAAGATAATGAAGAAAACAGTGACAGGCAATAAGCGCGATTGGGATGAAAAGTTACAAGAAGCATTATGGGCCTACAGAACCACTCATCGTACAACAACAGGGGCAACACCATATTCATTAGTCTATGGTATGGAGGCAATTATCCCAATTGAAATACAAGTGGCATCACTCAGAATAGCGGTACATCGATCTATAACGGATGAAGAAAATGCAAAAATAAGGTTGAAAGAATTAGACTTACTCGATGAAAACGTCTTGCGGCTCAAAGAATTTGCGATCATATCGAGCCGAATATCTCGCGCCTTTGATAAACAGGTTAAATACGTTCTTTCAAAAAAGGGGATATGGTGTTAATGTTGAAAAGACCTATAGTGGTCACTTTCGTAGGACAGGGGGCAAGTTTGAGCCTAAATGGGACGGCCCATATGTGGTAAAGAAGTATACTCCAATGGGGCATATAGAATTGTAAATCAAGAAGGACAGGGTATCGGTGTACTTGTCAACGCCCGTTTCATCAAAAATACTATCCCTAAAGATAGAGAATGGATTTTGACCCGAAATATTATCGGCATAATGATTCTGTATCAAAAGGGGGCAAAAATGAATAAGATCATGTCTATATGCCAACAAAAGAAGCTATAAAGAAGAGATTTACAAGCATATCAATTATCAAAGCAGCAAATCTTGAAAATATATATATGATCATCATCATCATCAAAGAAGATATTGACAAAGTTATATTGCCTTACAAGGCACAAATTCTTGAAGATTCTCCTGAAGATATTGATAAAAGTTATATTGCCTTACAAGGCACAAATTCTTGAAAATTCTCCTGAAGATATTATCTAAGCTAAGAATATTATTGCCTTACAAGGCATGGATCTTCTTGAAGATATTTGAAAATATCTCTAAATGTCTACTATATTTGGATCTTCTTCTTGAAGATATTGCGGAAATATCTACTATATTTGCAAATGATGATGATCATATATATATATTATTGCCTTACAAGGCACAAATTCTTGAAGATTCTCTTGAAGATATTATCTAAGTAGAATTATATTGCCTTACAAGGCATGGATCTTCTTGAAGATATTATCGCCTTACAAGGATATATCAATATCAATCAAAGAGGCAGTATAGCCAAGCCAAAATCCCAAAAGAGCAAAATTGAGCAAAATCAAAAAAGATCAAGCTCTCGAAAAAAAAAAAAAAAAAAAAAAAAAAAAAAAAATCTCAAAGGATCAAGCTCTAAAAGAGCCGGCCAACTATACGTAAGACCCATGAAGATCGCCATTCGGGCGGCGGCGAGAGTCAGTGGCCCTAAAAAGCCCGCGAAGACCATCGTGCGCACCCATGCGGGTAGCTGACGAAGTCAAGGATTCAAAGCCTAAAAGGCCATAAATCCGCGAAGACTAGTCACCGTAATTCCCATGCCGTCTGTATAGCTTCCGGCAGCGTCACGGGGAACGGATGAAAATGCCCTCCCGTGAATGGGCTCGACCTTGCAGACGAAGAAAACAGGGGCCGCAGTGCGAGCTTTATGCCAACCGTGCGTAAGACCCTCCAAGTCTAGGGTTTGATTTCAGTAGTAACTCGTGAGGAAGGGCTTAAACCTACTCATTGATGGACTGGCGACCCTAGATTTGGTGCCCAAAGGTAGCCTTGCGAGCCCTGCGAACTCTAGAGAGTTACCGTGGCCAACCCTGCGCGTAAATCCAACAGTTCACCGTCCGGTAGCGTCAATGGGCCCCTCTGATGGACCGTGACCGTGAGCTCAAGGCAGTGAGAAGCCCAAAAGCGAACTCTAGAGAGTTACAGTGGCCATCACATAAGACCCATAAATGCTCCACTACTCACGAGCTTAAACTGTGTGTGTGCGCACGCTCCACTACTCATGAGCATAAACTGTGTGTGGCTAATTGAATTGAAACTTAGTACCGCCAATATAAATACTCACCTAGAGAATCCCATACTAACAAAATATAAAATGCTTAGAAATTGTAAAAAATATATAAATAGAAAATATTATATAAAATATAGATATAATTAGAAAAAATTAGTAATGAAAATATTATATTAAGTATAAATATAGTTCGATAATATTAGTACAAATATCATCAATATGCAAGGTAGAAAATACCATCATAAACATCTCAAAATAATCTCATGAAATAGATGTCAAGCAAAAACACAAAAGCAAATATCACATGTTTAAAATTACATGATTCAAAGATTCTCTGTGATCCCCATTGCTTCTGAATATCTGAGCAAATCTTCTTTTAATTGTGCTTGAGCTGCATTATGTCGAGATTTTTCTTCAAGAATAAGTTTCGCCTGATCAGGAACGCCAGCAAGCTTGTTCTCCAAAGAAACAACCATTTCTTGATTAAAGTTGTGCGATTTTTCAGTATCAATAGATTGGCATTCACTCGCATCTTCTCTTCAACCTCTTGAATGATTAAAGCTTGCTCATGATTCTTTCTCTCCAGCTGAGAGATTTCTTCCTTCAGAGCTGCAATGCGATCTTGGATAGTTATGCTTTCATCAACATGAATCTTTAATTGATCTTGAAGAATCATACGTTCTTGTTCAAATTTGGAAATTGAAGAAGCTGTTAAAGAGACTTGTTCTTGAGAAAGAGCCAGCAGCTTTCTATATTCTAAAATCTCAGGCGCAATGGTGATATTTTCCACTGAAGCTAAAGAAATTACAGAATCACGAAACTTGAAGAGTGAATCCCGTAAGGGAGATATGTTGATTCTGGCCATCTTAGCAGAGCTTTCCAAAATTTCTATAGCAACATCCAAGTCCGACCACTGATCAGGATTTCTGAAGATATGGATTATTGCTAACAGAGAATGTTTCACCATCAGCATTTTGTGAGCAGGAATCTTTGCAAAGGATGATAGTTCAGAAGTAGTGGTTACAGAATCAGAACTAGCCGCACCGCTACGGGGATAAGTTCCTATAGCAAAAGAAGAAGAATATTCAATATATTATTATGAAATATATATAGTCTTGAATGAAGATAAGCAGCGCACATATATATATATACCTGTCACTGGGACACAACTAACAGAAGGAGAAGCTCTTGGAGCTATGGAAGGGCCAAGTCCCACCATATCAGCGAAAGATGGTGCTCTAGCCTCCGTACTAGAATCTCTTGTGGCTGGAGTTGGCAAATCAGTAGTTTCTGTAGAAAATATAATCTCACGAGCAACTACTCTTGGTACTACCAACGGAGCTACAGATGCTCTCGGTGAAGATATTACAAGAGGGGCCACTGGAGAGATGACACCTACTTCTGCAACTTGGACACCTAAAAAAGGGAGATGCAATAATTTTGGATAAATAATAGTTGTTAAAATATAAATCAAAATATTTATATGAAAATTTTCCTTTACCTGGTGAATATCCATATTCTCCATAATCTAAAGGCTCCTCTTCATCTTCCTCAGCTGCAGGAGATTTAGCAGGGATATTAATGCTAGAGGGAGTCTTAGCAGTTGCAGGGGAAGATGCTATCTCAACTTCTTTCGCATTTGTTTCCTCTTCTTCACCAATATCAACTTCTCCTTCTTCAAAGTCATCATCTTTATCTTCGCCATTATCACTATCTCCGCTATCTTCATCCTGCGAAGATTCGGTTGTACTTGATGATGAAGTAGAACTTTCATCTCCCAAAATTTCTTCGTCAACTTCTTCAACGATAACTTGCTTCCCTTTATAAGAAATAGGTCGACTGCTCTCCGGTGCAAGCTCTTGGACTATAGGAGAAGCAGAGGCTGGACGAGTTCCTTCTGGAGGGATAGGAGATGATGATTGTAAACGCGTTCTTGATCTAGTCATCGGAGAAGACGGACTAGGACCAAGGGGCTGCGGAGGAGATGTGGAAGTACCAATAGCCTGTCCTTCTTGAACCGCTGCAGTCTCTGCGGGGATTGGAGAAGATGTACCTGCAGCATCATCTGCAGCCTGGTTTGAAGAATCCCGACGAGATTTCTCAAATTCTCTCAAAACTCCGTGGGCAAACCAGCCATCCAAAGTGTTGATGGGCTTGATTTCACGGATGGGATCTTCTAATGATATCTTTCTGCAAATCTCTCCTGGATGAGATGCATGGCTCCTCTCCGGAATATAGCCAATCCCGCTCTCTAAATTTCTGCCCTTCAGCCTGGGTGGATGAAGAAAGATAGAGGAGTCTACGGGCAGGCATTTATTGACCAGGTATGATTGATGATCCCACCATCGCATCCAGCTATATGATGTACGGACTATGCGATCACAGCTTGGAATTATGAAGGAGGAGCCAACACAGCTATTCAGCAATTGTTTCCATATCATGGCCCAGTTAAGAGGACCAGTTCCATAACAGCGCATTTGTCTGGTAACCAACCCGCAGTCTTGTGGCACAGTTTGATCATAACCAAATTGACGAGCAAAACGACTGGGGTAGTAAGGTTCTCTCCAGAATTCTGTCCCTTCCCGCAGAGGCAAACTGCATGAGCGAATAGAAAAGAAGAAAGCTCTCTCTGCTGCAGTAAGAGTTTCGTCGTCCACCATGTCTCGTGTCTGGGGATAGCGATAAAGGCGGAACTGAAAGAAGTTTATCTGATCATCATCCCGAATCTTATTTATGACCCATTCATATGCTCTTCTAGCCATTGCCCTCTGTTGGAAGAACCAGAGTGGAAGGTGAGAAGGATGAGAATATGCTTGCTCTGAAACCTCGAAAGTCCAAGGGAAGTAGACTCCAAGCCAGCCTGTAAAATAGTGCCAAGAAGTATGCGCAGATGAAGTTCCCAGAATGGGGTCTTTTATATGAGTCGCTATTTCTCCAAGGGCCCGGTAGATAGAACATAGTACTGGAGGAGCAAGTGAGTATTTATGTCCCTCCGCCAAGGCACCGGCCACGACAAAGACACTTGGACGGATAGCATCTGCCCATTTAGAGCTGGGCAGAACGACTAAGCTTAGCCAATAGGCCAGAAATGCTGCAAGCTCTCCAAAAGAGCTATATTCCGGCTTTCCTCGTATTGCATCCCGAAGCTTTGTCAGTTCTTTGGAATTGCAGTCGCGAAACCTTCAAAGGAAATAAAAATGAAGAGGTTAATATACATAAATGGCTGAAGAATACAAAGAGGAAGATCAATTATCAGATTGATAAATACCTTAAACCCTAGAAAAATGGGCCAGCCATTGAAGAGGGGGAATTTTGTGGAAATTGGGGAATTTGCCCATCTCTTTGAATAGCTCTATGGTAGTCCCAGATATGGAGGGCTTGCGATCCGGAAAAGATACAAAAGCCAATTCTCTGTTGGTAGGAATGAATTCATCGTAGAATTTCCCGTTATTGTGAGACCAGCTATACGATGAAGGTCCCAAAGAGATATGCTCATTTCACCATAAGGAAGATGAAAGGAGTTGGTTGTAGGCGACCAATATTCAAGAAAGCCTTTCAGAACATTGGGTTCCCGATAGAAGTATTTGGAGGTTACTTCTATTGCATCATATAGGCCTATCTTTGCAAGAGTGCTCGTATGTTTCAGCAAAATAGCCTCCGCCCATTCAGAGTAATAGCGACGAGCAATTAGCAGGCCTCTGATGCGGAACTCTGCTTGGCCCCAGAGTTGCTCTCGATCTCTGAAACGCTGTCTCACTGTCTCATAGAAATGAGAAGGAAAGAGATCATGAGGACTGTGGAAGGGAGTCAGGAAAATCATGGGGCGAGCTTCTCCGACATTCTGTCGTGGCTTTTGAGCTTGAATAGTGCCTTCTAGAATTCGGGGCTCTCTTGTGGCCCATGATTCGGTGTACATCAGTCTTTCGCCATGAACACAATCTTTAGGTTCACAGTCCAGCATAGACTGATGGCGATACACCTTTATGGGAATGATAGTCATACCCTCTGCATGAGGGTTGTCGAATTTCATGACCCCTTCAACGACTCGAACTGAGTCCCATGAGTTTTGAAGTCGCTTCTTCTTGTGTTCTTTGATCTTTTCTTCAAATTCCTTCGCCCTGTTGCGACGAGTCTTCTTCGGACGGGAAGGTGGAGGAGTATCCTCGGACGAGGCGGTCTTTCACTGTCGGTACGAATGTGGGCTGTGGTCTTAAGCCACTCATCCCAGTCATATTCCCTTCCATGTTTTGGAGGACATTTTATATCTCCCAAGATATAGATCTGTGAATAGGGGAGGGTAAGATTTGATACGATCGAAAAATCAAAGGTAGGGAGAACGGGTTCTTTGAAATAAGCAGGATTCTGGAAGTTGTTTTTATTCGTTTAGCAGGAGGTTGATCAGAAGGTGAACTGGAAGGAGACACAAGACGGGCTGTTTGTTTAATACGAGCCATGGAAAAGGGACAGAAGAAAATTTTCTAAGTACAGAAGAAAAGATGAAAAGTGACTAAGTATTGAAAATTTTCTAAGTACAGGGAACTTTGCGCGAGGTCGCGCAAAAGTCTAAAGGTTTCGCGCGGAAAATCAAAGTTCGAAAGCTCGCGCAAAGCTAAAACGGTTTCTGTGAGTCGCGCAAAGTTGGAGGTTTGCGCGAATAAAATCGCGAGGCGAGCGAATGTCGAGAGGAAGTTCGTGAAAATGACTAAGTCATTGGACTATTTATAGGCTTTATGGCCGAGTACGGTACTCGTAGGCTTTCTTGCGAGTCGCGCAAACCTTGGAAGAAAGGAATGTTTGATCCTTTTATTTGATTTTTCGAACAAACAAAGAACGGATCAAGGGGGCATCTGTTGAGGCATAAAATAAGCAAGGAAGAGAAGAAGAAAAAGATCAAGAAATCACTTTGAAGATGAAAGAAAACAACTTCAAGACCACTTTCTGTGAGGTCGCAAAGTGAAATGATTACACAAAGACCGCGCAAAGTGAAGAGTGTCTGCGCGGATTGGAGACAGAGAGAGACTTTGCGCGAGATTGAAGGGTTTGCGCGAGACCGCAAAAGCATATTGTTCGCGTGTCCGCGCAAAGTCTATAATGCTGTGGTAAAAATAGTTGGATGATATTTTTTGTCCCACATCGACCAGATCTGAGATTTTCACTGGTGAAAATGTCTATAAATACCCCATTCCTTCTCTCAAAAGGGGTTCGAAGATTTCAGAAGTGAAGCAAAGGCGAAAAGAAGACAGAAGGTGCGGAGTATTGGACTCCTGCACTTTGCTGCGACCAGCAAAGGAGTATTGGACTCCTGGAAGTTTGCGCCGGTCAAGTAAGCAAACAACAGAGGCTTATATGGTTTGCGCGGACCATGCAAAAAGCATATGGTTTGTGGGACCAGCGCAAACCTATTTCTTGGACAGTTTTGACAAATGAATGGGTGAAATCTTTGTTGGAATGATTGAGTCCAAATCTTCAAAGCTTCAAGTTCTTCTTGATCAAGAAAAAAGGAAGAATCATCGATAAAGAGACGTATTCCTCCTAAGTTTCGGGAGATGACCAAAATAGCATCTTGAAATCTTTGCTTAGGAATTTCCGTTCTCTTGAAGATTATTGAATAACTTGTCTATTCCTCCTAAGTCATAGGAGATGATTGACATCATTGCTGTTATCTTTGTCGAAATTATATTTAGCTATAATAATTAACATTTGTAATGAGTTCTTTGTAAGCTATCTTAGAATCAAGGGATACCAGAGGATGTAAATGAATTCAGAATCAATAAAGTGTGATGATTGTCTTTGTAATTATTTCATTGTTATGTTTAAATAAGATGACTTTCCCAAATTAAATACCTTTGTTTCCTTGTCGAAACATTTGCGCCCCAGCGAAATGATGATACAGGGGTTGAACCAGCCCAACTTTCAGCCCTAGCCGAAGGTAGTTAGGCTAGTCGAACCAAAAGTTGGGCTGGCCTAACTTCAGTGTATTTTACTTTGAAATATGTTCATTATGAACCATGTGAAATACACCTAACCTAGGGTCAATCTAACGTTATATCACCTAATGGTTGACACATACAGATGCTTTAAACTTCGAACCAAGCCAATATAAAGCTTGCGATGATGAGTCTTCCTTGAGATATTGATCTACTCTTTACGTAATCTTCATGAATCATCGAAAAACATCTTCATGAGTGCTTGCGATTAATTCGGGACTACGAAATTTGACAATCTTATCTGTGCTACCTTGCCACATGTTTTACTTATTTATTTGTTTAATTCTAATTAACTAGCTATATTTCTTATTTAAAGGATTTGAATGGGTTTTCCAAGTTCGGTTCGAGCTATTGCCCATTTTTGGGGGTTCAAACATGATCCATCCATTTAAAAGCTGAGTCAAAGGTCAGTATAGTCAAGTTGATTTTTAGAGGTTTTAGGATTCAACCCATTTACTACTTAGGGTGGTGATTTGGACCCAAACCTGAACCACAGGTCTAAATTTAGAGCCAGACCCATTTATTATCGAGTTGGGCTAGTGGTCTCCATCAAGTCAAGCCAACCCATTTACAACCTAATGCAAACTCCAATAGGATTGCAAATATATCAAAGAAAAGAAGAAAGAGATTGTGGGAAAGAACCCAATAATTTTCTAGTTGAATGCTAGAGACCACAAAAAACACCGTCTCCAAATCTTCTACCAAATAAAACTAAAGAAAGAAACATGAAAATTGAATTTTTATTCCATAATCATAACAATAATAATAATGCATACATCTCCATAACATAGCATTATATAGGCTTTTTTTTTAAAAAAAAAAAAAAAAAAAAAAAAAGAGAAACCCTAATAATGGAAAATGACTAAACTGCTCCTAAATCCCATCACTACCATATGGACCTTTATGTAAATAGGTCATATCTCACCCAAACGGCCCTAAAATTGCATGATCTTGTGCTCATTCAAAATCTTACTCAGTAGCCTATCAAACGAGACCAATTTTGTGTTCTTTGGACATCGTTTGGTGCCCCAAAAGTGACCTGCCAAGAAAGTGACGAAAATATTAAAGAGAAATTATCAACTAAATCATGACTCAATCTCACTCTAAAGGCTAATCAAATAAATAAAACTTATGCAATTGATGACCATATGATGATCCCATAGGTCCCACAATTCAAGTTTTTCTTTTTGAATGATGCCCTACAATTTTAGTTGACGATTGATTCCATCCAATTGATCATCAGACCATTGATTTCGTCCATATCATCAACCAAGACAATTTGAATGGTAGGATTGATCGGTTCTTAGATCAACCAACTTACATGGCCATTTGATTGCATCACAACCTTAGTTGTGTGATTGTTGCAAGAGAGTAGAGGATATGAAAGGATACATGTATGAGATGGTTTTGGAGAGGAAATGGATGGGCAATGCTATTCTTGATTTTGTTATGGCATACAATCTATCTCTAGCAAACACAAGCTTTAAAAAGAGAATGAAGATTCAAAAAAGATCAATATATACGCCGGGGGGGTGGGGGTGGGTTAGAGATGGAAGAGAGGGAGTGAAATTAATAGGTGTTTGAAAAACAAGGTAGTGGAATTTGAAAAGAGAGAAAACAATGGTATTTAGTGATAAATTAGTGGAAAAAGGAAATTGAAATGTTGAGGAAGAAGTTAATGTTATGTGGAATGAGATGACCGAATACATTGGGAAAATGACTAAAGATGTTGTAGGAGTATCTAGAGAGAAAAGCCACTCATATAAGGAAACTTGGTGGAGTGAGAGGTAGAAAAGGTTGTTAGTGATAAACGATCATGTTTCAAAGCCTGACAGTGGACTAGGAAAGAGGAAAATTTAGAAGAATATAGAAACAATAAAAAGAATGCTATGAGATTAAACTTAAGGCATATGATGATCGTTGCTATAGATTGGGACGAGAATGTGAGGAGATGTATTCAAACTTGTAAAAATGAAAGAGGAATAGTAGGAACCTAGATCATGTTAGATGCATTAAGAGCGATGACCAAAGGGTATTCATTAAGGATGATGGGATCAATAAAAGGTGGAGACAATATTTGTAGAACTTGTTGAATGATGATCACTTTGAGAGCTCGGCGATAAAAGGAATCATAAGCTAAAATGAGGTTGGAGGCTATAGAATTTTTTGTAGGATTAGGATATCTGAATTGAAAGAAATTTTGAGAAAGTCGAAGATGGGAAAGGCCCTTGGACGAAATGGCATATTGGTAAGGGTTTGGAAGTGGACGAGAAATATTGGTTTCTTTTGGTTGATAGAGTTGTCAAATAAGAGTTGACGATTGAAGAAAATGGCAGACGAATGGAGGAAATGTACTGTGATGCCTATTTATAGAAATAAAGACATAGCATTGTACTAACTATTGTGGGATTGAACTTATGAGTTATCCTAAGAAACTTTGGGAGATTGACCAGTGTTTATTGGAAGAGGTCCTTGTGTATGTCATTTATACATGGCATAGTTTTGATTGATGAATTGAGAAGGGGCTGAACGCAGAAATAGAACTATGGGGGGATGCTTTAGAATCGAAGGTTTTAAAATTAGTTGGACTAAAACAAAGTATATGGAATGCAATTTTAGTAACATCAAGAGTGGAACCAAGGAATTAGGTAAGATGGTTGACCAACAAGCTTACCCCAAAATGACCATTTTTGATATCTTGGTTGATAATTCAGGAGAGTGGAGAGATCGAGAAGGATGTTACTCATAGAATTAGAGTTAGGAGGATGAAGTGGAGATGTGCCTCTGGATTTTTATGGGATTGCCACATACCAATGAAAGTGAAGGGGAACTTTTATAGGATAGTTATTAGACCATCCATGCTTTATGCGACAAAATGTTGGGTCATCAAATTACATGTTCATAGGATGAGCATAGCTGAAATGAGGATGTTGAGATGGATGAGTGGCAAGACAAGGAAGGATAGTGTTAGAAATAAATGTATTTGAGGGTATTTAGGCGTAACATCAAGTTAATAAGCTGAGGGAAAGTATGCTTTGATGGTTTGGCCACATGCAACAAAGACCGAGAACTGCACTAGTGAGGAGTGAGTTGGTTCATGTTGAAGGCCCTAAAAGGGCAAGGGGAAGGTCCAAAAGGATGTAGGTGGATGTATTAAGAAAAGGCTTGATGACTCATGGTTTAGCTGAGGATATGGTCCTTGATAGAGTGAAATGGCAGAAGAGGATCGTGTTCCTGACCTCAATTAGTTGGGTCAAGGCTTAGACGATGATGATTGTAAGATCACTGCATGACTATGAAACTTAAGAGAAAGTTTTAAAACAACCATCTGATTGGATATATGCAGGTGGAGTATTGGTAGTTAAAAGGGAACATGCCATAGATTGAATGATGTAGAGATGAGGGTGTGAGTTAGAGGTGTTTGAAGACTAGTGAGGATAGAATTAACAATGAGGTTATCTGAAGTAGCCTAGGAGGGGTTCCAATAAGGATGATGGAGAGATGTCGTTATGCCTATGAGTGAAACTGAATAATTCATGAGGTCAAATATATTACTCCATTGGCCTTGAAAGCGGAACTAAAGTTTCTGCCTTAGTTGCCCACTCCACTTTGAATCATGCTTTGTACTCGCATGCTTGCTCCCATTCCTGTCTATATTTGAAAACATTTTGAAACAGATGGTTCTTTGCTTCCACACCTAATCTGTTGCTTTATGTTTCATGCAACTATAGTTTTCTGCATGTATTTATTTGAAATATACTTGAATCAAACATATCCCATAAAATGTACATATAGATGTACGTTTTATCTGAAGGAATAAACAATGTTTTTGCATCTCTTGTTGTGAAATGTATGACATTTGTACATTTTCTATTGTGTGGATCCTGATTCCAAAATGGCAATGCCTTGAAGTGGTTCCAGCATTTGTCAAACATTTATCTAAGTAGTACCATAAATGTTTTCATGCAGAATGCCTAGCACTTGGAACCCAACTCGGCTTTATGTAAAGTGTGTGCAAATGAAACTTTCTATGTCGTGAGGTTGGATATTGGCTGTGGTTGTTTACTTTGTTAATGATGCATCATGCATTATGATTTTAAATCAAGAGTCCAATGGTGGCTTTTGGCAGATGCTGTGTAAAAGGCTTCCCTACTAGAAGTGAATGATAGACTTATTAAGCAACCTGGGCTGCTCGACTCCTCGTAAGTAGTTTATTTAGTTCCTGGTTTACAAATTATTTGAGATATGATGGGTAATTCAGTCTTGATTTTTGTTCTGCATCCATTAGTTAATCACCAAGTAATATCAGGGTTTTTCACAAAAATTTTGAAGCTCCAAACAGTTCTCCAGAGTTCAATTAAGAGTTGGAAGCAACAAACATGTTTTTTTAGGACCTAGCATAAGTTTTACTTGACATAATCAGCTTTTATAAGATTTTGTGGAGTTTATTCACTTTTATATTCAAATTACCTTTCTTTCTCTGCATGCAGGTTGACCTTGGTGTATTGATTCACAGATAAAAACAGAAAATGACATTGCTTTATTGACCTAATTTTGTTATTGACGCTCTGGATGTCCTATGAAATATTTATGATATTTTTTTTCTTTAGTAATTAGTACTTTTACTTCCGAAGAGAAGAACCAAAAGATGCATGATACATGCCCTGACAACTGCTTCAAGGAGTACATGATCCCATATACATAGGAGGCCTTACCAAACACTCTTTTACTTGGAAAGGCACAAGCATATTTTGCCTCTCCATTGCAAGAATATCATGAAACAGGATATTGAACAATTGACTAAGACTGGTTATTATTTTCCACAACATTTGAAGCCACAACTGATTGTCCCATCCCCTAAGATGAATGATCACCGCCCTCAAATTTCAGCTAACTGGGAAAGTATAACATAAAGAGTGGTAAGTCATCTAGTAAAGCATTCTGTTTCACTAGAAACTCCAAAGCAGACTCTTTATGCCGACATCACTACTACACTTATCTTTAAATGGGCACAATTTTCGTAAGCGCAGGTTACACATAATCTACAATTTATGTTCTCCTTGAACACATTTCCCAATCTAGCACGATAGTGTTTTCACACTTCTAAACGTGGCTAGGGGAAACTAGAGTCAAGATGATTTCAAGCCCAAAGGAGACAAGTTTTGGGTCTTCCGTGTCGTAATTTATGTTCTCCTTGAAAATGAGGAGGTTTAAAAGAACGAAAACTATATGAAAAGTTATCTTCTGATGCTCTCATTTGACTCGTATCAGTTTTGGTCCTTACTGGGAAGATACATGGACCCAAAACTAACACCCCTGTCCTAACTCGGTCCAACTCATCCCAACTCCTCTAGAATCAGTCCAAGTCATAGCAGGTGATGTGGGGCGGCCTAATCCAACCTTAAATGAACGTGGTATTTGAAAGGGGCAGATTTATGCAATCTTTAAAAACAAATAAAAAAAAATTCAGCCTTATACATCATAAACACAAGAAAGAAATAAGGTTAATGCAACAATAATTATGGCCATCCATCACAAACACAAATCTTAAAATCTGAATTTAGTCGGATCTGGCGAAAGTAGGTCCGTCTAACGATCCAAGTGGATTTTCTAATCCAGAAAATAGGAATTTTTTGGATTGGGAAATCTAGAAAATTCAGAAAAAAAAATGGTGGTTCTTCAAATTTAGGCTTTGGGTGATGGGTTTTGAAGAATGTCAAAATATGTAAATGTAGGGATGAAAATCTTTTAAGATCTAATGATTTAGATAAAAAGAAACAGGATCGGATTTTAGATCTAAAGATTTTAGGAGAAAAGGAAGAGAATAGGGTTAAAGAAAAGAGCACCTTGAGAAAAGAAAGAAGGGAAAGAGAAGTAGAGGATGAGAAATCACTTCCGTGGGCCTCGCGCCCTCTTCCAATCACTGGAAGTCGAAGACGAAATCGTCAGAAGCAAAAAACTCTATTTTTCTTTCATAAACATAACATGACATGCCTTAGGTTTAGGGCAACCCTTATAAATTCATAATTACATGAAATTACCAAAATACCCCTACTAAAAAAGTTTCAAAATGAGGACGACGTGAGGAATGAGGGCGAGATATATGAAATGGAGGACTGACGTGAGGAATGAGGACGAGACATGGAATGAGGAGAGAGAACACCTCGCATAATCAACATCGACGAGACCTACAACGACGAGACATGGAAGTTAGGGAAGAAGCTATTGCTAGTCTACCCAAGGATAAGAGAGTGGGGGAACCAGCAGATCTATATCAGCTAAACTGATCGGCGACCTTAGGGGAATGGATTGAAGTCGAGTGAAGAAAAAGGAAACCCCCAGTTTCAGATAAAAAAGATAGAAATTTTTGAAGCTACCCAACCCTATTCGTCAAAGGATATCTGATTGGATGGCTCCCTATCAACATTGCGAGAGTGTTCGGTAGGGCTGGAGTAGTCATGGACATTGTTATGCCTTGGGACGCTATCTCCGGACAATACAGAGGATTTGCCCTAGTCAGGATGAGCTTCGAGGAAGAACTATCCAGAGCAGTGTTTATGCTTCACGGTGAACGTTTTAGAGGGATTCTGCTTCTGGTTCAAAGAGCGAGATTTGGTCCAGATCGGACGGGAAGGAAAGTTAACCGCCCTTCACCCAAAAATTCCAAGAAGGCTCTGCCGGTTAATCGCCAAAGAGATCCCCTTCCAGTTAATGGATCCTCATACAAGGATGCTTTAATCAATTTAGAAGCCTCTTCGAAGTCGATTCAGCCCCAAAATACTAAGTTGAGGACTAGTAATGAGGAGGTTGGGAAGAAACAAGAAAAACCGAAGGTTTCAAACGATGCATATATTTTGTGAATCAATCAAGAGCATGTAGAGCAATCGAAGAAAGATCTACTAGACTCAGTTGTGATCAGTACTAGAGAAGGGGTTTCCATTTCTCAAGTCAGGAACTGGATCAATAGTTGTTGTAGAATCTGACCTTCACAATATTCGATCAAACCCATAGGTTACAATAAGTTGTGGGTTAAGTTGTGCCCGAGTCTGAAACTAGACATTTTTATCATGGCAGGGGTGATACACACAGACGGTCCAGTTTCAAGAGTGCAGAGCTGGGACGAGTTCTCTATTTTTGGATCGGAGGAGGTGTGATCCTCATCTGGGGTATTCCTCTTGAATTCTGGTATGATGAGTTCTTCATTTCAGCGGCAAAACTTCTAGGCTCACTCATCGAACTGGATCTCAAAACTAAGCTTGGTGAGGAGATGGTGGCTGCTAGAGTTCTCATTCGCAGAAATAAAGGAGATCCTCTTTCGACCCAAATCCATGTTTTTGTGGATGACAAAGAGATTTCTCTCCCCTTACAGAGGGAAGAGAAGCATATTCCGATCCCCAGATGGGGCGATCTCTGGCGTGCAAAGGAAATCTACTCCCCCCCTGTATCGGCCATGGCCGCTGGAGCTGAGCACGAGGGAGTTCGGTTTCAGTGCTCCCGGGGAGTACCGAATCCTACCTCTGCTCCTTCACCTACTGCAATCAATGACTGCGCCAACGAGCGGTCTTTTCGCCAGACGCGTGGCGCGGAAGCTTCTTCCCATCGCTCTACTTTGGCTAGCGGTGAGACACATGGCATAGAGCATCACAATCAGACGGCGGAAAACATGCCACGCAGCAGCCTCGATTATGTCGGTCTCAGGGTGTCAGATCACAGCATCAGAGATCAAATAACAGGGATGCGTGGTGAACCCGACGTGGAAAGGAAAGGACCCGGACCCGATGGATCCAAAAGGGCCAAATCGGGCCCTAAAGGTATTGGGTCTCGGGTCGACTTATGCTTATCGGATCCTGCACCTTTCAACCTCAACTTATCCTTGAGTCGAACCCGATCACAGACCGAAGGTTAGTTTCCCATCTTAACGGCCCGACTGACTCTTATGTCGTTATTTCAGCTCCCTCAGGCAAGGCTCCCTCTCCAGTTAACCCCTCCCGAGTGTGGCATAATCTTTCTCCGGCTCCAACCTCTCTGCAGATGAAGTCGAGGTCTATCTAGAACAAATACAATCATACCCCGCTGATCGATTCAACCCTCGGGAAGATCCCGGGCACCGAAAGTTCTGAATTCAACCAAGGTTCATATTAGTCGGAAAACCCGCCTTACCCAATGTCCCTGCCCTTTTCCCATTTCTTCTCTATGCGACTGGACAGATCAAAGCCTTCTGGTGCTTTTTCAGGAGGAACCAGATATTTAGGTTATAGTAGCAGAACCTCTACAGATTCGTGATGGCTCTATCCCGGCTCACGCAGAAGCTACCACCAAGCTGATCACAGACGACTCTAATAGAGCTAATTTGATAGAAACAATTTAAAGAAAGAAGTGGATCAGAGATGCAATGGGCCACATTAGCAGATCTTTAGGCTTGTCTTTCGGAGATTGTCTAGAGAACTTCATAGCCATGTTCCACTATGTGGAGTCTCGTGGCAGACCCCTTTCAGCTACGACATCGTCAAGAAGCCATCGCCCTAGATCCTACATCAGCAGAGAACTGTAACATCTTGCGGACTGCTTCGGAATTTCAGATGATTTCACGGGAAGGGGTAGGTATCAGGGACTACGGGGAAGTTCGGTTCCCCAATGAAGTTTATTTCATGGAACGTTAGGGGAGTGGGGTCCAAATAGAAAAGAAGGTTAATAAAAGACACCAGTGATAGGAATATTCCAAATGTCTTTTTTTTTCAGGAAACGAAGATCAACAGATTTGACGACAGGTTGATGGGTTCCCTATGGAAGGCTAGAGATGCAAAATGGGTAGTCCTTGATTCTATTAACAACGCCGGAGGCATTTTGATTGCTTGAAAATCATCTCAATGGTCTCTCCTCAACAGTTGGGTTGGTCCTTCTCAGTTTCGGTTAGGCTGCAGCACAATTCTTCGGGGTTTAACTGCCCGTTCTCCTCAATTTATGGCCCTACTTAAGAAGCTTACAGGAATCAATTCTGGGATGAAGTTATTGCCTCTAAACAGATGTTTGCAGGGCCCTGCTGTATAGTGGGGGATTTCAACATTATTAGGTTTGCTGAAGAAAAGTCCCATGGGAACATGGTGACTCCAGCGATGGCATCCTTCTCTCGATGGATTGATGATCAGGAGTTAGTGGATCTCCCATTGCTTGGTTCCAAATTTACTTGGTCTAATGGGAGAGCAAACCCCATCTTGTCTAGACTTGACAGGTTTCTTGTATCCCCTGATTGGTTGGAACTCTTCCCCTCTACCTCTCAATCTGTCCTTCCAAGAACCACGTCTAACCACTACCCTCTCATCCTTGATGTTGAGGAGCAGAACTGGGGCCCCAAACCTTTTCGATTCGATTCTTCCTGGCTTAAAATTCAACGTTTTAGTCAGATGGTTTCTGATTGGTGGTCTGGGTTTCTGGTAGAAGGCTTTGCAGGTTTCGGGCTTAGCTCTAAACTAAAACGACTGAAGGAAGCTTTGAAGCAATGGTACCAAAGGGAATTTCGAATTAGCGAACAGGAATCAGATTCTCTATTATTTGAACTACTCAGCATTGACGTTCAGGCTGAAGTGGCTCCGATATCTTCTGATACTCTGGCCAGAAGAATCCAGTTAATCCAATCTCTTGCTAGCAGGGCTATCGAAAAAGAAATATCTTGTAAACAAAAATCTCAGACAAAATGGATTAAAGAAGGTGACAGAAATACACATTATTTCCATAGCATTGCTCGTATGCATGCAAGGAATAATAAAATCAGCAGTATAGTTGTGAATGGGGTCTGGATAGAAGACAGACATCATTGCAAACAAGATTGTAGCATACTACATTGCTTTGCTTAAAGGAGAAGATTGGCGCAGTCCTACTTTGGATTTTCTTCAGTTAGATAGTATCTCGTCTGTAGAGGCTGACATGCTAGAATCCCCCTTTTCAGTGGAAGAAGTAAAATAGGTGATAGATTCTCTCGGTGGTGATAAGTCTCCAGGCCCAAATGGTTTCCTCATTACCTTTTTCCAACACTTCTGGGAAGTGATTCAAAAAGACATGATGGACTTCTTTTATGAATTCCATGGTAAAAGCAGGACATCAAAAGGCCTTGGGGCCTCCTTCATAGCTCTTATTCCTAAAGTGCCGGGGGCGGCCTCTCTCAAAGATTTTAGGCTGATTAGTTTATTGGGAGGTCCCTATAAAATTCTTGTAAAAGTTCTAGCGGCCCGATTAAGAAAGGTAATTGGGAATATCATCTCAGGAAATCAATGTGTTTTCATCTCAGGTAGACAGATCGTGGATGCGGCCTTCATTGCTAATGAACGCTTGGATTCTAGTCTTAGATCCGGTTCAAAGAATATTATATGTAAGTTGGACATAGAAAAGGCCTATAACCATGTCGACTGGGGCTTTCTGCAGTATATTTTGAATCGGATGGGGTTTGGGGAAAAGTGTAGAGCTTGGATGGGCGAATGCATCGGGTCGGCTCACTTCTCTATCCTTCTCAACGGATCCCCAAAAGGTTTCTTCAAAAGCTTGAGAGGTCTAAGACAAGGAGATCCCCTTTCCCCCTTTCTATTTCTTATTGTAGGGGATGCCTTATCTAGAATGCTGCATAAAGGTCAATCGGAAGGTATTTTAAGTGGAATCAAAATTAAAGGTATGACCAGCCTGATCTCTCATATTCAATATGCGGATGACTCCTTAATCTTTTTTGATGCCAGTATAGACAAGGTGGATAACCTTCGTACCACAATCCGTTGCTTTGAGGCAGTTTTAGGCCTGAAAGTTAATATGGCGAAATCCAAGCTGTTCGGGATCAAAATGGAGAGAGAGGAGATCGAAACTCTTGCGAAAATTTTCGGTTGTTCGACGGCCTTCTTCCCGTCTTCCTTTATGGGTCTCCTCTTATGCATAGGTTCACTGCCTAAAAGGCTGTGGGAGAAAGTCATTTCCAGATTTGAGAAATATCTTGTTAGATGGAAGTGTCGATATCTATCCTTAGGAGGACGCCTCACCCTAATTAAAGTAGCTCTTTCCAATCTTCTGATATATTTTATGTCCCTCCTCAAATGTCCGATCTCGGTGTTGGCTATCCTTGAAAAATTAAGGCGGGAATTCCTTTGGCACGACAAGGAGGACAAGAAGAAATTCCATCTTCTTAACTGGAAAGAGGTGTCTTCATATCTTTAATGGTGGAGCAGGGGTAAAAGACCTCAAGGCTATGAATAGAGCCTTACTCGGCAAGTCGATTTGGAGACTAGGGGCGAAAGATGGGAGTTTCTGGAATTCCATTATCAAGCATAAATATGGGAGATCAGCCCGTGGGTGGTGGACTAAAGACACATCCTCCTATAGGGCGTCGGCCATCTGGAAGGATATCTTAAAGATGAAAAAGGATGTGCTCACTGGTGTCGGCTTTGCCCTCGGTAATAGGGCAAATATTTGATTTTGGGGAGATATTTGGGTAGGGTACCTACCGCTTAAAACTAGATTTTCGAACATATTCCTCATCACTCCTGATAAGGAAATTAATGTGGCTGGTTGTTACACTATGACTGACGACAAGATAGTGTGGAATGTGATTTGTAGAAGGAATTTGCAAGACTGGGAGGTTAGCGAATTTGTTGATCTCCTGGATTGCATCTATGCTACTTTTTCCATCCAGTCCTCCTTTGACAGCATTATATGGAAACCGGAAAAATCCTGCGGATTCTCAGTTTGATCTCTTTACAATCGAATACACATCAATCTGATCGCTTCTGATCTCAGTCAGTCCTCCTACGTCTGGAAATATGCTACTCCCTCTAAGATCGTGGCTTTTGGCTGGTTAGTTGGCAAAAAGAAAATCTTAATTGTAGACAATTTGAGGAGAAAATGGATTATCATTTCTAACATTTGCTTATGCTGTATGCGGGAAGAAGAAACAGTTGACCACCTTTTAGTGCATTGTCCTTTCATTTCCTCTATATGGACAGATTTCCTCCTTCAGTTCAACATCAGTTGGTGTGTTCCTGTTGAGGCTAATCTTCTTCTTCAAGCGTGGCATGGTGTTCACATCGGAAAGGTTAGGACAACGATTTGGAGGATGGTGATTCTTGCTGTTTGGTGGTTAGTATGGGAAGAAAGAAATTACAAATGTTTTAGGGATATCTCCAATCCCACAGGAGTTGTCTCGTCAAAGGCAAAGCGGAGTTTAATTGAATGGGCCACTCATGTAGATTCCCTGAAGGGCTACGATTACCTTTTCTTAGGTGTTTAGTTTTGTTTGCTATCTCAGCGGGCTCTTTTCTTTTAGTTGTAATCCTTTTTGTTTTTTAATATAATCGAAATCTTTCAAAAAAAAAAAATTCGCACAAAAATTGTGTGCAAACTGTCTCAAAACTTAAATAAATCAAATGTTCATAAACTAAATTCAAATCAAAGATGCCCGATGGGCCCCGATGATAGCGCCATAAAGGTGGCATAATGGAGGTGGGTCGTGATGATCCAACGGTTCAAATGTCTCATTTAAGCAACTTACACATGTCACGAACACATGTGTAAGGTCTTCAACCTCTAGAGACCCGACTTGTACCCATCATCTAACCACATTGACGCGCACGTCTCCTATGTTGATATACATTGAATGGCCTGGTGTCCGCATCACTAGGTCACCTTGGTTTTACATCGAGTGGACTCAGTTTTGCATCTAGTTCCAAAAATAAGCCTTTTCCCCACCCAAATCTACCTTGCATCTTATAAGCTAGTATCTTGGAGGCATCCATCATACACAACACCTTCCCCCTTTTGGGCCCCACCACAGTAGGCGATATGGAGGAGGTTGCTGACCCTACCATCACTGCTGCCTCCATAACTGTCATTGGTGACGGAGAAGAAGTGGAGAAATTGGTTTTTTTTTTTCGATACAGGCATACAGTATCACCCACACTCACTCGTTTTCTAGAAGAGTCTCACTTCTAGGCATTTTTCCAATGCTAATGGGAAAAAAAAAAGTAGGCTTTTCAATCAATCGAATAGCTAGTATTTTTGCTCAATATAGGCTCACACAAACATTTATAAGGAGTTCAAATCCATCAGGATTGTTGGTAAAAGAAAAGGAAAAAAGAAAAAGAAAAAGAAGGACAAATCAACGAACCTACTCGCTATCCTAGTAAAACAGATAAACAAAAAAGTAAAATGGATTTTTAGATATAACCATATGGACTGGAGTTGGACAAACCTACAGTTTGGACTGGGACTCTATCCACACATGCAGAACCACATGTGGGGCCTAACCAATGTCTTCTGCACTATTTAGAGTTTATCTGCTTATGACTATGTGCCTAATTTCCTAATCATGTATGCTATGGAGAGCCTGATTTCAGGCCACCTGACAGATTGAAGAGCCTGATTTCCTAATCATGTATGCTATGGAGTTCACACCCCATTTTGAGGATTGGGTGTCCTGCACCATTTCCCCCTGGTTTGACAAGCTTGTCGTTGAGTTTGCGGTCATCAACTGCCACTTGTTGCCTTTGTATCTTATATTTGTTGTCTTTGTTGAAAGCCGGTGATGTGGTCATCACCAAACCCTAGATTAGCAAGTGTTATTGCTTCTTCCACCTTGTCACAGGCCAAGACCTTCGCTTTTGTACATCTTACCACTGATCTTCAAATTATCCACTCTAGTCGTTGTTGTGATGAGATTAACCTGTCTATCTCAGCTTTAATACACTCAATATTTGCTGATCTAACTGTAGAGTTGTCTGTCGCATTTTTTCTTACATCCTCAAACAACTCGCTTTCTGGTCCATCATCTGATCTATCCATTGATACATCAGGTGATCTTCCGTTGATTTGTCGATCAATTTATCAATGATTCAAGAGTCTAGACATTTGATAGATCTAACAATAGATCCATCAGTGGATTCATCTTTTTCACCACTTTGGATTGTCACACTTTTTTCAGGCACTTCTTTCATTGGATCTTCATGCTGCCTTTCTCCAAACAGCTTAGATTTCATCATAGCAACGGTTTATTATGATCTTTCATTGATTTGTTGGTCCATTCATCAATTACTCAAGAGTCTAGACATTTGAAAGATCTAACAATAAATCCATTAGTGGATTCATCTTTTTCACCATTTTGGATTGTCACACTTTTTTTCAGGCAGTTCTTTCATTGGGTCTTCAGGCTGCCTTTCTCCACACAGCTTAGATTTCATTATAGTAACGGTTTATTACGATTTGTCACCTTGTAATGAGATCCATTGACCTTTGTTTCTATGCTGACTGTCAGTAGTGTCTTTTGAGTTAATTCGTATTTCTATTCATTCACAACATCTCCCCCCAACATCTCATTTAAATGTGTCCATGTCATCTGGGAACTATCTGATATTCCACAGTGAGTCAGTATTTCTTAATAACCGAGGTATCGAGGTGGTATATCGTGATAGGTGGTGGAATACAGATAGGGACTGTTGTAAGAAGCATAGGAGCAACTGCTCATCGCTGACATCTCAACAAGAAAAAGTAACTAGAATGGCCTTATGAGATGTGAAAGGTGGGTATGGACTATGGAGGTTATAAGACAGGCAACCAACAAGTCCCGACCAAGAATGGCTTGTCAAAGGAGTGAACTTCTAGTCATATTATGGATAGATCATGCTCAGTTAGAGATGGGATTAGGTGTTGGGCTTTGGTGCAGATGTGGGAAGTTTTTAGGCAAGCGGGATTGACTTGAATTTGAATTAGGGTTGTCAATGGGCTGGGCTCGGGGCTGGCAAAATCAAAATTTTGAATAGGCCTGGCCCAAAAGTTCAAAATCCGGGCTGAAGCCAACCTTAGGCCTGGCCCGTTGTGAACCCTAATATGAATTGGGGCTAAAATGCAGACAATGGACTATATTTAGGGTTTTGATTATAGGCTATATTTGAGCTGAGATGGGGCTGAGACATGGGTTGATTGGTGATGCAAGGACATGTGATTGCCTAACCCTAAATGCATGTATAATCAGGTTGAAGAGATTCAAATAGTAAAATTAATCAACTAACTGTTTATAATCAAGGGGATTAAGCAAATCTCAACACAAAGATGAAATCACTCTGTCAAAATTATGCCCCTTAGCATAAAATAACATAAACAGTAAAAAAATGGAGGATCTGGGGATATGAGGATATTCCAGATCTAGCATAAGCCAGTCCACAATCAAGTTTGGATCCGATTCTCCTGACTAGCCATCCCTCTTTTCTATTCAAACCAAAAGGGAATATCCAGAGAGGAACGAAAGAGATGAAAAAGAGATGGGTTCGAGATGAAAGAGAGTACGGATTCTAGGGCATCAAAGAAAAAAAGACGGTTGATTTTTACCTTTTCTTGCACCTCGAAGATCTAGAAAAAAAAGGAAAACTTGAAACTGGGGTGAAATTCTCAACATCCAAGGGCCAATCCTGAAACCCCAATATCTTTAGTAAAAGAGGAAGAAAGCATACGAATTCTCATCCATTCACTAATAAAATAGGATTTCTCAGAGTGTATATATAGGCCACGGAAAAAAAATAAAAAGTGCACTAAAGCCCCTGAAAACAAGTAAAAGAATAAAAAGATGCTTAAAACTAAAACACCCGCACGACAGGGTGTGAAATCTGCCTCATAGGCCTGCGGTTAAGGTACGATTATGCTGCTCCTGCACTTGTAGCACGTCAGAAAATGGGTCCGATGGACCTGGCGTCTATCCACATCAACTCCTCCGCTCCGATACTCTGTCGGCGACGCCTCCTCCTCTGGTACACTCTAAAGGGTACATCACTGATGTCCGCATCAATTCTCCCTGGTAGAAAGAATTCGGCACTGGCAAAAGTGAACTTTTGTATCTCTCGAGCAAATCACGGTCGATGCACTGCAGTTATTTTTGTGAGCTAAAAATTATTTGTAACGGGCTTGTTCCTCCATTTGACTAAGAATTTCTGGAAACCCCTGGAACAAGTGAAAATTGCCTCAGAGTCCAAAATTTTCTTTATCTCGTCTATTCTTGGTGCAGGTGGAAGAGAAGGTAAGATGGGTACAGGAAGGTCAGGCTATGGCCAAGGTCTATATATAGGGGGGTCTGGGAAGAAACATGGGAACATGTAGATAGAGGTGATGGCTCGTGATGGGCAACAAGATCTTCCACATTAAATGTAGAACTGATGCCTATGGTAGCAGGGATATTAACAACATAAGCATTAGACCTCAACCTTTTCACAATTTTATGTGGGCCTATGCTACAGGCATGAAGCTTCTTCACGGATCCCGGTGGAAACCGATCAGACCTAATACAAACCATGACATCATCTCCAAGTTGAAATTCCCTAAATCTCCCATGAGTGTCAACAAAAAGTTTATAATGTTCATTACTTAAATTAATCTTCCTCCTGATCTCACTATGCAATGCATGTATATGCTGGGCGAAGGATTCTCATGACTCTGAAGGATGCTGTGAGGTAGCCATGGGGATTAAATCTATGGTGGCTCGAGGTCTAAGACCTAAAACAATTTCAAACGGGCTCATTCCTGTGGACCTGTTCACTGAAGAATTATACGTGAACTCTGCTTTGGGAAGAACAATGTCCCAGGTCCTGTTGTGGTATTCAACCAAATATCTCAACAAATTCCCTAGGCTATGGTTCACTACCTCTGTTTGACCATCCGACTGGGGATGATATGCTTAAGAAAACTGCAGCCTCGTACTCAAAAGATGCCAGATAGTCTTCCAAAGATAACTAGTGAACCTAGTATCTCTATCAGACATGATGGATTTAGGTACTCAATGAAGTCGCACAACCTCCTGAAAGAATAATTTAGCAATGTGGGAGGCATCTAAGGCCTTATAACAGGGTAGGAAATGGGCCATTTTAGAAAACCGATCAACAACCACAAGTATGAAATCTTACGAATTGTCTTAGGAAGCCCAAGCACGAAGTTCATACTGACATATTGCCACGGAGCATGTGGAACTGGCAAAGGAGTATATAAACCTGTATTTTGTTTTCCCTGCTTCGCCAGTTGACATGTCTGGCACTGTCCTACAATCTTAGTCACATTGCTAGTGATTATGAAGAAGAAGAGCCAAAGGCTTCACCACTAGCCGTAGTTAGATGCGTTTTAGCGCAAGCCTAGGAGAGTGATGATTGGCGCAAAAGCACAAATTTCTACACGTTTATCAAGAGCGGTGACAAAAATTACAAAGTCATTGTGAATAGTGGTAGTTCCACCAACGTGGTCTCTGCTAACACAGTCACTCGTTTGGGTTTGAAGCCCATCCCTCACCCTCAACCCTACAAGGTTTCTTGGGTTGACACGTCTTCTATGCCTGTGTCCCAGCAGTGTTTAGTCCTCATCCAAATCGGTTCATATAAAGACATGTTGTGGTGTGATGTTTTACCTATGGATGTCGGTCACATCATTCTAGGGAGGCCGTGGTTATATGATAGAGATGCCAAGATTTTTTGTCGCTCGAATGTGTGTACATTCACGCATGAGGGCAAGAAATCAAGATTAGTTCGTTGCCACCCAAGAGCCAAACGAACAAGGCTAAGGATGTGAAAACGAGTGAGTCAAGGATGTGAGGAAATCTATTCCAAAGTCTCTACATATCATAAATGCAAAAGAGTTTGAGAAGGAGACAGGATGATTCGATAGTGTATGCCCTAATGGCTAGGGAAGTTACACCCGAGGTTCATGTAGAGTTATCCCCTAAGGTGACTCCGGTTCTAGAGGAGTACAACGATGTATTCCCCAAGGATTTACCAGATGAGCTTCCACCTATGCAGGACATCTAGCATGCCATTGATCTCGTCTCGGGGTCTACTTTACCAAACCTTCCTCATTATAGGATGAACCCTGCAGAGCATGCAAAGGTGCATAGGCAGGAAAATGAGCTCCTGCGAAAGGGTTTCATTCGTAAGAGCATGAGTCTGTGTGCCGTACCAGCGTTATTAACACCTGAGAAAGATTGTACGCGGCGGATGTGTGTGGACAGTAGGGTCATTAATAAGATCACAATTAAATATCGGTTTCCAATACCGAGGCTTGATGATATGTTAGACATGATGGATAAATCCACTATTTTTTCTAAGATAGACCTCAAGAGCGGGTATCACCAAATAGGCATACGCCTAGGAGATGAGTGGAAGACAGCCTTCAAGATAAAGGATGAGTTGTATGAGTGGTTGGTCATGTCCTTTGGCTTGACTAATGCACCCAATACTTTTATGCGCGTGATGACCCAGGTTTTGAGACCCTTCATGGGGAAGTTCTTAGTGGTTTATTTTGATGATATACTTATATATAGTACCACTAAAGAGGTTATGTGCGAACCTTAAGAAATGTTCGTTCATGTCTGATAGGGTTGTTTTCTTAGGGTTCATAGTGTTGTCTGTAGGGATGCGAGCGGATCCAGAAAAAGTCAAGGCCATAGTTGACTAGCCTGAACTGCGGAACATACATGATGTGAGAAGCTTTCATGGCTTAGCCACATTTTATCGTTGGTTCATTTGAGGATTTAGCACTATTATGGCTCTCATTACTAATTACATTAAAAAGGGAGAGTTCATATGGTCTAAGGCCGCAGATAAGGCATTCAAAGATATTAAGGGCAAGATGATAGAGGCTCCCATCATGCGTCTTCCAGATTTTTCTAAAGTCTTTGAAGTAGCGTGTGATGCTTCAGGCGTGGGTATAGGAGTACGAAGCCAAAAAGGGTCATCCAGTTGCCTATTTCAGTGAGAAATTGAATGAGGCAAAATAAAAGTATTCCACCTATGACAAAGAATTTTATGCGGTAATGCAGTCCCTACGTCATTGGTGTCATTATCTTCTACCGCAAGAATTTATCTTATTTTCTGATCACGAGGCTTTGAGGTATTTGAATTCCCAAAAGAAGCTTAACCCAAGGCATGCTAAGTGGGTAGCGTTTCTTCAGGAATATTCATTTGTCCTGAAACATAAAGCTGGGATCGAGAACAAACCAGCCGATGCCCTTAGTAGTAGAGTGGCATTGCTCAACTTCTTTGTTGAAGCATAAAAATAATTAAGAGAGTGAAGACAAGAAAGATCAAGAAGTAAGAAAGAACAAAGGAAAAATAGTTTCAAGACCACTTTGCGCGGGGTCGCGCAAAGAGAATCCAGACCGCGCAAAGAGAAGGGTTTGCGCGGGTTAAAGAAGGAAGACGGATTGCGCGAGATGAGGGTTTGCGCGAGACCGCGCAAAGCATATCGTTTGCGCGTGTCCGCGCAAAGTCTATGATGGTGCGATAAAAGTGATTGGATGATATTTTTGTCCCACATCGACCAGATCTGAGATTTTCATTGAAGAAAATGTCTATAAATACCCCATTCCTTCTCTAAAAAGGGGTTCGAAGATTTCAGAAGTGAAGAAAAGGCGAAAGAGAAGACAGAAGGTGCGGAGTACCGGACTCCCCCGCTTTGCGCGACCGCGCGCAAAGGAGTATTGGACTCCTGGAAGTTTGCGCCGGTCAGCGCAAGGAAGCAGAGTGCTCACATGGTTTGCGCGGACCCGCGCAAAGCATATCGTTTGCGCGGACCCGCGCAAACCTATTGCTTGAGCGCGCTTAACAAAGAATGGATTGAAATCTTTGTCGGAATGATTGGAGTCCTCAAAGCTTTAAGTTCTTCTTGATCAAGAGAAGGGAAGAATCATCGACGAAGAGTCATATTCCTCCTAAGTTTCGGGAGAAGATCAAAATAGTACCGAAATCTTTTAGGAATCTTCGTTCTCTTGAAGACATTGTTGATCGACTTGTCTATTTCCTCCTAAGTCATTGGAGATGATTGAAATCATTGCTTGTTATCTTCTTGAAAATTATATTTAGCTATAATAATTGATATTTGTGATGAGTTCTTTGTAAGCTATCTTAGAATCAAGGGATATCAGAGGATGTAAATGAATTCAGAATCAATAAAGTGTGATGGTTGTCTTTATAATTATTTCATTGTTATGTTTGAATAAGATTATTTTCCCAAATCAAATACTTTTGTTTCCTTGTCGAAACAAAATGGCGACTCTGCTGGGGAAAATTATCTTATTTAACATTAACATTGGGAAAGTTGTAAGACTCTCGTCACTATTTTTGGCGTCTATTTGACGCCAAAATGGCGACTCTCAGTGGGAACATCCTCCCCTTCATCTCCAAGATAGTTTACTTAGTCTTTCATGTACTAATTTCAAGTATGTTTTATTATTGAAGGTACCTGAATTCAATCACACAACACTACTAATGGCTAATATCGCGAGAAAAGTGAACTTCCGATTCATCGCCACTGGGTTCATAATTGAATATGCGCCAAACCAAACTCCTGAGCGTACGAAAGCAAGCACTACAAGCAGGCGCAAAGTGATTCCAGTAACAGCGGGAGTCATTTCCGTTTCACCTCAACCACAAGAGAGTGATGAAAACTGGACTTTGGTCTTGTCTAGAAAGAAGACAAAAGCAAAACCTTAAAAACCGCAAAAGCAAAATTGTTGGCACCAAGAGCCGAGGGACCAATCACGCGAGCATAGCAAGAAGAAAACCCGAGCTCGCTCCTCCGGCGATTTATCCTGAACAAACTTCTACGCAATTCTCGTCACAAGATTTTCCAGCTTTGATCGCCCCGAAGACCAAATGGACAGAAGCACACGAAAGGCAAAGCACGATGATAGGATCCCGATGCCCATATCACCATAAACAAGCTCGCTATATACCAGTATCACCTCAATCGGTTAAAAGCACGGAAACACACAAGAATCAAACAAGACTCCAATTTCTCCCTCTTTACAAGCCCATTACGTCAACATACTCTCGTTTTACCCCAATAACAGCTTCGGTGAACAGTCAAGAGGCCGCGGTATATATGGCAGAGACAGGTCAAGGAAATAGACCGACTACTGAAGAACGTGTTGATCAGATGGCGGAAGCACAAAGAGTGCTGATGGATGAATGCCGGAACCTCAGAGAAGCTCTGGCAACTCTGGCACATAATGTAGCCCAAATAGTGGCTCCGCCCATGATGGGAGCAACAAATGGACAAGAGAACCAACCTGAAGGTTCCCGTCCACAGGGAATAGGATCTCGAGGATCCGTTCCGGTGACAAGAGCCATAACACAAGATGACGTAAGACAAGTTGTCGAAGAAGCGGTCAGAATAGAAAGGGAGCGCGCAAACACCGGTCGTTTCAGATACCGAACACCCTATCCAAGAGAGGTAGAGGATGTTCCATTCCCAGCCAATTTTAAGCATCCGATTTTCGAAATTTAATGGGGAAGGATCACCGAAGAACACGATGCATTTCATCACCAAAGATGGGGAATTTCTCCACGATACCTCAATATTGCTTACGCTTATTTGGGTCATCGTTACAAGTAAAGCTTTCAGATGGTATTCAAATTTGGCACCAGGGTCCATACGAACATGGGAAGAAATGCAAGATGCTTTTATGTCAAACTTCTTTTCGTCAGAGCGTGATGTTAGCATCACAGAATTAGCTTCAGTACGGCAACGAGAAGGAGAACCAGTCGAAAAATTCATAGACAGATGGAAGACACTGGGGCATCATGCGGCGCAATTCCCGGAAGAAAAGAACAAGTCAAAATGTGTCTGAACTCTATGGAAACAGGAATCGCATTTGGACTCACCAGCGCTGATATTGGAACCTTCCGCGATCTGGCTACCAAAGCCCATGCACTGGAATTGATGACTCGTAAGATGCCAGCATTTCATCATGAGACTGTCAGAAGAATACCTGGCAGGACAACTGTCAACACCATCGACCGGGATAAGAAGAATCAAGATGCGAGGGGTTCAAGAGATAAAAGGCCAGAAGGAAAAGAAGGCTGGAATCAAACAAGGGACAGATACGGTGGAAAAAAGCTCAGAATGCTCGATTCACATGAAGGATTTGAGTTCGATAAAGAAGACGTGGTGCCTATGATGCAACAATTGCTAAAGGCAGGTACCTTGGAATTACCAGAACCAAAACGTCCTGAAGATGCGACAAGGACTCGGGAAAGAAACTTCTGTCAATATCATCGTTATCATCGCCTAGTAGGGCATCCGACGGAAAATTGTTATACGTTAAAATGCATTATACAAATGATGATAAATGTAGAGGTGACATAATAACCAAATGGAAGCAAAGAAAAGAATGCAAGGGCAGTAAATGTACTGTCAATACAAGAAAACAAGCAGGGAATGAAAAAGGAAAAGTTGACAAGAAGTGCAACAATGATTACGTTGCGATCGGGAAGCAAATAACAAGTCCCAGGTAAAAAAAAAGCGAAATCATAAGGAAAGAAGTGACCGAAAAGACGAATATTGAGACAAAAGTAGAAATGGAGTGCAATGACAAAAGTGGCTTATGATGTAGTCGGCCACTTGAAGGGTATACCGCAAGCGATTAAGTATTTACGATGCGCTCAAGTTGTCGAAGAATTTCGACAGAGTTTGATTCAAGCACTATCTGATCACAATGTGAGAGAAACTTTCTTGTGAAAATGAAGAATGAAAGAAATAATGAAAAAATGAATTGTTTACCAGTAATATCTTTCTCTGATGATGATTTAATTGGTGAAAAGGAACATAACAGGCCATTGATGATAGAAGGATACATTTGTGAGAAGAAGATAAAAAGAATTATGATAGATAATGGGTCCGCAGTAAATCTTTTGCCACTCTCAATGGTTACTAAATTGGGTTTTCGTCGTTCAGACTTGCGTCCTAGTAGGATGATGATACAAGGGTTCAATCAAGATGGACAACGCGCACTCGGTAAAATTACGGTGACATTAGAAGTGGAAGAATTAATCACTACTGTCGTATGTCACGTTATAAATGCTGTGACGACATATAACCTTCTCCTGGGAAGGCCGTGGATACATCAGTACAATATTATACCTTCTACTCTACACCAGTGCTTCAAGTATTGTAAAGATGGGATCCAGTATAAAGTAATGGCTGATGCAAAACCCTATCACGGAAGCTGAGTCTTTCTTTGCGGATGCTAGTTATTATAAATGTTTCTCTCGAAGAAATGAGAAATGATGATGGAAGAGAATCATAAAAGATGCCAGGGATAAATAAAGATAAAGAAGAAAGAGCGAGAATCTTCTGGGTCTGAGGCAAGAAAGAAATTCTATTTTGTACCAAAGCGCTGAGACAACCGGGACAACCGCCATTGACACTATTGTCGATGAGCAATGAAAAAGTCTTACTGATCCAATTACACAATGCCATTACCCAATATCGAAAGATGTAAGCCATTTGCAGTACGCTCGAGAACATTTCAAGTCAAAGCCAATGCTAAATATCCCGAACCAATAGAGTTTCCATGCTTTGCATCGAAAGAAGGATGAAAATATAAGCAATGTATATCATGGAGAGTTAGCATCGCAAAATTTGAGAAATACAAGTCAATAAGCAAGAAAATCATGAGAAATATGGGTTTTGATTGTGACAAACCCACCGGCTTGAATCATGGAAAAGGAATTCAAATCCCTCTCGGGTTAATCGAAAAAGCGAAGAAAATTTCAAGGATTGGGAGCAGAATCAACGATAAACATGATATCGATTAATATGACCTCAACTACGAAGATACTAAGGTAATTGAATATCCCAAACCGCTCCAAAGCAAATAGAAGATGGGGGCAACCGACGATAGATGGCTGCATGAGAAATAAATTTGGGAACAATGAAAGAGCCAAGGAACACATTCATCGGCATTAGTCTTTCGGATCAAGAATTTGAGAAATATGGCCAACTTCTCAAAGAAAATAAAGATGTTTTCGCTTGGACATATGAAGAAATGCCGGAATTTGGAACCTTCAATAGCAATGCATCGATTAAATATTTCTAAAGAAAAGAAACCAGTAAAGCAAGCACAAAGGCGATTTCACCCAGACCTAATTCCATTAATCGAAAAAGAAGTAAATAAGCTAATAAAGGTTGGGTTCATCAGAGAAGTTAAATATCCCAAATGGATATCGACTATTGTTCCGGTGAAAAAGAAGAATGGGCAGATCAGAGTGTGTAGTGACTTCAGAGATCTAAATGAGGCATGTCCAAAAGACGATTTCCCTCTCCGATAACAATTACTAATCGATAGCACTACTCAATATGCTATCATGTCCTTTATGGACGGATATGCAGGATATAATCAAATCAGATGGCACCCGAAGATGAAGAGGCGACGGCCTTCAGAACGCCGCTTGGAATTTACTGTTATAAAGTTATGCCTTTTGGTCTCAAAAATGCTGGGGCAACATATCAAAGGGCAATGAAAAATATCTTTCAAGATATGATGCATAAACATGTCGAATGCTATGTTGATGACTTGGTAGTCGATCCGGGAGATCATCAAGAGCACCGCGAACATTTAGCATCAGTCTTCCGACGACTCAGAAAGAAGCAATTAAAGATGAATCCAGCTAAATGTGCATTTGGAGTGTCTTCCGCAAAAAATTCCTCGGCTTTGTGGTACGGCATAGAGGAATCGAAATTGATCCGAAAAAGTTAAAGCTATTCAAAATATGCCACCACCAACGACGTTGAAGGAATTAAAAAGCTTACAAGGAAAATTGGCATATATTCGTCGCTTCATTTCAACCTTGCAGAAGGTGTCGGCCATTTTCTCGGTTAATGAAGAAAGATACAGAATTTGTATGGGATCATGCTTGCCAAAATGCCTTTGATTCAATTAAAGAATTATTAAAACAGCCGCCAGTGTTAACAGCTCCAGTAAAAGGTAAGCCACTTATCTTATATACATCTGCAGCTACAAATTCTTTGGGTGCTTTGTTGTAAACAATTAAAAAAAAGAGCGCTCTTTATTATCTAAGCCGAACACTGATGGGGGCAGAATCCAATTATTCTCCGATTGAAAAAGAATGTTTGGCATTGGTATTCGCTGTGCAAAAGTTAAGGCATTATTGTCTCTCCCATGATATAACTCTGATCTCAAGAGCAGATCCGATAAAATTCTTGATGACCAGGCCAATGTTATCGGAAGACTAGCCAAGTGGATGCTATTGTTATCGAATATACTATTTCTTATAAGCTGCGAAAAAGCGATGAAAAGGACAAGCTATGGCGGACTTTCTCATGCAAAGACATCCTATAGCGAAAAATGAAGAAATCAATGATGAATTCCCGGATGATGAACAGTTATGTTGGTTGAATCCGAAATCTTTGGCGATGTATTTTGATGGTCTTTGCTCGAGTATCGGGAGCGGGGCGGAGTGATATTCATTACCCTCAGGCGATTTATTACCATATTCTTTCACATTGGGTATCGCGTGCACAAACAATGAAGTCAATACTGAGCTCTTATCATCGGAATGGAAATAGCCTGACAAATGGAAATAAAATCATTGCATATCTTCGAGATTCTAAATTGATTGTAAATCAATTGACAACAGAATTTGAGGTAAGGAAAGAAGAACTTTTGCCTTATTATCGGAAGGCACAACAGTTGCTTGAACAGTTCTATTATGTGGAAATTAAACACATACCGCGGTCGGAGAATGCAAAAGCAGATGCTTTAGCCAGTTTAGCAGCGGCTTTATCCTGCACAAACCGAAGTCCTCTTCAGGTAACTATAGAAGAAAGAAGATTCCTGCCATCTGCAGAGGTTATCGAAGAAACTGTTGAAATATTGCCTATATCCTGTCTGGAAGTAACAATGGATGATTGGCGTCAGCCTTTTGTTGATTATCTCAAATATAATATCTTGCCAGAAGATAATGCACAAAGACAGCAGATTAAGCAGCGATCAAGAAAATTTGTCATATGCAGCGAAGTATTATATAGAAAATCTTATAATGGAATGCTGTTAAGGTGCTTGGACAAGCAAGAAGCAAACCAAATGCTGCGGGAGGCACATTCAGGTGAATGTGGAGCACATCAAGTCTTGGCCGAATTTATGCCATAGAGTGCATCGAATGGGTTATTATTGGCCTACTATGTTTAAAGATGCGATAGAATATGCAAAATGGTGTCATGAATGTCAAATACACGGAGATGTAATACATATTCCTCCGAAAAATTACATCGATCTGTTGCTTCTTGGCCTTTCTCACTGGGACTCGACGTTATTGGTCCCATAAATCCTCCTTCATCTAAAGGAAAACAATATATTCGGCGAAGAACGATTATTTCTCCAAATGGACCGAAAGCGATCGCCTTGCGTAATGTTAAAGAGAAAGACGTGGTCAATTTCATCCGTCATGCTATAATATACCGTCATGGTATTCAAGAAGAAGATCATCACTATAATGGCACCCCTTTTAAAAATAGAGGCATGGAAAAGTTATGTCGAAGTTCGGCATCCAACATTCTTTTTCAACACCTTATTATCCTCCGACCAATGGATTAGCGAGGCGTTTAACAAAACAATTGTCAAGATTATGAAGAAAACAGTGACAGGCAATAAGCGCGATTGGGATGAAAAGTTACAAGAAGCATTATGGGCCTACAGAACCACTCATCGTATGCAACAATGGCGACACCATATTCATTAATCTATGGTATGGAGGCAGTTATCCCAATTGAAATACAAGTGGCATCACTCGAATAGCAGTACATCAGTCTATAACAGATGATGAAAATGCAAAAATAAGGCTGAAAGAATTAGACTTACTCGATGAGAAACGTCTTGCGGCTGTCAAAGAAGATGCAATCATATCGTGCCGAATATCGGTTGCCTTTGATAAACAGGTCAAATATCGCTCTTTCAAAAAGGGGATATGGTGTTAATATTGAAAAGACCTATAGTGGTCACTCGCCGGACAAGGGGCAAGTTCGAGCCTAAATGGGACGGTCCATATGTGGTGAAAGAAGTATATTCCAATGGGGCATATAGAATCACAAATCAAGAAGGACAGGTATATCGGTGTACTTGTCAACGCCCGTTTCATCAAAAGATACTATCCCTAAAGATAGAGTATGGATTTTGACCCAAAATATTATCGGCATAATGATTACAGTATCAAAAGGGGGCAAAGATGAATGAAATCATGTCTATATGTCAACAAAAAGAAGCTATGAAGAAGAAATTCACAAGCATGTCAATTATCAAAGCAAAATCTGAAAAATATATATATGATCATCATCATCATCAAATAAGATATAAAAAGTATGATTGCCTTACAAGAGACAATATCATTTATCTTGAAGATTCTCTTGAAAAGATTCTCAAAGTTATATTGCCTTACAAGGCACAAATTCTTGAAGATTCTCTTGAAGATATTATCTAAGTTATATTGCCTTACAAGGCATGGATCTTCTTGAAGATTCTCTTGAAGATATTATCTATATTTGAAATGATGATTATATTATATTCTTACAAGGCATGGATCTTCTTGAAGATATTTCAAATATCTTCTATTATATTTCTGAAATGATGATTTGATCATATATATATTATATTATTGCCTTACAAGGCATGGATCTTCTTGAAGATATTATCAAAAGCAAGGATATATCAATATCAATCAAAGAGGCAGTATAGCCAAGCCAAAATCCCAAAAGAGCAAAATTGAGCAAAATCAAAAAGATCAAGCTCGAAAAAAAAAATGCTCTCAAAGGATCAAGCTCTAAAAGAGCCGGCCAACTATACGTAAGACCCATGAAGATCGCCATTCGGGCAGCGGCGAGGAGTCAGTGGCCCTAAAAAGCCCGCGAAGACCATCGTGCGCACCCATGCGGGTAGCTGACGAAGTCAAGGATTCAAAGCCTAAAAGGCCATAAATCCGCGAAGACTAGTCACCGTAATTCCCATGCCGTCTGTATAGCTTCCAGCAGCGCCACGGGGAACGGATGAAAATGCCCTCCTGTGAATGGGCTCGACCTTGCGACGAAGAAAACAGGGGCCGCAAAGGCGAGCTTTATGCCAACCGTGCGTAAGACCCTCCAGGTCTAGGGTTTGATTTCAGTAGTAACTCGTGAGGAAGGGCTTAAACCTACTCATTGATGGACTGGCGACCCTAGATTTGGTGCCCAAAGGTAGCCTTGCGAGCCCTGCGAACTCTAGAGAGTTACCGTGGCCAACCCTGCGCGTAAATCCAAGTTCACCGTCCGGTAGCGTCAATGGGCCCCTCTGATGGACCGTGACCGTGAGCTCAAGGCAGTGAGAAGCCCAAAAGCGAACTCTAGAGAGTTACAGTGGCCATCACATAAGACCCATAAATGCTCCACTACTCACGAGCTTAAACTGTGTGTGTGCGCACGCTCCACTACTCATGAGCATAAACTGCGTGTGGCTAATTGAATTGAAACTTAGTACCGCCAATCTAAATACTCACCTAGAGAATCCCTTACTAACAAAGCATAAAAGGTTTAAAAATTGTAAAAAATGTGTAATGAAAAATTATTATATAAAATAAATAAAACTTGACAATATAATAAAAATAAAAATAATAAAAATATAAAATATAAAATATAGAAAAAATGTAAATATAATGAAATTATCATATAAAGCATAAATATAATTTGATAATATTAGTATAAATATCATCAATATGCAAGATAAAAAATACCATCATAAACATCCCAAAATACTATCATGAGATATATGATAAATTACATCCAAGAAACACGAAAGCAAATATCACATGTTTAAAATTACATGATTCAAAGATCTCTCTGTAATTCCCATTGCTTCGAATATCCGAGCAAATCTTCTTTCAATTGTGCTTGAGTTTGCATCATGTCTAGATTTTTCTTCAAGAATAAGTCTCGCATGATCAGAGCACGCCAAAAAGCTTATTCTCCAAAGAAGCAATCATTTCTTTACCTTGAAGTTGTGCGGATTTTTCAACATCAATAGATTGAGCATTCACTTGTATCTTCTCTTCAACCTCTTGAATGATTAAAACTTGCTCATGATTCTTCCTCTCCAATGAGAGATTTCTTCCTTTAAAATTGCAATGCGGTCTTGAATAGTCTTGCTTTCATCAACATGAATCTTTAATTTATCTTGAAGAATTATATGCTCTTGTTCAAGTTTGGAAATTGATGAAGTCATCGTAAAGAGCTTGTTCTTGTGATGAAGCCAATCGCCTTTCTACACTCTAAAATCTCGGGAGCAATTGTAATATTCTCTCCACCGACGCTAAAGAAATTACGGAATCACGAAATTTGAGGAGTGAATCCCGTAAAGGAGATATGTTGATTCGGCCATCTAGCAGAGCTTTCCAAAATTTCTATAGCAACATCCAAGTCCGACCACTTGATCGGGATTTACAAGATATGGATTATTGCTAATAGAGAATGTTTCACCATAAGCATTTTGTGAGCGGGAATCTTTGCAAAGGATGATAGTTCAAAGTAGTGGTTACTGAGATCGAACTAGCCGCACCCACTACGGGATAAGTTCCTATAGCAAAAGAAGAAGAATATTCAATATATTATTATGAAATATATATAGTCTTGAATGAAGATAAGCGGTGCATATATATATACACACATCGGAACACGACTAACGAAGGAGAAGCTCTTGGAGCTATGGAAGGACCAAGTCCCACCATATCAGCAAAAGATGGTGCTCTAGCTTCCGTACTAGAATCTCTTGTAGCCGGAGTTGGCAAGTCAGTAGTTTCTGTAGGAAATATAATTTCACGAGCCACTACTCTCTGTACTACCAACGGAACTACGGATGCTCTTGGTGAAGATATTACAAGAGGGCTCGCTGAAGAGATAGACACCTACTTCTGCAACTTGGGCACCTAAAAAAGGGAGATGCAATGATTTTAAATAAATAATAGTTGTTAAAATATAAATCAAAATATTTATATGAAAATTTTCCTTTACCTGGTGAATATCCATATTCTCCATAATCTAAAGGCTCCTCTTCATCTTCCTCAGCTGCAGGAGATTTAGCAGGGATATTAATGCTAGAAGGAGTCTTAGCAGTTGCAGGGGGAAGATTCTATCTCAACTTCTTTCGCATTTGTTTCCTCTTCTTCACCAATATCAACTTCTCCTTCTTCAAAGTCATCATCTTTATCTTCGCCATTATCACTATCTCCGCTATCTTCATCCTGCGAAGATTCGGTTGTACTTGATGATGAAGTAGAACTTTCATCTCCCAAAATTTCTTCGTCAACTTCTTCAACGATAACTTGCTTCCCTTTATAAGAAACGGGTTGGTTGCTCTCGGTGCAAGCTCTTGGACTATAGGAGAAGCAGAGGCTGGACGAGTTCCTTCTGGAGGGATAGGGGATGATGATTGTAAACGCGTTCTTGATCTAGTCATCGGAGAAGACGGACTAGGACCAAGGGGCTGCGGAGGAGATGTGGAAGTACCAATAGCCGGTCCTTCTTGAACCGCTGCAGTCTCTGCAGGGATTGGAGAAGATGTACCTGCAGCATCATCCGCAGCCTGGTTTGAAGAATCCCGACGAGATTTCTCAAATTCTCTCAGAACTCCGTGGGCAAACCAGCCATCCAAAGTGTTGATGGGCTTGATTTCACGGATGGGATCTTCTAATGATATCTTTCTGCAAATCTCCCCTGGATGAGATGCATGGCTCTTCTCCGGAATATAGCCAATCCCGCTCTCTAAATTTCTGCCCTTCAGCCTGGGTGGATGAAGAAAGATAGAAGAGTCTACTGGCAGGCATTTATTGACCAGGTATGATTGATGATCCCACCATCGCATCCAGCTATATGATGTACGGACTATGCGATCACAGCTTGGAATTATGAAGGAGGAGCCGACACAGCCATTCAGCAATTGTTTCCATATCATGGCCCAGTTAAGAGGACCAGTTCCATAACAACAAGATTTGTCTGTAACCAACCCGCAATCTTGTGGCACGCTTTGATCATAACCAAATTGACGAGCAAAACGACCGGGGTAGTAAGGTTCTCTCCAAAATTCTGTCCCTTCCTTGCAGAGGCAAACCGCATGAGCGAATAGAAAAAGAAGAAAGCTCTCTCTCGTCGCAAAGAAGAGTTTCGTTGTCCACCATGTCTCGTGTCTGCAGGATAGCGATAAAGGCGGAACCGAAAGAAGTTTATCGATCATCATCCCGAATCTTATTTATACCCACTCATATGCTCTTCTAGCCATTGCTCTTTGTTGAAAGAACCAGAGTGGAAGATGAGAAGGATGAGAATATGCTTGCTCGAAACCTCGAAAGTCCAAGGGAAATAGACTCCAAGCCACCCCGTAAAAAATAATGCCAAGAAGTATGCTGTGAGATGAAGTTCCAAGAATGGGGTCTTTTATATGAGTAGCTATTTCTCCAAGGGCCCTAGATAGAACATAATACTTGGAGGAGCAAGAGAGTATTTATGTCCCTCCGCTAAGGCAGCACCGGCCACAACAAAGACACTTGACGGATAGATCTCGCCCATTTGAGGTGGGCAAAACGACTAAGCTTAGCCAATAGGCCAAGAATGCCGCAAGCTCTCCAAAAGAGCTATATTCTGGCTTTTCCTCTTATTGCATCCCGAAGCTTTGTTAGTTCTTTGGAATTGCGATCACGAAACCTTCAAAGGAAATAAAAATGAGGAGGTTAATATGCGGAATGGCTAAGAATACAAATGAAGAGAAGATCAATTATCGATTGATAAATACCTTAGACCCCTAGAAAAATGGGCCACCATTGAAGAGGGGGAATTTTGTGGAAGTTGGGAATTTGCCCATCTCTTTGAATAGCTCTATGGTAGTCTCGGAGATGGAAGGGCTTGCGATCCGGAGAAGATACAAAGGCTAATTCTCTGTTGGTAGGAATGAATTCATCATAGAATTTGCCCGTTATTGTGAGACCGCTATACGATGAAGGTCCCAAAGAGATATGCTCATTTCACGCCGTAAGGAAGATGAAAGGAGTTGGTTGTGGGTGACCAATATTCAAGGAAGCCTTTCGTAACATTGGGTTCCCGATAGAAGTATTTTGAGGTTACTTCTATTGCATCATATAAGGCCTATCTTTGCAAGAGTGCTCATATATGTTTCAAAGAAATAGCTTCCGCCCATTCGAAATAATAGCGACGAGCAATTAACAAGCCTCGATGCGAAATTCTTTGACCCGAGTTGCTCTCGATCTCTGAAACGCTGTCTCACTGTCTCATAGAAATGAGAAGGAAAGAGATCATGAGGACTGTGGAAGGGAGTCAAGAAGATCATGGGACGAGCTTCTCCGACATTCTGTCGCGGCTTCTGAGCTTGAATAGTGCCTTCTAAGAATCTCGGGGCTCTCTTGTGGCCCATGATTCGGTGTACATCGCCCTTTCGCCATGAACACAATCTTTAGGTTCACGATCCAGCATAGATAGACGATGGCGATATACCTTGATGGGAATGATTGTCATGCCCTCTCGCATGAGGGTTGTCAAACTTCATGACCCCTTCAACGACTCGCACCGAATCCCACGAGTTCTTGAAGTCGCTTTCTTCTTATGTTCTTTGATTTTTTCTTCAAATTCCTTCGCCTTATTGCGAGTCTTCTTCGGGCGGGAGGCGGGAGGAGTATCTTCTCGCGAGAGGCGGTCTCTCACTATCGGTGCGAATGTGGGGCCGTGGTTTTGAGCCATTCATCCCAGTCGTATTCTCTCCCATGTTTTGGAGGGCATTTAATATCTCCCAAGGAGATGGATCTATGAATAGGAGAGGGTAAAGATTTAATGCGATCGAGAAATCGAACGTAGGGAAGAACGGGTTCTTTAAAATAAGTGGATTTCTAGAAGTTGTTTTCATTCTTTAGCGGAGGTTGGTCGAAGAAGGTGAGTTTGAAGGAGACACAAGACGTCTGTTTGTTTAGATGAGCCATGAAGAAGAGAAAGAAAGTCGAAATGGCTAAAGTATTGAAAAAGTTTCTAAAATTTTCTAAAGTACTGAGCACTTTATGCGCGGTCGCGCAAAGTCTAGGTTTGCGCGAAAAATCTCAAAGTTCGAGAAGCTCGCAAAAAACTAAAACGGTTTCTTGTGGTCGCGCAAAGTGAAAGCTTTGCGCGGAATAAAATCGCCAGAGCAAGAGTTCTAGAAGAGCGTTCGTGAAAAATGACTAAGTCATTGGACTATTTATAGCTTTATGGCCGAGTACGGTACTCGAGTAGGCTTTGCTTGAGGTCGCGCAAACCCTGAAAAAAAAGAATGGTTTGATCCTTTTCTTTGATTTTTCCAAAAACAAAGAACGGATCAAGGGGGCATCTGTTGAGGCATAAAATAAGCAAGGAAGAAGAAGAAGAAAAGATCAAGAAATCACTAGAACAAAGAAAAAAGTTTCAAGACCACTTTCTTGCGCGGGTCGCGCAAAGTGAAATAGAATCAGACACAAGACCGCGCAAAGAGAAGGGTTTGCGCGGAAAAAGAAGGAAGACGATTTGCGAGATGAGGGTTTGCGCGAGACCGCGCAAAGTATTGTTTGCGCGTGTCCGCGCAAAGTCTATGATGGTGCGATAAAAATGATTGGATGATATTTTTGTCCCACATCGACCAGATCTGAGATTTTCATTGAGAAAATGTCTATAAATACCCCATTCCTTCTCTAAAAAGGGGTTCAAGATTTCGAAGTGAAGAAAAGGCGAAAGAGAAGACGAAGGTGCGGAGTATTGGACTCCCCTTTTGCTTTGCGCGACCGCGCAAAGGAAAGGAGTATTGGACTCTGGAAGTTTGCGGCCGTATGAAGCAACGAAGTGCTCACATGGTTTGCGCGGACCCGCGCAAAGCATATCGTTTGCGCGGACCCGCGCAAACCTATTGCTTGGCAGTTTTTAACAGCAATGGATTGAAATGCTGTCGGAATGATTGGAGTCCTCAAAGCTTCAAGTTCTTCTTGATCATGAGAAGGGAAGAATCATCGACGAAGAGTTATATTCCTCCTAAGTTTCAGGAGAAGATCAAAATAGTACCGAAATGCTGCCGGAATCTTCGTTCTCTTGAAGACTGTTGATCGACTTGTCTATTTCCTCCTAAGTCATTGGAGATGATTGAAATCATTGCCGTTATGCTGCTGAAAATTATATTTAGCTATAATTGATATTTGTGATGAGTTCTTTGTAAGCTATCTTAGAATCAAGGGATATCAGAGGATGTAAATGAATTCAGAATCAATAAAGTGTGACGGTTGTGTTTATAACTATTTCATTGTTATGCTTGAATAAGATTATTTTCCCAAATCAAATACTTTTGTTTCCTTGTCGAAACATTCTTGAATATAGAAGTTGTCGGGTTTGAGCAATTGAAAGACAAGTATCCCATGTGTTCAGATTTTGGGGGAATATACGTGTTACTCTTAGGTGCCTAGCATAGTTCGGGTGAGTTTGTGCTCAAAGATGGCTTCCTGATGCAGGGACATGTGATAACCTAACCCTAGATGTATGTATAATCAGGTTAAAGAATGTTCAAATAAATACACCAATTAACTAACTGTTTCCAAACAAAGGGATTAGGTAAATCTCAACAAAAAGATGAGGTTATTCTATCAGGATCATGCCTCTTAGCATAAGATCACGTAAACAGTAAAAAGGGAAGACCTTGAGATATGAGGATATCCCAGAGCTAGCATAAGTCAGTCCACGAGTTAGCTTGAATCTAATTTTACTGATTAACCAACCCTCTTTTCCATTCGAACTAGAAAGGGGTATCTAGAGAGAAACGAAAGGGGTGAAGGATGAGGGGTTCGAGATGAAGAAGGTATAGGTCATTTGTCGTTAAGAGAAAAGGAGGATGATTCTTACCTCTTCCTGCACCTCGAAGATCTTAGAAAGAGGAAAAGCTGAAATCGGGGTGGAATCCTCAACACCCAAAGGCCAATCCTGAAACCCTAATCTCTTGAATAAAGAGGAAGAAAATAGACGAATTCTTATTCATTCAATAATAACGAAACTAGGGTTCCTCACAACGTATATGTAAGCTATGGAAAAAGTAAAAGTGCACTAAAACCCCTGAAAAAAAAAAAAAAAAAAATTAAAAACTAAAACACTCGTGTGGCGGGGTGTGAAATCCGACCCATGGATCAGTGGTCGTGTGTGGTCATGCCACTCCCGGATCAAAAAAATGGGTCTAATAGACCCGGCGTCCATTCACATCAACTCTTCTCGCCCAAGATTATTAGCAACGCCTCATCCATACACTTTAAATGTGCACCAATGATGTTGCATCAAATTAGAGATGAAAGAGAGTACGGATTTTATAAGCATTAAAATTTTTTTTTTTTTTAAAAAGACGATTGATTCTTAATTTTCTTGCATCTCGAAAGAAGGAAAATCTGAAACCGGGTTGGAATCCTCAACACCCAAGGGCCAATCTTGAAACCCTAATATCTTTGGTAAAAGATGAAGAAAGCATACTAATTCTCATAAATTCACTAATAAAATATGGTTTTTTACAGTATATATATAAGCTACGAAAAAATAAAAAGTGCACTAAAGCTTCTGAAAACAAGGAAAAGAACAAAAAGACACATAAAACTAAAATACCAATGCGACAGGTGTGAAATCTGGGCTGCGGTCAAAGGTGCATGGTCATGCCGCTCCTACACTCGTAACGCATCAGAAAATGGGTCTGATGGACCTGGTGTCCATCCACATCAACTCCGCTCCAGTACTCTGTCGACGACACCTCCTCCTTTAGTACACTCTAAAGGGTGCACCAGTGATGTCCACATCAATTAGGGAAAAGAACTGGGTTATGGTCATGGGCTGATTTATGGACATGTTAAGGGCTGATTGGGATAATTTTGGAACTGGTTTCATAATTAGTTAGGGCCTGTTTAGATAAGAAGAATCTAAATGTGATCAGGGAACCAAGGGAAATAGTAATTGACAAGCAAAACAGTGGAATTAAATCCAGATTCCTTTGTTTGTTTTGCAAGGCTATTTTCCATGGAATTCAAGTTCATTTTCTGTTTCCTTCTTTTTTTTTTTGTGTTTGGTATCGTGTAAACTGAAATCTATGAAAAATCTGTCAATACTTAAGTACTACAGAGACAACCATACACAATGGTAGACGGTGTTTAAAAACATGTTTGTGCACATCTACCTATCATGTATGGGGTGTTGATACACTGTACAATCAAACCATTGAGCAAGATTACATTCAGATGGACATCAAAAGCAAAGACCATTTCATCATAGAATCTGCCAAATACAAACTATGCCTGATCAAAAGTTTCATAGCATTACTATCAGATTTCCATGCGAGTTACATCAGTGAACAGACAAATGATGCAAAAATAGAATCTTTATTGAGTTAAAAAGTCAAACACCCATTTCATCAAAATATGATTTCGAATATTAAAAACAAAGATTGAAATAGACCATTTGCATTTGCATAAGAGAAAACAAATTCATAAATAAGCAAACATTGAATATGCACAATTAAACAAAAAAGCAACCATAATACCAAATGAGTCTTACGCACCACATTTCTTCACGAAGAATGGGGTGATGCATCATATTGAGTTCTGATCGATAAAGGATAATTCATTATCTCGGTCAGAATGAGACCCTTTTGAATGAGAGCATATAAATATATGCAAAGGTGTAACATTTGTATTTGTCAAAAAAGAAGAAAAAAGAGACCAACATTTGTTGCTTTTGTGGTGAATTAATTTCATCATCCTTGCCTTTTTTGACATTGGAATTTTACGATCAAACCACATTACCTTACCTGTTGATGAAAAGACAGTTGGGTGAAGTGATGAAATGTCATGCGCTTCAATGTGATCTTCACAATAGTGTTTGTGTTTGATCGACCAACAATCCACCATCAAATTCCCAGACCTCAAAAGAGTCTGTTTTTAGGGTTTTTCATGACAACAATGTGAGTAGGGAAACGTGTCATTTTGTTAGATTATAGTGTTATGAAGATTAGGATTTCAATTGGTTTGATTAAATTGGGATCTGTAACTGAAAATATGAAATTTAGTTCTTATGGAATGTCACCATGGGAAATCCTTGGAGAATGGAACCATTCAAAAAACCATAATGCTAGTCTCTTTAGGGAAATGATTTCAAGTAATAGTAGTGAGTTGCCAATTTGAGGGAGACATTTATGCTTCCTGCCCTTCTTTTTTATTTTTGTATTTCTTTGCAGGCGGCTAGAGAAGGGTACATTGCAATTATCATGCCAAAACTAGCAGATTGGCTTAAGATCAAGAGTTCATTGTTGAACCATGAAGATTACAAAAAATTAAGAGGCCTTTGCTGAATTATTTTAAGGTATTTCTTATGCGTTTGGTTTGGTAATAAAATAATTAAATAAAAAAAAAAACCAAGTTAGGTTGGCTTTCATGGCATCTTCAGATCATGGAGTGCTTGTTATAGTTCTCGATAGAAAATTGCCATGGTTGTAGGATCCATTTTCAGCTTCAACGAGAGTGAGTCTGCTCATTTCACATTGTTGCATATATTCTTGAGTTGAACTTCGGCAAAATAGTAAATCAAGCTGAGTATTCATTTAATAAAAAATTTAAGTGATTATGGCAAGGAGAGATTGAATAGGCCAAATTGCCTTTAGTTAAACATTCATTTTAAACTATGTATTTTTTAAAAAAAAAAATTGATTCAACACTTAAAAAACATTTTAGAAGATCAGCCCCAGAAAAATCATTTTTTGGGAATTAAAATCAATTTCTAAAGAAAGAATTCATTTGGTTGAAAGAAAAAACTTTTGTATGTGATTTAAAGACGGATTGTTTTCATCCATTGATAAAATTGAGCGGAAGGTATTCTGAGGCAAAGCATGATATCAAGTCTCTATTTCATTACCAAGTACATTATTATTGATGCACATTGAAATTCAAATGATTTTAATTGACTCCAAACCACATTAAACCTAAACTCTTTATTCTCAGATCTTTCGATTGATTTTTCGACCTGCTTTTTAAGGATGAAACCCAATTATACTTTCATACCTTTCTTTTCACCATATTGTTAACTGTGATCACAGAACACTTGTGCAAGATCCCACCAACAATTAAGTGGGGCTGACGGTGAGCATGGGGTCATTGATGAATCGATCACACTTGACTAAGCAAATGGGCACACCTGATGGGAAACTAATGTACAATGAGATAGAAATCACCAATGACCTATAATCATTGCATGTGTGGCACACCTAATTCGACTCAATCCGACATCAAACGAGAGAGTAATGAGCGCCTCTAGTAGATCGCGCGATTTAGAATGATTAACAATCAAAATTGTAAAATGACGATCGATGAGTTCCAACGTTCTTTTGGGATATCAAACAGTCTCAAAATTACCCAATTCTGGCCTCATTTAGAAGCTTTGCAAGTTACCATTCCAATGAGCTCAAAAAGTCTAAAGTCGACACTGAAGAGAGAGTTATGAAGGTTACTGTCGGATAAGGAGATGAAAGAGAAATTCAGTAGCGACGACTGCGATCCCACTTAAGGATGACCAAATGATCTCGGAATACGACGATTGCAGTCAGGAATGAAAGTGCGTTAAAGTTCCTTTCAGATGACCAAAATTTGACCCAATCCGACATCAAACGAGGGAGTTATGAGCTCCTCCATTGGATCACGCGATTTGGAAAGATTAACAATCAAAATTGCAAAATGACGATCGAAGAGTTCCAACGTGCTTTTGGGATATCAAACGGTCTCAAAATTACCCAATTCTGGCCTCATTTAGAAGCTTCGTAAGTTACCATTCCAATGTGCTCAAAATAGGCTAAATTCGACCACTGAAGAGAAAGTTATGAAGGTTACTGTTGGACAAGGATATGAAGGAGAAATTCAATAGCGATGACTGCGATCTCACTTAAGGATGCCCAAATGGTCCCGGAATACGACAATTGCAGTCATGAATGAAAGTGCGCTAAAGTAACTTTCAGATGACCAAAATTTGACCCAATCCAACATCAAACGAAGGAGTTATGAGCTCCTCCGTTGGATAGCACGATTTGGAAAGATTAACAATCGAAATTGCAAAATGACGATCGAAGAGTTCCAACTTGCTTTTGGGATATCGAACAGTCTTGAAATTACCCAACTCTGGCCTCATTTAGAAGCTTCGCAAGTTACCATTCCAATGAGCTCAAAATAGTCTAAATTCGACCACTAAAGAGAGAGTTATGAAGGTTATTGTTGGACAAGGAGATGAAGGAGAAATTCAGTAGTGACAATTACGATCCCACTCAAGGATGCCCAAATGATCTCGGAATATGACGATTGCAGTCAGGAATGAAAGTGCATTAAAGTTCCTTTCAGATGACCAAAATTTGACTCAATCAGACATCAAACGAGAGAGTAATGAGCGCCTCCAGTAGATCGCGCGATTTAGAATGATTAACAATCAAAATTGTAAAATGACGATCGATGAGTTCCAACGTTCTTTTGGGATATCAAACAGTCTCAAAATTACCCAATTCTGGCCTCATTTAGAAGCTTTGCAAGTTACCATTCCAATGAGCTCAAAAAGTCTAAAGTCGACACTGAAGAGAGAGTTATGAAGGTTACTGTCGGATAAGGAGATGAAAGAGAAATTCAGTAGCGACGACTGCGAACCCACTTAAGGATGCCCAAATGGTCTCGGAATACGACGATTGTAGTCAATTATGAAAGTGCGCTAAAGTACCTTTCAGGTGACCAAAATTTGACCCAATCCGACATCAAACGAGGGAGTTATGAGCTCCTCCGTTGGATCGCGCGATTTGGAAAGATTAACAATCAAAATTGTAAAATGACGATCAAAGAGGTCCAAAGTACTTTTGGGATATCGAACGGTCTTGAAATTACCCAATTCTGGCCTCATTTAGAAGCTTCGAAAGTTAACATTCCAATGATCACAAAAAGTCTAAATTCGACACTGAAGAGAGAGTTATGAAGGTTACTGTTGAACAAGGAGATGAAAGTGAAATTCAGTAGTGACGACTGCGATCCCACTTAAGGATGACCAAATGATCTCGGAATACGACGATTGCAGTGAAGAATGAAAGTACGCTAAAGTACCTTTTAGATTACCAAAATTCGACCCAATCCGACATCAAACGAGGGAGTTATGAGAGCCTCCATTGGATCGCACGAATTGCAATGATTAACAATCAAAAATGCAAAATGACGATCGAAGAGCTCCAACGTGCTTTTAGGATATCAAACGGTCTCAAAATTACCCAATTCTGGCCTCATTTAGAAGCTTCGTAAGTTACCATTCCAATGAGCTCAAAAAGTTTAAAGTCGACACTGAAGAGAGAGTTATGAAGGTTACTGTTGGATATGGAGATGAAAGAGAAATTCAGTAGCGACGACTGCGAACCCACTTACGGATGCCCAAATGGTCTCGGAATACGACGATTATAGTCAATTATGAAAGTGCGCTAAAGTACCTTTCAGGTGACCAAAATTTGACCCAATCCGACATCAAACGAGGGAGTTATGAGCTCCTCCGTTGGATCGCGCGATTTGGAAAGATTAACTATCAAAATTGCAAAATGACAATCGAAGAGTTCCAACGTGCTTTTGGGATATCAAACGGTCTCGAAATTACCTAATTTTGATCTCATTTAGAAGCTTGTCAAGTTAACATTCCAATGAGCTCAAAATATACTATATTCGAAAATTGAAGAGAGAGTTATGAAGTTTACTGTTGGACAATGAGATGAAAGAGAAATTCAGTAGTGACGACTGCGATCCCACTTACGATGTCCAAATGGTCTCGGAATACGACGATTGCAGTCAGGAATGGAAGTGCGCTAAAGTACCTTTCAGATGACTAAAATTTGACCCAATCAGACATCAAACGAGGGAGTTATGAGCTCCTCCGTTGGATCGCGCAATTTGGAAAGATTAACAATCAAAATTGCAAAATGACGATCGAAGAGTCCCAACGTACTTTTGGGATATGGAACTGTCTCGAAATTACCCAACTCTGGCCTCATTTAGAAGCTTCGTAAGTTACCATTCCAATGAGCTCAAAATTGTCTAAATTCGACCACTGAAGAGAGAGTTATGAAGGTTACTATTGGACATGGAGATGAAGGAGAAATTCAGTAGCAACTACTACGATCCCACTTAAGGATGCCCAAATGGTCCCAGAATATGACGATTGCATTCAGGAATGAAAGTGCGCTAAAGTACCTTTCAGATGACCAAAATTTGACGCAATCCGACATCAAACGAGGGAGTTATGAGCTCCTCCGTTGGATCGCGCGATTTGGAAAGATTAACAATCAAAATTGTAAAATGACGATCAAAGAGGTCCAAAGTACTTTTGGGATATCGAACGGTCTTGAAATTACCCAATTCTGGCCTCATTTAGAAGCTTCGAAAGTTAACATTCCAATGATCACAAAAAGTCTAAATTCGACACTGAAGAGAGTTATGAAGGTTACTGTTGAACAAGGAGATGAAAGTGAAATTCAGTAGCGACGACTGCGATCCCACTTAAGGATGACCAAATGATCTCGGAATACGACGATTGCAGTGAAGAATGAAAGTACGCTAAAGTACCTTTTAGATTACCAAAATTCGACCCAATCCACATCAAACGAGGGACTTATGAAAGTACGCTAAAGTACTTTTGGGATCGCACGAATTGCAATGATTAACAATCAAAATTGCAAAATGACGATCGAAGAGTTCCAACGTGCTTTTGGGATATCAAATGGTCTCGAAATTACCCAATTCTGACCTCATTTAGAAGCTTCGTAAGTTACCATTCCAATGTGCTCAAAATAGGCTAAATTCGACCACTGAAGAGAAAGTTATGAAGGTTACTGTTGGACAAGGATATGAAGGAGAAATTCAATAGCGATGACTGCGATCTCACTTAAGGATGCCCAAATGGTCCCGGAATACGACAATTGCAGTCATGAATGAAAGTGCGCTAAAGTAACTTTCAGATGACCAAAATTTGACCCAATCCAACATCAAACGAAGGAGTTATGAGCTCCTCCGTTGGATAGCACGATTTGGAAAGATTAACAATCGAAATTGCAAAATGACGATCGAAGAGTTCCAACTTGCTTTTGGGATATCGAACAGTCTTGAAATTACCCAACTCTGGCCTCATTTAGAAGCTTCGCAAGTTACCATTCCAATGAGCTCAAAATAGTCTAAATTCGACCACTAAAGAGAGAGTTATGAAGGTTATTGTTGGACAAGGAGATGAAGGAGAAATTCAGTAGTGACAATTACGATCCCACTTAAGGATGCCCAAATGATCTCGAATATGACGATTGCAGTCAGGAATGAAAGTGCGTTAAAGTTCCTTTCAGATGACCAAAATTCGACTCAATCCGACATCAAACGAGAGAGTAATGAGCGCCTCTAGTAGATCGCGCGATTTAGAATGATTAACAATCAAAATTGTAAAATGACGATCGATGAGTTCCAACGTTCTTTTGGGATATCAAACAGTCTCAAAATTACCCAATTCTGGCCTCATTTAGAAGCTTTGCAAGTTACCATTCCAATGAGCTCAAAAAGTCTAAAGTCGACACTGAAGAGAGAGTTATGAAGGTTACTGTCGGATAAGGAGATGAAAGAGAAATTCAATAAGACATTGAAAGACATCGACGATCCCACTTAAGGATGCCCAAATGGTCTCGGAATACGACGATTGTAGTCAGGAATGGAAGTGCGCTAAAGTACCTTTCAAATGACTAAAATTTGACCCAATCAGACATCAAACGAGGGAGTTATGAGAGGGAGTTATGAGCTCCTCCGTTGTTGGATCGCGCATTTGGAAAGATTAACAATCAAAATTGCAAAATGACGATCAAAGAGTCCAACGTACTTTTGGGATATCGAACGGTCTCAAAATTACCCAATTTTGCCTCATTTAGAAGCTTCAAGTTAACATTCCAATGATCACAAATAGTCTAAATTCGACACTGAAGAGAGAGTTATGAAGGTTACTGTTGAACAAGGAGATGAAAGTGAAATTCAGTAGCGACGACTGCGATCCCACTTAAGGATGACCAAATGATCTCGGAATACGACGATTGCAGTGAAGAATGAAAGTACGCTAAAGTACCTTTTAGATGACTAAAATTTGACACAATCCGACATCAAACGAGGGAGTTATGAGAGCCTCCATTGGATCGCATCGATTGGAAAGATTAACAATCAAAATTGCAAAATGACGATCGAAGAGTTCCAACGTGCTTTTGGGATATCAAACGGTCTCAAAATTACCCAATTCTGGCCTCATTTAGAAGCTTCGTAAGTTACCATTCCAATGAGCTCAAAATAGTCTAAATTCGACCACTGAAGAGAGAGTTATGAAGGTTATTGTTGGACAAGGAGATGAAGGAGAAATTCAGTAGTGACGATTGCGATCCCACTTACGGATGCCCAAATGGTCTCGGAATACGACGATTGTAGTCAATTATGAAAGTGCGCTAAAGTACCTTTCAGGTGACCAAAATTTGACCCAATCCGACATCAAACGAGGGAGTTATGAGCTCCTCCGTTGGATCGCATGATTTGGAAAGATTAACTATCGAAATTGCAAAATGACAATCGAAGAGTTCCAACGTGCTTTTGGGATATCAAACGGTCTCGAAATTACCTAATTTTGATCTCATTTAGAAGCTTGTCAAGTTAACATTCCAATGAGCTCAAAATATACTAAATTCGACAACTAAAGAGAGAGTTATGAAGTTTTACTGTTGGACAGTGAGATGAAAGAGAAATTCAAGAAGTTTAGTTGGACAATGAGATGAAGAGAAATTCAAGTAGTGATGATCCCACTTACGATGTCCAAATGGTCTCGAATACGACGATTGCAGTCAATGAATGAAAGTGCGCTAAAGTACCTTTCAGATGACTAAAATTTGACCCAATCAGACATCAAACGAGGGAGTTATGAGCTCCTCCGTTGGATCGCGCAATTTGGAAAGATTAACAATCAAAATTGCAAAATGACGATCGAAGAGTCCCAACGTACTTTTGGGATATGGAACTGTCTCGAAATTACCCAACTCTGGCCTCATTTAGAAGCTTCGTAAGTTACCATTCCAATGAGCTCAAAATTGTCTAAATTCGACCACTAAGAAGAGAGATGAAGGTTACTATTGGACATGGAGATGAAGGAGAAATTCAAGAAGAACTACTACGATCCCATCCCACTAAGGATGCCCAAATGGTCCCAGAATATGACGATTGCATTCAGGAATGAAAGTGCGCTAAAGTACCTTTCAGATGACCAAAATTTGACGCAATCCGACATCAAACGAGGGAGTTATGAGCTCCTTCGTTAGATCGTGCGATTTGGAAAGATTAACAATCAAAATTGTAAAATGACGATCAAAGAGGTCCAAAGTACTTTTGGGATATCGAACGGTCTTGAAATTACCCAATTCTGGCCTCATTTAGAGGCTTCGAAAATTAACATTCCAATGATCACAAAAAGTCTAAATTCGACACTGAAGAGAGAGTTATGAAGGTTACTGTTGAACAAGGAGATGAAAGTGAAATTCAGTAGCGACGACTGCGATCCCACTTAAGGATGACCAATTGATCTCGGAATACAACGATTGCGGTGAAGAATGAAAGTACGCTAAAGTACCTTTTAGATTACCAAAATTCGACCCAATCCACATCAAACGAGGGACTTATGAGAGCCTCCATTGGATCGCACGAATTGCAATGATTAACAATCAAAATTGCAAAATGACGATCGAAGAGTTCCAACGTGCTTTTGGGATATCAAACGGTCTCGAAATTACCCAATTTTGGCCACATTTAGAAGCTTCGTAAGTTACCATTCCAATGTGCTCAAAATAGGCTAAATTCGACCACTGAAGAGAAAGTTATGAAGGTTACTATTGGACAAGGATATGAAGGAGAAATTCAATAGCGATGACTGCGATCTCACTTAAGGATGCCCAAATGGTCCCGAATACGACAATTGGAGTCATGAATGAAAGTGCGCTAAAGTAACTTTCAGATGACCAAAATTTGACCCAATCCAACATCAAACGAAGGAGTTATGAGCTCCTCCGTTAGATAGCACGATTTGGAAAGATTAACAATCGAAATTGCAAAATGACGATCGAAGAGTTCCAACTTGCTTTTGGGATATCGAACAGTCTTGAAATTACCCAACTCTAGCCTCATTTAGAAGCTTCGCAAGTTACCATTCCAATGAGCTCAAAATAGTCTAAATTCGACCACTAAAGAGAGAGTTATGAAGGTTATTGTTGGACAAGGAGATGAAGGAGAAATTCAGTAGTGACAATTACGATCCCACTTAAGGATGACCAAATGATCTCGGAATACGACGATTGCAGTCAGGAATGAAAGTGCGTTAAAGTTCCTTTCAGATGACCAAAATTCGACCCAATCCGACATCAAACGAGAGAGTTATGAGCGCCTCCACTAGATCACGCGATTTGGAATGATTAACAATCAAAATTGTAAAATGACGATCGAAGAGTTCCAACGTGCTTTTGGGATATCAAACGGTCTCAAAATTACCCAATTCTGGCCTCATTTAGAAGCTTGGCAAGTTACCATTCCAATGAGCTCAAAAAGTCTAAAGTCGACACTGAAGAGAGAGTTATGAAGGTTACTGTCGGATAAGGAGATGAAAGAGAAATTCAGTAGGAACGATTTGAACCCACTTAAGGATGCCCAAATGGTCTTGGAATGCGACGATTGCAGTCAGGAATGAGAATGCGCTAAATTACCTTTCAAATGACCAAAAATTGACCCTATCTGTCATCAAACAAGGGAGTTATGAGAGCCTCCATTGGATCGCATGATTTGGAAAGATTAACAATCAAAATTACAAAATGACAATCAAGAGTCCCAACGTACTTTTTTTGGATATCAACGGTCTCAATTACCCAATTCTTGCCTCATTTAGAAGCTTCAAGTTAACATTCCAATGATCAAAAATAGTCTAAATTCGACCACCAAGAGAGAGTTATGAAGGTTACTTGTTGGACAAGGAGATGAAAGGAGAAATTCAATGAGATGACAATGATCGATCCCACTTAAGGATGACCAAATGATCTCGAATACGACGATTGCGATCAAAATGAAAGTGCGCTAAAGTACCTTTCAGATGACTAAAATTTGACACAATCCGACATCAAACGAGGGAGTTATGAGAGCTCCTCCATTGGATCGCACGATTTGGAAAGATTAACAATCAAAATTGCAAAATGACGATCGAAGAGTTCCAACGTGCTTTTGGGATATCAAACGGTCTCGAAATTACCCAATTCTACCTCTTAGAAGCTTCGTAAGTTACCATTCCAATGAGCTCAAAATAGTCTAAATTCGACCACTAAAGAGAGAGTTATGAAGGTTATTGTTGGACAAGGAGATGAAGGAGAAATTCAATAGTAGCGATGACTACGATCCCACTTAAGGATGACCAAATGATCTCGGAATACGACGATTGCAGTCAGGAATGAAAGTGCGTTAAAGTTCCTTTCAGATGACCAAAATTTGACCCAATCCGACATCAAACGAGGGAGTTATGAGCTCCTCCGTTGGATCGCGATTTAGAAAGATTAACTATCAAAATTGCAAAATGACAATCGAAGAGTTCCAACGTGCTTTTGGGTTATCAAACGGTCTCGAAATTACCTAATTTTGATCTCATTTAGAAGCTTGTCAAGTTAACATTCCAATGAGCTCAAAATATACTATATTCGAAAATTGAAGAGAGAGTTATGAAGTTTACTGTTGGACAATGAGATGAAAGAGAAATTCAGTAGTGACGACTACGATCCCACTTACGATGTCCAAATGGTCTCAGAATACGACGATTGCAATTCATGAAATGGAAGTGCGCTAAAGTACCTTTCAGATGACTAAAATTTGACCCAATCAGACATCAAACGAGGGAGTTATGAGCTCCTCCGTTGGATCGCGCAATTTGGAAAGATTAACAATCAAAATTGCAAAATGACGATCGAAGAGTCCCAACGTACTTTTGGGATATGGAACTGTCTCAAAATTACCCAACTCTTGCCTCATTTAGAAGCTTCGTAAGTTACCATTCCAATGAGCTCAAAATTGTCTAAATTCGACCACTGAAGAGAGAGTTATGAAGGTTACTATTGGACATGGAGATGAAGGAGAAATTCAGTAGCAACTACTACGATCCCACTTAAGGATGCCCAAATGGTCCCAGAATATGACGATTGCATTCAGGAATGAAAGTGCGCTAAAGTACCTTTCAGATGACCAAAATTTGACGCAATCCGACATCAAACGAGGGAGTTATGAGCTCCTCCGTTGGATCGCGCGATTTGGAAAGATTAACAATCAAAATTGTAAAATGACGATCAAAGAGGTCCAAAGTACTTTTGGGATATCGAACGGTCTTGAAATTACCCAATTCTGGCCTCATTTAGAAGCTTCGAAAGTTAACATTCCAATGATCACAAAAAGTCTAAATTCGACACTTGTCCTTGAGAGAGAGAGAGAAAGTGAAGGTTACTGTTGAACAAGGAGATGAAAGTAAAATTCAATAGCGACGACTGCGATCCCACTTAAGGATGACCAAATGATCTCGGAATGCGACGATTGCAGTGAAGAATGAAAGTACGCTAAAGTACCTTTTAGATTACCAAAATTTGACCCAATCCGACATCAAACGAGGAAGTTATGAGAGCCTCCATTGGATCGCACGAATTGCAATGATTAACAACCAAAATTGTAAAATGACGATCGAAGAGTTCCAACTTGCTTTTGGGATATCAAACGGTCTCGACCTCATTTAGAAGCTTCGTAAGTTACCATTCCAATGTGCTCAAAATAGGCTAAATTCGACCACTAAAGAGAAAGTTATGAATGTTACTGTTGGACAAGGATATGAAGGAGAAATTCAATAGCGATGACTGCGATCTCACTTAAGGATGCCCAAATGGTCCCAGAATACGACAATTGCAGTCATGAATGAAAGTGCACTAAAGTAACTTTCAGATGACCAAAATTTGACCCAATCCAACATCAAACGAAGGAGTTATGAGCTCCTCCGTTGGATAGCACGATTTGGAAAGATTAACAATCGAAATTGCAAAATGACGATCGAAGAGTTCCAACTTGCTTTTGGGATATCGAACAGTCTTGAAATTACCCAACTCTGGCCTCATTTAGAAGCTTCGCAAGTTACCATTCCAATGAGCTCAAAATAGTCTAAATTCGACCACTAAAGAGAGAGTTATGAAGGTTATTGTTGGACAAGGAGATGAAGGAGAAATTCAATAAATGAATTACGATCCCACTTAAGGATGCCCAAATGGTCTCGAATATGACGATTGCAGTCAAATGAAAGTGCATTAAAGTTCCTTTCAGATGACCAAAATTCGACCCAATCCGACATCAAACGAGAGAGTTATGAGCGCCTCCACTAGATCGCGCGATTTGGAATGATTAACAATCAAAATTGTAAAATGACGATCGAAGAGTTCCAACGTGCTTTTGGGATATCAAACGGTCTCAAAATTACCCAATTCTGGCCTCATTTAGAAGCTTGGCAAGTTACCATTCCAATGAGCTCAAAAAGTCTAAAGTCGACAACTTAAAGAGAGAGTTATGAAGGTTATTGTTGGATAAGGAGATGAAAGAGAAATTCAGTAATGGCGACGATTTGCGAACCCACTTAAGGATGCCCAAATGGTCTCGAATACGACGATTGTAGTCGAAGGAATGAAAGTGCGCTAAAAGTACCTTTCAAATGACTAAAATTGACCCAATCGACATCAAACGAGGGAGTTATGAGCTCCTCCGTTGGATTGGATCACATTTGAAAAGATTAACAATCAAAATTGCAAAATGACGATCGAAGAGTCCAACGTACTTTTGGGATATCGAACGGTCTTGAAATTACCCAATTCGCCTCATTTAGAAGCTTCAAAAGTTACCATTCCAATGATCTCAAAATAGTCTAAATTCGACCACCAAAGAGAGAGTTATGAAGGTTACTTGTTGACAAGGAGATGAAAGAAATTCAAGAAGAGAAATTACGATCCCACTTAAGGATGACCAAATGATCTCGAATCGACGATTGATTGAATGAAAGTGATGCGCTAAAGTACCTTTCGAATGACTAAAATTTGACCCCAATCCGACATCAAACGAGGGAGTTATGAGCTCCTCCTTAGATCGCATAATTTGAAAAGATTAACAATCAAAATTGCAAAATGACGAAAATCGAAAATGAGATCGAAGAGTCCAACGCTTTTGGGATATCAAACGGTCTCAAAATTACCCAATTCGAATCCTCATTTAGAAGCTTCGTAAGTTACCATTCCAATGAGCTCAAAATAGTCTAAATTCGACCACTGAAGAGAGAGTTATGAAGGTTATTGTCGGACAAGGAGATGAAGAGAAAATTCAAGAAGACAATTACGATCCCACTTAAGGATGACCCAAATGGTCTCGAATACGACGATTGCGATCAATGAAAAGAAAGTGCGTTAAAGTACCTTTCAGATGACCAAAATTTGACCCAATCCGACATCAAACGAGGGAGTTATGAGCTCCTCCGTTGGATCGCGCGATTTGGAAAGATTAACTATCGAAATTGCAAAATGACAATCGAAGAGTTCCAACGTGCTTTTGGGATATCAAACGGTCTCGAAATTACCTAATTTTGATCTCATTTAGAAGCTTGTCAAGTTAACATTCCAATGAGCTCAAAATATACTAGCTCAAAATATAAAATTCAAAATTGAAAATTACTAAATTCGACAAATGAGAGTTATGAAGTTTATTGGACAATGTATGAAGTATGAAGTTTGTTGGACAATGAGATGAAAGAGAAATTCAGTAGTGACGACTGCGATCCCACTTACGATGTCCAAATGGTCTCGGAATACGATGATCCCATGCGATGGTCTCGAATACGACGAATGAAATGGAAGTGCGCTAAAGTACCTTTCAGATGACTAAAATTTGACCCAATCAGACATCAAACGAGGGAGTTATGAGCTCCTCCGTTGGATCGCGCAATTTGGAAAGATTAACAATCAAAATTGCAAAATGACGATCGAAGAGTCCCAACGTACTTTTGGGATATGGAACTGTCTCAAAATTACCCAACTCTTGCCTCATTTAGAAGCTTCGTAAGTTACCATTCCAATGAGCTCAAAATTGTCAAAATTCGACCACTGAAGAGAGAGTTATGAAGGTTACTATTGGACATGGAGATGAAGGAGAAATTCAGTAACAACTACTACGATCCCACTTAAGGATGCCCAAATGGTCCCAGAATATGACGATTGCATTCCTCGGAAATGAAGTGCGCTAAAGTACCTTTCGATGACCAAAATTTGACCAATCCGACATCAAACGAGGGAGTTATGAGCTCCTCTGTTGGATCGCACTATTTGGATAGATTAACAATCAAAATTGTAAAATGACGATCAAAGAGGTCCAAAGTACTTTTGGGATATCGAACGGTCTTGAAATTACCCAATTCTGGCCTCATTTAGAAGCTTCGAAAGTTAACATTCCAATGATCACAAAAAGTCTAAATTCGACACTGAAGAGAGAGTTATGAAGGTTACTGTTGAACAAGGAGATGAAAGTGAAATTCAGTAGTGACGACTGCGATCCCACTTAAGGATGACCAAATGATCTCGAATCTCGACGATTGCAGTGAAGAATGAAAGTATGCTAAAGTACCTTTTAGATTACCAAAATTTGACCCAATCCAACATCAAACGAGGAGTTATGAGAGCCTCCATGATCGCACATTTGGGATCGCATGATTAACATTAAAATCAAAATTGCAAAATGACGATCGATCGAAGAGTTCCAACGTGCTTTTGGGATATCAAACGGTCTCAAATTACCCAATTCGACCTCATTTAGAAGCTTCGTAAGTTACCATTCCAATGTGCTCAAAATAGGCTAAATTCGACCACTAAGAGAGAAGTTATGAAGGTTACTGTTGGACAAGGATATGAAGGAGAAATTCAATAGTGATGACTGCGATCTCACTTAAGGATGCCCAAATGGTCCCGGAATACGACAATTGCAGTCATGAATGAAAGTGCACTAAAGTAACTTTCAGATGACCAAAATTTGACCCAATCCAACATCAAACAAAGGAGTTATGAGCTCCTCCATTGGATAGCACGATTTGGAAAGATTAACAATCAAATTGCAAAATGACGATCGAAGAGTTCCAACTTGCTTTTGGGATATCGAAGTCTTGAAAAATTACCCAACTCTGGCCTCATTTAGAAGCTTCGCAAGTTACCATTCCAATGAGCTCAAAATAGTCTAAATTCGACCACTAAAGAGAGAGTTATGAAGGTTATTGTTGGACAAGGAGATGAAGGAGAAATTCAGTAGTGACAATTACGATCCCACTTAAGGATGACCAAATGATCTCGAATACGACGATTGCAGTCAGGAATGAAAGTGCGTTAAAGTTCCTTTCAGATGACCAAAATTCGACCCAATCCGACATCAAACGAGAGAGTTATGAGCGCCTCCACTAGATCGCGCGATTTGGAATGATTAACAATCAAAATTGTAAAATGACGATCGAAGAGTTCCAACGTGCTTTTGGGATATCAAACGGTCTCAAAATTACCCAATTCTGGCCTCATTTAGAAGCTTCGCAAGTTACCATTCCAATGAGCTCAAAAAGTCTAAAGTCGACACTGAAGAGAGAGTTATGAAAGGTTACTGTCGGATAAGGAGATGAAAGAGAAATTCAGTAGCGACGACTGCGAACCCACTTAAGGATGCCCAAATGGTCTCGGAATACGACGATTGTAGTCAGGAATGGAAGTGCGCTAAAGTACCTTTCAAATGACTAAAATTTGACCCAATCAGACATCAAACGAGGGAGTTATGAGCTCCTTCGTTGGATCGCGCAATTTGGAAAGATTAACAATCAAAATTGTAAAACGACGATCAAAGAGGTCCAAAGTACTTTTGGGATATCGAACGGTATTGAAATTACCCAATTCTGGCCTCATTTAGAAGCTTCAAAGTTAACATTCCAATGAGCTCAAAAAAGTCTAAATTCGACAACTGAAGAGAGAGTTATGAAGGTTACTGTTGACAAGGAGATGAAAGTGAAATTCAGTAGCGATGATTGCGATCCCACTTAAGGATGACCAAATGATCTCGGAATACGACGATTGCAGTGAAGAATGAAAGTACGCTAAAGTACCTTTCAGATGACTAAAATTTGACACAATCCGACATCAAACGAGGGAGTTATGAGAGCCTCCATTGGATCGCACGAATTGGAATGATTAACAATCAAAATTGTAAAATGACGATCGAAGAGAGTTCAACGTGCTTTTGGGATATCAAACGGTCTCAAAATTACCCAACTCTGGCCTCATTTAGAAGCTTCGCAAGTTACCATTCCAATGAGCTCAAAATAGTCTAAATTCGACCACTAAAGAGAGAGTTATGAAGGTTATTGTTGGACAAGGAGATGAAGGTGAAATTCAGTAGCGACGACTGCGAACCCACTTACGGATGCCCAAATGGTCTCGGAATACGACGATTGTAGTCAATTATGAAAGTGCGCTAAAGTACCTTTCAGGTGACCAAAATTTGACCCAATCTGACATCAAACGAGGGAGTTATGAGCTCCTCCGTTGGATCGCGCTTTGGAAAGATTAACTATCGAAATTGCAAAATGACAATCGAAGAGTTCCAACGTGCTTTTGGGATATCAAACGGTCTCGAAATTACCTAATTTTGATCTCATTTAGAAGCTTGTCAAGTTAACATTCCAATGAGCTCAAAATATACTAAATTCGACAACTGAAGAGAGAGTTATGAAGTTTACTGTTGGACAATGAGATGAAAGAGAAATTCAGTAGTGACGACTGCGATCCCACTTACGATGTCCAAATGGTCTCGGAATACGACGATTGCAGTCAATCAATGAATGAAGTGCGCTAAAGTACCTTTCAGATGACTAAAATTTGACCCAATCAGACATCAAACGAGGGAGTTATGAGCTCCTCCGTTGGATCGCGCGATTTGGAAAGATTAACTATCGAAATTGCAAAATGACGATCGAAGAGTCCCAACATACTTTTGGGATATGGAACTATCTCGAAATTACCCAACTCTGGCCTCATTTAGAAGCTTCGTAAGTTACCATTCCAATGAGCTCAAAATTGTCTAAATTTGACCACTGAAGAGAGAGAGTTATGAAGGTTACTGGACATGGAGATGAAGGAGAAATTCAGTAGCAACTACTACAATCCCACTTAAGGATGACCAAATGGTCCCAGAATATGACGATTGCATTCAGGAATGGAAGTGCGCTAAAGTACCTTTCAGATGACTAAAATTTGACCCAATCAGACATCAAACGAGGGAGTTATGAGCTCCTCTGTTGGATCGCGCGATTTGGAAAGATTAACAATCAAAATTGTAAAATGACGATCAAAGAGGTCCAAAGTACTTTTGGGATATCGAACGGTCTTGAAATTACCCAATTCTGGCCTCATTTAGAAGCTTCAAAAGTTAACATTCCAATGATCACAAAAAGTCTAAATTCGACAATTGAGAGAGTTATGAAGGTTACTTGTTGAACAAGAGAGATGAAAGTGAAATTCAAGAGAAATGAAAAGGAAAGAAAGAAAGCGATCCCACTTAAGGATGACCAAATGATCTCGAATACGACGATTGCGATTGAAAGAATGAAAATGAATGAAAGTGCGAAAAGTACCTTTTAGATTACCAAAATTTGACCCAATCCACATCAAACGAGGAGATCCCAAATGAGCTCCTAAAGTTATTGGATCTTTCGGATCGCACGAATGGCCTGGAAAATGATTGTCAAAAATTGAATGATTAATTTAACAATCAAAATTGTAAAATGACGATCGAAGAGTTCCAACTTGCTTTTGGGATATCAAACGGTCTCGAAATTACCCAATTCTGGCCTCATTTAGAAGCTTCGTAAGTTACCATTCCAATGTGCTCAAAATAGGCTAAATTCGACCACTAAAGAGAAAGTTATGAATGTTACTGTTGGACAAGGATATGAAGGAGAAATTCAATAGCGATGACTGCGATCTCACTTAAGGATGCCCAAATGGTCCCGAAATACGACAATTGCAGTCATGAATGAAAGTGCACTAAAGTAACTTTCAGATGACCAAAATTTGACCCAATCCAACATCAAACGAAGGAGTTATGAGCTCCTCCGTTGGATAGCACGATTTGGAAAGATTAACAATCGAAATTGCAAAATGACGATCGAAGAGTTCCAACTTGCTTTTGGGATATCGAACAGTCTTGAAATTACCCAACTCTGGCCTCATTTAGAAGCTTCGCAAGTTACCATTCCAATGAGCTCAAAATAGTCTAAATTCGACCACTAAAGAGAGAGTTATGAAGGTTATTGTTGGACAAGGAGATGAAGGAGAAATTCAGTAGTGACAATTACGATCCCACTCAAGGATGCCCAAATGATCTCGGAATATGACGATTGCAGTCAGGAATGAAAGTGCGTTAAAGTTCCTTTCAGATGACCAAAATTCGACCCAATCCGACATCAAACGAGAGAGTTATGAGCGCCTCCACTAGATCGCGCGATTTGGAATGATTAACAATCAAAATTGTAAAATGACGATCGAAGAGTTCCAACGTGCTTTTGGGATATCAAACGGTCTCAAAATTACCCAATTCTGGCCTCATTTAGAAGCTTGGCAAGTTACCATTCCAATGAGCTCAAAAAGTCTAAAGTCGACACTGAAGAGAGAGTTATGAAGGTTACTGTCGGATAAGGAGATGAAAGAGAAATTCAGTAGCGACGACTGCGAACCCACTTACGGATGCCCAAATGGTCTCGAATACGACGATTGTAGTCAGGAATGGAAGTGCGCTAAAGTACCTTTCAAATGACTAAAATTTGACCCAATCAGACATCAAACGAGGGAGTTATGAGCTCCTTCGTTGGATCGCGCAATTTGGAAAGATTAACAATCAAAATTGTAAAACGACGATCAAAGAGGTCCAAAGTACTTTTGGGATATCGAACGGTATTGAAATTACCCAATTCTGGCCTCATTTAGAAGCTTCGAAAGTTAACATTCCAATGATCACAAAAAGTCTAAATTCGACATTCACTTGAAGAGAGAGTTATGAAGGTTACTTGTTGAACAAGGAGATGAAAGAGAAATTCAAGAAAGATGACATTGCGATCCCACTTAAGGATGACCAAATGATCTCGAATACGACGATTGCGATGGAGAATTAAAAGTACACTAAAGTACCTTTCAGATGACTAAAATTTGACACAATCCGACATCAAACGAGGGAGTTATGAGAGCCTCCATTGGATCGCACGAATTGCAATGATTAACAATCAAAATTGCAAAATGACGATCGAAGAGTTCCAACGTGTTTTTGGGATATCAAACGGTCTCGAAATTACCCAATTCTGACCTCATTTGAAAGCTTCGTAAGTTACCATTCCAATGAGCTCAAAATAGTCTAAATTCGACCACTAAAGAGAGAGTTATGAAGGTTATTGTTGGACAAGGAGATGAAGGAGAAATTCAGTAGTGACAATACGAACCCACTTACGGATGCCCAAATGATCTCGGAATACGACGATTGCAGTCAGGAATGAAAGTGCGTTAAAGTTCCTTTCAGATGACCAAAATTTGACCCAATCCGACATCAAACGAGGGAGTTAACGAGGGAGTTATGAGCTCCTCCGTTGGATCGCGCGATTTGGAAAGATTAACTATCGAAATTGCAAAATGACAATCGAAGAGTTCCAACGTGCTTTTGGGATATCAAACGGTCTCGAAATTACCTAATTTTGATCTCATTTAGAAGCTTGTCAAGTTAACATTCCAATGAGCTCAAAATATACTAAATTCGACAACTGAAGAGAGAGTTATGAAGTTTACTGTTGGACAATGAGATGAAAGAGAAATTCAGTAGTGACGACTGCGATCCCACTTACGATGTCCAAATGGTCTCGGAATACGACGATTGCAGTCAGGAATGGAAGTGCGCTAAAGTACCTTTCAGATGACTAAAATTTGACCCAATCAGACATCAAACGAGGGAGTTATGAGCTCCTCCGTTGGATCGCGCAATTTGGAAAGATTAACAATCAAAATTGCAAAATGACGATCGAAGAGTCCCAACGTACTTTTGGGATATGGAACTGTCTCGAAATTACCCAACTCTGGCCTCATTTAGAAGCTTCGTAAGTTACCATTCCAATGAGCTCAAAATTGTCTAAATTCGACCACTGAAGAGAGAGTTATGAAGGTTACTATTGGACATGGAGATGAAGGAGAAATTCAGTAGCAACTACTACGATCCCACTTAAGGATGCCCAAATGGTCCCAGAATATGACGATTGCATTCAGGAATGAAAGTGCGCTAAAGTACCTTTCGATGACCAAAATTTGACCAATCCGACATCAAACGAGGAGTTATGAGCTCCTTCGTTAGATCGTGCGATTTGGAAAGATTAACAATCAAAATTGTAAAATGACGATCAAAGAGGTCCAAAGTACTTTTGGGATATCGAACGGTCTTGAAATTACCCAATTCTGGCCTCATTTAGAGGCTTCGAAAATTAACATTCCAATGATCACAAAAAGTCTAAATTCGACACTGAAGAGAGAGTTATGAAGGTTACTGTTGAACAAGGAGATGAAAGTGAAATTCAGTAGTGACGACTGCGATCCCACTTAAGGATGACCAAATGATCTCGGAATACGACGATTGCAGTGAAGAATGAAAAGTGACGCTAAAGTACCTTTTAGATTACCAAAATTTGACCCAACATCAAACGAGGGAGTTATGAGAGCCTCCATTGGATCGCACGAATTGCAATGATTAACAATCAAAATTGCAAAATGACGATTGAAGAGTTCCAACGTGCTTTTGGGATATCATTTAGAAGCTTCGTAAGTTACCATTCCAATGTGCTCAAAATAGGCTAAATTCGACCACTGAAGAGAAAGTTATGAAGGTTACTGTTGGACAAGGATATGAAGGAGAAATTCAATAGCGATGATGATGACGATCTCACTTAAGGATGCCCAAATGGTCCCAAATACGACAATTGCATCATGAATGAATGAAAGTGCGCTAAAGTAACTTTCAGATGACCAAAATTTGACCCAATCCAACATCAAACGAAGGAGTTATGAGCTCCTCCGTTGGATAGCACGATTTGGAAAGATTAACAATCGAAATTGCAAAATGACGATCGAAGAGTTCCAACTTGCTTTTGGGATACCCAACTCTGGCCTCATTTAGAAGCTTCGCAAGTTACCATTCCAATGAGCTCAAAATAGTCTAAATTCGACCACTAAAGAGAGAGAGTTATGAAGGTTATTGTTGGACAAGGAGATGAAGGAGAAATTCAGTAAGACAATTACGATCCCACTTAAGGATGCCCAAATGATCTCGAATATGACGATTGCGATCGATTATGAAAGTGCGTTAAAGTTCCTTTCAGATGACCAAAATTTGACCCAATCCGACATCAAACGAGGAGTTATGAGCTCCTCCGTTGGATCGCGCGATTTGGAAAGATTAACAATCAAAATTGTAAAATGACGATCGAAGAGTTCCAACGTGCTTTTGGGATATCAAACGGTCTCAAAATTACCCAATTCTGGCCTCATTTAGAAGCTTTCAAGTTACCATTCCAATGAGCTCAAAAAATGAGCTAAAATTCGACAACCGAAGAAGAGAGAGTTATGAAGGTTACTGTTGGATAAGGAGATGAAAGAGAAATTCAGTAGCGACGACTGCGAACCCACTTAAGGATGCCCAAATGGTCTCGGAATACGACGATTGTAGTCAGGAATGGAAGTGCGCTAAAGTACCTTTCAAATGACTAAAATTTGACCCAATCAGACATCAAACGAGGGAGTTATGAGCTCCTTCGTTGGATCGCGCAATTTGGAAAGATTAACAATCAAAATTGCAAAATGACGATCGAAGAGTCCAACTACTTTTGGGATATCGAACGGTATTGAAATTACCCAATTCTGGCCTCATTTAGAAGCTTCGAAAGTTAACATTCCAATGATCACAAAAAGTCTAAATTCGACACTGAAGAGAGAGTTATGAAGGTTACTGTTGAACAAGGAGATGAAAGTGAAAATTCAAGAATTCAAGAATGGACATCGATCCCACTTAAGGATGACCAAATGATCTCAGAATACGACGATTGCGACGATGAAGAATGAAAGAAAATGCGCTAAAGTACCTTTCAGATGACTCAAAATTTGACCAAATCTGACATCAAACGAGGGAGTTATGAGCGTCTCCATTGGATCGCACGATTTGGAAAGATTAACAATCAAAATTGTAAAATGATGATCGAAGAGTTCCAACGTGCTTTTGGGATATCAAACGGTTTCGAAATTACCCAATTCTAACCTCATTTGAAAGCTTCGTAAGTTACCATTCCAATGAGCTCAAAATAGTCTAAATTCGACCACTAAAGAGAGTTATGAAGGTTATTGTTGGACAAGGAGATGAAGGAGAAATTCAGGAAGACAACTACGATCCCACTTAAGGATGCCCAAATGGTCTCGGAATACGACGATTGCATCAATTAATGAAAAAGTGCGCTAAAGTACCTTTTCGATGACCAAAAATTTGACCCAATCAGACATCAAACGAGGGAGTTATGAGCTCCTCCGTTGGATCGTGCAATTTGGAAAGATTAACAATCAAAATTGCAAAATGACAATCGAAGAGTTCCAACGTGCTTTTGGGATATCAAACTCTTGAAATTACCTAATTGAAATTACCTAATTTTGATCTCATTTAGAAGTTTGTCAAATTACCATACCAATGAGCTCAAAATATACTAAATTCAAAATATAAATTCGAAGAGAGAGTTATGAAGAAGTTATAGGTTGTTGGACAATGAGATGAAAGAGAAATTCAAGAAGACGACCGCGATCCCACTTACGATGTCCAAATGGTCTCGAATACGACGATTGCGATGTCAAATGGTCTCGAATCGACGATGAAATGGAAGCGCTAAAGTACCTTTCAGATGACTAAAATTTGACCCAATCAGACATCAAACGAGGGAGTTATGAGCTCCTCCGTTGGATCGCGCAATTTGGAAAGATTAACAATCAAAATTGCAAAATGACGATCGAAGAGTCCCAACGTACTTTTGGGATATGGAACTGTCTCGAAATTACCCAACTCTGGCCTCATTTAGAAGCTTCGTAAGTTACCATTCCAATGAGCTCAAAATTGTCTAAATTCGACCACTGAAGAGAGAGTTATGAAGGTTACTGGACATGGAGATGAAGGAGAAATTCAGTAGCAACTACTACGATCCCACTTAAGGATGCCCAAATGGTCCCAGAATATGACGATTGCATTCAGAATGAAAGTGCGCTAAAGTACCTTTCAGATGACCAAAATTTGACGCAATCCGACATCAAACGAGGGAGTTATGAGCTCCTCCGTTGGATCGCGCGATTTGGAAAGATTAACAATCAAAATTGTAAAATGACGATCAAAGAGGTCCAAAGTACTTTTGGGATATCGAACGGTCTTGAAATTACCCAATTCGCCTCAATTAGAAGCTTCGAAAGTTAACATTCCAATGATCACAAAAAGTCTAAATTCGACACTGAAGAGAGAGTTATGAAGGTTACTGTTGAACAAGGAGATGAAAGTGAAATTCAGTAGCGACGACTGCGATCCCACTTAAGGATGACCAAATGATCTCGAATGACTGACGATTGCGGTGAAGAATGAAAGAATGAATGCTAAAGTAAAGTACCTTTTAGATTACCAAAATTTGACCCAATCCAACATCAAACGAGGGAGTTATGAGAGCCTCCTCATTGGATCGCATACGAATTGCAATGATTAACAATCAAAATTGCAAAATGATCGAAGAGTTCCAACGTGCTTTTGGGATATCAAACGGTCTCGAAATTACCCAATTCTGGCCTCATTTAGAAGCTTCGTAAGTTACCATTCCAATGTGCTCAAAATAGGCTAAATTCGACCACTAAAGAGAGTTATGAATGTTACTGTTGGACAAGGATATGAAGGAGAAATTCAATAGCGATGATTGCGATCTCACTTAAGGATGCCCAAATGGTCCCGGAATACGACAATTGCAGTCATGAATGAAAGTGCGCTAAAGTAACTTTTAGATGACCAAAATTTGACCCAATCAAACATCAAGTGAAGGAGTTATGAGCTCCTCCGTTGGATGGCACGATTTGGAACGATTAACAATCGAAATTACAAAACGACGATCGAAGAGTTCCAACTTGCTTTTGGGAAATCGAACAGTCTTGAAATTACCCAACTCTAGCCTCATTTAGAAGCTTCGCAAGTTACCATTCCAATGAGCTCAAAATAGTCTAAATTCGACCACTAAAGAGAGAGTTATGAAGGTTATTGTTGGAAAAGGAGATGAAGGAGAAATTCAGTAGCGACGACTACGATCCCACTTAAGGATGCCCAAATGGTCGTGGAATACGACGATTGCGGTCAAGAATGAAAAAGTGCGCTAAAGTACCTTTCAGATGACCAAAATTCGACCCAATCCGACATCAAACGAGAGAGTTATGAGCGCCTCCACTAGATCGCGCGATTTGGAATGATTAACAATCAAAATTGTAAAATGACGATCGAAGAGTTCCAACGTGCTTTTGGGATATCAAACGGTCTCAAAATTACCCAATTCTGGCCTCATTTAGAAGCTTTGCAAGTTACCATTCCAATGAGCTCAAAAAGTCTAAAGTCGAAAGTCGACACTGAAGAGAGAGTTATTATGAAGGTTACTTGTTGGATAAGGAGATGAAAGAGAAATTCAGTAGCGACGACTGCGAACCCACTTAAGGATGCCCAAATGGTCTCGGAATACGACGATTGCAGTTAGGAATGGAAGTGCGCTAAAGTACCTTTCAGATGACTAAAATTTGACCCAATTAGACATCAAACGAGGGAGTTATGAGCTCATCCGTTGGATCGCATAATTTGAAAAGATTAACAATCAAAATTGTTAAATGACGATCAAAGAGTTCCAAACGTACTTTTGGGATATCGAACGGTCTTGAAATTACCCAATTCGCCTCATTTAGAAGCTTCGTCAAGTTAACATTCCAATGATCAAAAAAGTCTAAATTCGACAACTTTGAGAGAGTTATGAAGGTTACTTGTTGACAAGGAGATGAAAGAGAAATTCAATAGAGAACTGATCGAAATGATCCCACTTAAGGATGACCAAATGATCTCGGAATACGACGATTGCAGTGAAGAATGAAAGTACGCTAAAGTACCTTTCAGATGACTAAAATTTGACACAATCCGACATCAAACGAGGGAGTTATGAGAGCCTCCATTGGATCGCACGAATTGCAATGATTAACAATCAAAATTGCAAAATGACGATCGAAGAGTTCCAACGTGCTTTTGGGATATCAAACGGTCTCAAATTACCCAATTCTGACCTCATTTGAAAGCTTCGTAAGTTACCATTCCAATGAGCTCAAAATAGTCTAAATTCGACCACTAAAGAGAGAGTTATGAAGGTTATTGTTGGACAAGGAGATGAAGGAGAAATTCAGTAGTGACAATTACGATCCCACTTAAGGATGACCAAATGATCTCGGAATACGACGATTGCAGTCAAGAATGAAAGTGCGCTAAAGTAATGCTTTCAGATGACCAAAATTTGACCCAATCCGACATCAAACGAGGGAGTTATGAGCTCCTCCGTTGGATCGCGATTCCGTTGGATCGCGATTGGAAAGATTAACTATCAAAATTGCAAAATGACAATCGAAGAGTTCCAACGTGCTTTTGGGATATCAAACGGTCTCGAAATTACCTAATTTTGATCTCATTTAGAAGCTTGTCAAGTTAACATTCCAATGAGCTCAAAATATACTAAATTCGACAACTGAAGAGAGAGTTATGAAGTTTACTGTTGGACAATGAGATGAAAGAGAAATTCAGTAATGACGATCATTGATCCCCACTTACGATGTCCAAATGGTCTCGAATACGACGATTGCAATCGAATGGAAAGTGCGCTAAAGTACCTTTCAGATGACTAAAATTTGACCCAATCAGACATCAAACGAGGGAGTTATGAGCTCCTCCGTTGGATCGCGCAATTTGGAAAGATTAACAATCAAAATTGCAAAATGACGATCGAAGAGTCCCAACGTACTTTTGGGATATGGAACTGTCTCAAATTACCCAACTCTTGCCTCATTTAGAAGCTTCTTAAGTTACCATTCCAATGAGTTACCATTCCAATGAGCTCAAAATTGTCTAAATTCGACCACCGAAGAGAGTTATGAAGGTTACTATTGGACATGGAGATGAAGGAGATGAAGGAGAAATTCAAGAGAACTACTATCCCATCCCACTTAAGGATGCCCAAATGGTCCCGAATATATGACGATTGCATTCAGGAATGAAAGTGCGCTAAAGTACCTTTCGATGACCAAAATTTGACGCAATCCGACATCAAACGAGGGAGTTATGAGCTCCTCCGTTGATCGCGCGATTTGGAAAGATTAACAAGCAAAATTGTAAAATGATGATCAAAGAGGTCCAAAGTACTTTTGGGATATCGAACGGTCTTGAAATTACCCAATTTTGCCCTCATTTAGAAGCTTCGAAAGTTAACATTCCAATGATCACAAAAAGTCTAAATTCGACACTGAAGAGAGAGTTATGAAGGTTACTTGTTGAACAAGGAGATGAAAGAGAAATTCAATAAAGTGAAATTGACGATCGACGATCGATCCCACTTAAGGATGACCAAATGATCTCAGAATACGACGATTGCGATTGCGAAGAAGAATGAAAGTGAATGCTAAAGTACCTTTTAGATTACCAAAATTTGACCCAATCCAACATCAAACGAGGAGTTATGAGAGCCTCCATCTCCAGTATTTTGGATCACGAATTGCAATGATTAACAATCAAAATTGCAAAATGACGATCGAAAGAGTTCCAACGTGCTTTTGGGATATCAAACGGTCTCGAAATTACCCAATTCGACCTCATTTAGAAGCTTTGTAAGTTACCATTCCAATGTGCTCAAAATAGGCTAAATTCGACCACTGAAGAGAAAGTTATGAAGGTTACTGTTGGACAAGGATATGAAGGAGAAATTCAATAGCGATGAATGCGAGCTCACTTAAGGATGCCCAAATGGTCCCGAATACGACAATTGCAGTCATGAATGAAAGTGCGCTAAAAAGTAACTTTCGATGACCAAAATTTGACCCAATCCAACATCAAACGAAGGAGTTATGAGCTCCTCCGTTGGATAGCACGATTTGGAAAGATTAACAATCGAAATTGCAAAATGACGATCGAAGAGTTCCAACTTGCTTTTGGGATATCGAAACGCTTGAAATTACCCAACTCTGGCCTCATTTAGAAGCTTCGCAAGTTACCATTCCAATGAGCTCAAAATAGTCTAAATTCGACCACTAAAGAGAGAGTTATGAAGGTTATTGTTGGACAAGGAGATGAAGGAGAAATTCAAGAAGACAATTATGATCCCACTTAAGGATGCCCAAATGATCTCGAATATGACGATTGCGAAATGAAAAAGTGCGTTAAAGTTCCTTTCAGATGACCAAAATTCGACCCAATCCGACATCAAACAAGAGAGTTATGAGCGCCTCCACTAGATCGCGCGATTTGGAATGATTAACAATCAAAATTGTAAAATGACGATCGAAGAGTTCCAACGTGCTTTTGGGATATCAAACGGTCTCAAAATTACCCAATTCTGGCCTCATTTAGAAGCTTGGCAAGTTACCATTCCAATGAGCTCAAAAAGTCTAAAGTCGACACTGAAGAGAGAGTTATGAAGGTTACTGTCGGATAAGGAGATGAAAGAGAAATTCAGTAGCGATGACTACGAACCCACTTACGGATGCCCAAATGGTCTCGGAATACGACGATTGTAGTTAATTATGAAAGTGCGCTAAAGTACCTTTCAAATGACTAAAATTTGACCCAATCAGACATCAAACGAGGGAGTTATGAGCTCCTTCGTTGGATCGCGCAATTTGGAAAGATTAACAATCAAAATTGTAAAACGACGATCAAAGAGGTCCAAAGTACTTTTGGGATATCGAACGGTATTGAAATTACCCAATTCTGGCCTCATTTAGAAGCTTCGAAAGTTAACATTCCAATGATCACAAAAAGTCTAAATTCGACACTGAAGAGAGAGTTATGAAGGTTACTGTTGAACAAGGAGATGAAAGTGAAATTCAGTAGCGACGACTGCGATCCCACTTAAGGATGACCAAATGATCTCGGAATACGACGATTGCAGTGAAGAATGAAAGTACGCTAAAGTACCTTTCAGATGACTAAAATTTGACACAATCCGACATCAAACGAGGGAGTTATGAGAGCCTCCATTGGATCGCACGAATTGCAATGATTAACAATCAAAATTGCAAAATGACGATCGAAGAGTTCCAACGTGTTTTTGGGATATCAAACGGTCTCGAAATTACCCAATTCTGACCTCATTTGAAGCTTCGTAAGTTACCATTCCAATGAGCTCAAAATAGTCTAAATTGTCGACCACTAAAGAGAGAGTTATGAAGGTTATTGTTGGACAAGGAGATGAAGGAGAAATTCAATTGTGACAATTACGATCCCACTTAAGGATGACCAAATGATCTCGGAATACGACGATTGCAGTCAGGAATGAAAGTGCGTTAAAGTTCCTTTCAGATGACCAAAATTTGACCCAATCCGACATCAAACGAGGGAGTTATGAGCTCCTCCGTTGGATCGCGCGATTTGGAAAGATTAACTATCAAAATTGCAAAATGACAATCGAAGAGTTCCAACGTGCTTTTGGGTTATCAAACGGTCTCGAAATTACCTAATTTTGATCTCATTTAGAAGCTTGTCAAGTTAACATTCCAATGAGCTCAAAATATACTAAATTCGACAACTGAAGAGAGAGTTATGAAGTTTACTGTTGGACAATGAGATGAAAGAGAAATTCAGTAGTGACGACTGCGATCCCACTTACGATGTCCAAATGGTCTCGGAATACGACGATTGCAGTCAGGAATGGAAGTGCGCTAAAGTACCTTTCAGATGACTAAAATTTGACCCAATCAGACATCAAACGAGGGAGTTATGAGCTCCTCCGTTGGATCGCGCAATTTGGAAAGATTAACAATCAAAATTGCAAAATGACGATCGAAGAGTCCCAACGTACTTTTGGGATATGGAACTGTCTCGAAATTACCCAACTCTGGCCTCATTTAGAAGCTTCGTAAGTTACCATTCCAATGAGCTCAAAATTGTCTAAATTCGACCACTGAAGAGAGAGTTATGAAGGTTACTATTGGACATGGAGATGAAGGAGAAATTCAGTAGCAACTACTACGATCCCACTTAAGGATGCCCAAATGGTCCCAGAATATGACGATTGCATTCAGGAATGAAAGTGCGCTAAAGTACCTTTCAGATGACCAAAATTTGACGCAATCCGACATCAAACGAGGGAGTTATGAGCTCCTCCGTTGGATCGCGCGATTTGGAAAGATTAACAATCAAAATTGTAAAATGACGATCAAAGAGGTCCAAAGTACTTTTGGGATATCGAACGGTCTTGAAATTACCTAATTCTGGCCTCATTTAGAGGCTTCGAAAATTAACATTCCAATGATCACAAAAAGTCTAAATTCGACACTGAAGAGAGAGTTATGAAGGTTACTGTTGAACAAGGAGATGAAAGTGAAATTCAGTAGTGACGACTGCGATCCCACTTAAGGATGACCAAATGATCTCGGAATACGACGATTGCAGTGAAGAATGAAAGTACGCTAAAGTACCTTTTAGATTACCAAAATTTGACCCAATCCAACATCAAACGAAGGATGCCCAAATGAAAGTACGCTAAAGTACTTTTGGGATCGCACGAATTGCAATGATTAACAATCAAAATTGCAAAATGACGATCGAAGAGTTCCAACGTGCTTTTGGGATATCAAATGGTCTCGAAATTACCCAATTCTGACCTCATTTAGAAGCTTCGTAAGTTACCATTCCAATGTGCTCAAAATAGGCTAAATTCGACCACTGAAGAGAAAGTTATGAAGGTTACTGTTGGACAAGGATATGAAGGAGAAATTCAATAGCGATGACTGCGATCTCACTTAAGGATGCCCAAATGGTCCCGAAATACGACAATTGCAGTTCATGAATGAAAATGAAAGCGCTAAAGTAACTTTCAGATGATGACCAAAATTTGACCCAATCCAACATCAAACGAAGGAGTTATGAGCTCCTCCGTTGGATAGCACGATTTGGAAAGATTAACAATCGAAATTGCAAAATGACGATCGAAGAGTTCCAACTTGCTTTTGGGATATCGAACAGTCTTGAAATTACCCAACTCTGGCCTCATTTAGAAGCTTCGCAAGTTACCATTCCAATGAGCTCAAAATAGTCTAAATTCGACCACTAAAGAGAGAGTTATGAAGGTTATTGTTGGACAAGGAGATGAAGGAGAAATTCAGTAGTGACAATTACGATCCCACTTAAGGATGACCAAATGATCTCGGAATACGACGATTGCAGTCAGGAATGAAAGTGCGTTAAAGTTCCTTTCAGATGACCAAAATTCGACCCAATCCGACATCAAACGAGAGAGTTATGAGCGCCTCCACTAGATCGCGATTTGGAATGATTAACAATCAAAATTGTAAAATGACGATCGAAGATCAACGTGCTTTTGGGATATCAAAACGGTCTCAAAATTACCCAATTTCTTGCCCCATTTAGAAGCTTTGCAAGTTACCATTCCAATGAGCTCAAAAAGTCTAAAGTCGACACTGAAGAGAGAGTTATGAAGGTTACTGTCGGATAAGGAGATGAAAGAGAAATTCAGTAATGGAAACTGCGAACCCACTTAAGGATGCCCAAATGGTCTCGGAATACGACGATTGTAGTCGGAATGAAAGTGCGCTAAAGTACCTTTCAAATGACTAAAATTTGACCCAATCAGACATCAAACGAGGGAGTTATGAGCTCCTTCGTTGGATCGCGCAATTTGGAAAGATTAACAATCAAAATTGTAAAACGACGATCAAAGAGGTCCAAAGTACTTTTGGGATATCGAACGGTATTGAAATTACCCAATTCTGGCCTCATTTAGAAGCTTCGAAAGTTAACATTCCAATGATCACAAAAAGTCTAAATTCGACACTGAAGAGAGAGTTATGAAGGTTACTGTTGAACAAGGAGATGAAAGTGAAATTCAGTAGCGACGACTGCGATCCCACTTAAGGATGACCAAATGATCTCGGAATACGACGATTGCAGTGAAGAATGAATGAAAGTACGCTAAAGTACCTTTCAGATGACTAAAATTTGACACAATCCGACATCAAACGAGGGAGTTATGAGAGCCTCCATTGGATCGCACGAATTGCAATGATTAACAATCAAAATTGCAAAATGACGATCGAAGAGTTCCAACGTGTTTTTGGGATATCAAACGGTCTCGAAATTACCCAATTCTGACCTCATTTGAAAGCTTCGTAAGTTACCATTCCAATGAGCTCAAAATAGTCTAAATTCGACCACTAAAGAGAGAGTTATGAAGGTTATTGTTGGACAAGGAGATGAAGGAGAAATTCAGTAGTGACAATTACGATCCCACTTAAGGATGACCAAATGATCTCGGAATACGACGATTGCAGTCAGGAATGAAAGAAAGTGCGCTAAAGTTCCTTTCAGATGACCAAAATTTGACCCAATCCGACATCAAACGAGGGAGTTATGAGCTCCTCCGTTGGATCGCGCGATTTGGAAAGATTAACTATCAAAATTGCAAAATGACAATCGAAGAGTTCCAACGTGCTTTTGGGTTATCAAACGGTCTCGAAATTACCTAATTTTGATCTCATTTAGAAGCTTGTCAAGTTAACATTCCAATGAGCTCAAAATATACTAAATTCGACAACTGAAGAGAGAGTTATGAAGTTTACTGTTTGACAATGAGATGAAAGAGAAATTCAGTAGTGACGACTGCGATCCCACTTACGATGTCCAAATGGTCTCGGAATATGACGATTGCAGTCAGGAATGGAAGTGCGCTAAAGTACCTTTCAGATGACTAAAATTTGACCCAATCAGACATCAAACGAGGGAGTTATGATCTCCTCCGTTGGATCGCGCAATTTCGAAAGATTAATAATCAAAATTGCAAAATGACGATCGAAGAGTCCCAACGTACTTTTGGGATATGGAACTGTCTCAAAATTACCCAACTCTTGCCTCATTTAGAAGCTTCGTAAGTTACCATTCCAATGAGCTCAAAATTGTCTAAATTCGACCACTGAAGAGAGAGTTATGAAGGTTACTATTGGACATGGAGATGAAGGAGAAATTCAGTAGCAACTACTACGATCCCACTTAAGGATGCCCAAATGGTCCCAGAATATGACGATTGCATTCAGGAATGAAAGTGCGCTAAAGTACCTTTCAGATGACCAAAATTTGACGCAATCCGACATCAAACGAGGGAGTTATGAGCTCCTCCGTTGGATCGCGATTTGGAAAGATTAACAATCAAAATTGTAAAATGACGATCAAAGAGGTCCAAAGTACTTTTGGGATATCGAACGGTCTTGAAATTACCCAATTCTGGCCTCATTTAGAAGCTTCGAAAGTTAACATTCCAATGATCACAAAAAGTCTAAATTCGACACTGAAGAGAGAGTTATGAAGGTTACTGTTGAACAAGGAGATGAAAGTGAAATTCAGTAGCGACGACTGCGATCCCACTTAAGGATGACCAAATGATCTCGGAATACGACGATTGCAGTGAAGAATGAAAGTACGCTAAAGTACCTTTTAGATTACCAAAATTCGACCCAATCCGACATCAAACGAGGGAGTTATGAGAGCCTCCATTGGATCGCACGAATTGCAATGATTAACAATCAAAATTGCAAAATGACGATCGAAGAGTTCCAACGTGCTTTTGGGATATCAAACGGTCTCGAAATTACCCAATTCTGGCCTCATTTAGAAGCTTCGTAAGTTACCATTCCAATGTGCTCAAAATAGGCTAAATTCGACCACTGAAGAGAAAGTTATGAAGGTTACTGTTGGACAAGGATATGAAGGAGAAATTCAATAGCGATGACTGCGATCTCACTTAAGGATGCCCAAATGGTCCCGGAATACGACAATTGCAGTCATGAATGAAAGTGCGCTAAAGTAACTTTCAGATGACCAAAATTTGACCCAATCCAACATCAAACGAAGGAGTTATGAGCTCCTCCGTTGGATAGCACGATTTGGAAAGATTAACAATCGAAATTGCAAAATGACGATCGAAGAGTTCCAACTTGCTTTTGGGATATCGAACAGTCTTGAAATTACCCAACTCTGGCCTCATTTAGAAGCTTCGCAAGTTACCATTCCAATGAGCTCAAAACAGTCTAAATTCGACCACTAAAGAGAGAGTTATGAAGGTTATTGTTGGACAAGGAGATGAAGGAGAAATTCAGTAGTGACAATTACGATCCCACTCAAGGATGCCCAAATGATCTCGGAATATGACGATTGCAGTCAGGAATGAAAGTGCGTTAAAGTTCCTTTCAGATGACCAAAATTCGACTCAATCCGACATCAAACGAGAGAGTTATGAGCTCCTCCAGTTGATCGCGCGATTTGGAATGATTAACAATCAAAATTGAAAATGACGATCGAAGAGTTCCAACGTGCTTTTGGGATATCAAACGGTCTCAAATTACCCAATTCTTGCCTCATTTAGAAGCTTCGTAAGTTACCATTCCAATGTGCTCAAAATAGGCTAAATTCGACCACTGAAGAGAGAGTTATGAAGGTTACTGTCGGATAAGGAGATGAAAGAGAAATTCAGTAGCGACGACTGCGAACCCACTTAAGGATGCCCAAATGGTCTCGGAATACGACGATTGTAGTCAGGAATGGAAGTGCGCTAAAGTACCTTTCAAATGACTAAAATTTGACCCAATCAGACATCAAACGAGGGAGTTATGAGCTCCTTCGTTGGATCGCGCAATTTGGAAAGATTAACAATCAAAATTGTAAAACGACGATCAAAGAGGTCCAAAGTACTTTTGGGATATCGAACGGTATTGAAATTACCCAATTCTGGCCTCATTTAGAAGCTTCGAAAGTTAACATTCCAATGATCACAAAAAGTCTAAATTCGACAATGAAGAGAGAGTTATGAAGGTTACTTGTTGAACAAGGAGATGAAAGTGAAATTCAAGAGAACGACTCGATCCCACTTAAGGATGACCAAATGATCTCGAATACGACGATTGCAAAAGTCAATGAATGAAAGTACGCTAAAAGTACCTTTCAGATGACCAAAATTCGACCCAATCCGACATCAAACGAGAGAGTTATGAGCGCCTCCACTAGATCGCACGATTTGGAATGATTAACAATCAAAATTGTAAAATGACGATCGAAGAGTTCCAACGTGCTTTTGGGATATCAAACGGTCTCAAAATTACCCAATTCTGAAGCCTCATTTAAAGCTTCGTAAGTTACCATTCCAATGAGCTCAAAATTGTCTAAATTCTACCATTGTATAGAGAGGTATGAAGGTTAATGTTGGACAAGGAGGTGGAGAAGAAATTCAAGTTCAAGACATTCGAGCTCAACGATCCCACTTACGATGTCCAAATGGTCTCGGAATACGACGATTGTAGTCAATTATGAAAGTGCGCTAAAGTACCTTTCAGGTGACCAAAATTTGACCCAATCCGACATCAAACGAGGGAGTTATGAGCTCCTCCGTTGGATCGCGCGATTTGGAAAGATTAACTATCGAAATTGCAAAATGACAATCGAAGAGTTCCAACGTGCTTTTGGGATATCAAACGGTCTCGAAATTACCTAATTTTGATCTCATTTAGAAGCTTGTCAAGTTAACATTCCAATGAGCTCAAAATATACTAAATTCGACAACTGAAGAGAGAGTTATGAAGTTTACTGTTGGACAATGAGATGAAAGAGAAATTCAGTAGTGACGACTGCGATCCCACTTACGATGTCCAAATGGTCTCGGAATACGACGATTGCAGTCAGGAATGGAAGTGCGCTAAAGTACCTTTCAGATGACTAAAATTTGACCCAATCAGACATCAAACGAGGGAGTTATGATCTCCTCCGTTGGATCGCGCAATTTAGATTAACAATCAAAATTGCAAAATGACGATCGAAGAGTCCCAACGTACTTTTGGGATATGGAACTGTCTCGAAATTACCCAACTCTGGCCTCATTTAGAAGCTTCGTAAGTTACCATTCCAATGAGCTCAAAATTGTCTAAATTCGACCACTGAAGAGAGAGTTATGAAGGTTACTATTGGACATGGAGATGAAGGAGAAATTCAGTAGCAACTACTACGATCCCACTTAAGGATGCCCAAATGGTCCCAGAATATGACGATTGCATTCAGGAATGAAAGTGCGCTAAAGTACCTTTCAGATGACCAAAATTTGACGCAATCCGACATCAAACGAGGGAGTTATGAGCTCCTTCGTTAGATCGTGCGATTTGGAAAGATTAACAATCAAAATTGTAAAATGACGATCAAAGAGGTCCAAAGTACTTTTGGGATATCGAACGGTCTTGAAATTACCCAATTCTGGCCTCATTTAGAGGCTTCGAAAATTAACATTCCAATGATCACAAAAAGTCTAAATTCGACACTGAAGAGAGAGTTATGAAGGTTACTGTTGAAAAGGGAGATGAAAGTGAAATTCAATGAAATCGACGATGAGCGCATCATTGATCCTTAAGATTTTAAGGATGACCAAATGAAAATCGAAGAGTTCTCAATAAATGACATGATTATGAAAGAATGAAAGTATGTGTTTCGACAAGAAAACAAATGTATTTGATTTGGGGAATTTATTCAATGATAACAAAGAAAGAACATTAATCACATTTATTCTGAGTTCATTTACATCCTCTGATTCCCTTGATTCTAAAAATAAAGTACAATCAATCAAAGTAGACAAGACAGTCTTATGGAAATTTCAGCAGCATTCCGACGCCTGTTTCAGTCATCTCCTAAGACTTAGGAGGAATTTTGGTTCTGATCAACCAGTCTTCAGAAAGATAAGAATTTCGACAGCAATAACGGTGATAATCTCAATCATCTCCAATGACTTAGGAGGAATAGACAAGTCAATCAACAGTCTTCAAAAGAATGGAGATTCCGGCAGCATTTTGGTGCTATTTCGGTCATCTCCTGAAACTTAGGAGGAATACGCTTCTTTGTCGATGATTCTTCCTTTCTTCTTTGAACGGAAGAACTTGAACGCTTACCATTTCCAAGAAAGATAACAACCCGTTGTTGTTTATAGATCAGATGCTTCATCAGCTTTGGTCGGTTGCGCTGGTCCGCAGAACGATATACTTTGCGCGGGTTCGCGCAAACCTCAAAACCTTCATTGCTTACGCTGGTCCGCGCAAACTTCAGAGTCCAATACTCCTTTGCGCGCGTCACAAGAAAGTGCAGGAGTCCAATACTCCGCACCTTCGTCTTCTCTTTCGCCTTTCTTTCACTTCCGAAATCTTCGAACCCCTTTTAGAGAAGGAATGGGGTATTTATAGACATTTTCACCAAGTGGAAATCTCTCGATCCGGGTCGATGTGGGACAAAAACATCATTCAACCATTTTTATCGCATCATTATAGACTTTGCGCGACACGCGCAAGAACGATATGCTTTGCGCGGTCTCGCGCAAACCTTCAATCTCGCGAAACCTCCGCTTTGTGCGACCAAGAAAATCAAGTTTCACTTTCACTTTGCGCGGCCGGAATTATTTCACTTTGCGCTGCGCTCGACCAAGAAAGTAGTCTTCAAACAGTCTTTTTTTCTTTCTCTTCTTTAGTACTTTGCTTTCCAATCTTCTTCTTTCTCATGTCTTAACAAATACTCCCTGTGCCGAAACTTTACCAAAACACCTAAACTAAAACACCTAAACTACCCTTTGAGAAGGAACTTTACCAAAACACCTAAACTACCCTTTGAGCAACTTTACCAAAACACCTAAACTACCCTTTGAGTGAACTTTACCAAAACACCTAAACTACCCTTTGAGTGAACTTTACCAAAACACCTAAACTACCCTTTGAGCGGAACTTTACCAAAACACCTAAACTACCCTTTGAGAAGGAACTTTACCAAAACACCTAGACTACCATTTTTAGAAGATCAAAGACCATGGGATCCTTTCACCACCGCAATGAGATATTTTTATGCCTCAACAGATGCCCCTCGATCCTTCTTTGATTGATCCTTGAAATCAAATGGAGGATCGATCTTCCTCCACCTGAAGAATCTTGAATGAACTGCAACTTGAAGAATGATTAGATGATCATGTTTGACCAGAAAATCTAATGATTTCGCTTCAATCAAAAGACCGAATGCTTGCACTTGATTGAAGATTTGAATGCTCATTTTCATCTAGAAGACTGATTGATCACATTTAAGCGGAAGACTTGATTGATTGCTTTTAAATGACGATTTGACGACTTCAAGCTCAAACGTAAGACCTGAATGCCCCCAACAAGAGTGTCGAGCGGATGCTTCACTAGAGAAGATAAAGTTCTCTTTTCATCGAAACACATCTCTCGCAATGTAATGTGATGACGACTTTGTCTTTGAGCAACTTGACCAGAGGGTTATCTTTCAATATCGCTATCGCTATCCGCAACGGTCTCTTTGATCAACTCCAAATATTCTTTCCTTTAATTCTCAAACGGTTTCTTTGATCAACATCACACTTTTTCCTTTAATGTTGCAACATCAACTTTCTTTAATCAACTCCGTTGCTTCCCGCCAAATCAACTTTTTGATTGTTTCCTTTATTCATGATCTGCATAATCCAATCTTTTAAATGATAGTCTTTCCTGCCACATTAGTTGAAATTAGTATTTCAAGATATCATAACTTTTTTCAATTTAGCTTTATGAAGCATTGATAATTTTTTGAAATTTATATTGAAAACTTCTCTTTTCTTTCAGACTGATTGGGATATTCGCTCTGTCATCGTTTCGCATTGCATTTTTTGCTCATTAAATCGTGCTTTTGGAGACATCATTTCCAGCTCCAATGGTTCAATCGTTGAATCTTTTGTCGAGTCTTTTCTAGTTTGTGTTTCTTTAGCATTTCTTCATAGACTTTTCCTTGATCTTTGTTGATTCTCAAAAATTGAAAAATAGACAAGACTTCCTTCAATTTTCATTTAATAACTTTTCAAAGGTTATAGAAATTACCGATGATGATTCCGTTTGTTCTCTCTCCATCGATCTAGTACTTGTAGTCTTGCGATATCATTATTCATAATACTCAAGATATGAATTCTTTCACAAGCATATAAAAAATCGTCAGAAAGACCAAGGCATAGATCACTTTGAAAACCAAGGCATAGATTCTCAGATCGTATTTTATAATTCCCATCATATGAATTCCTCCATATTGCATAAGAGATTATCAGAAAGACCAAGGCATAGATCACTTTGAAGACCAAGGCATAGATTCTGTCCCTTTTCCCGGTCAATCTTCACATAAAGATTTCTTTAGAAAATAATATATCCTAAGTAAACTCGCAGATATTCCTTTGAAGGATGGATACTTTGCTACTCCTTTAAAGAATATATCTTTGAATCTCTAGATTATCCGAGAGAGAGAAAGATGATTCCTTGCTAATTCATTCTTTGTCGGCTTTGAGAATCTTGCATAATAATATTTCTTTATATCATGAAGGCAAGAGATAAAAAGACTTTATCAATATTTCTTGTCATCGAACAAATATATTTGTAATAGAAGACCCATAATTGATCTCAAGATTTTGAACTTTGAATAGATAATCGCCAATATCTTGAAGGTATTTATCATTGTTGTAATTTGAACCCGATTCAAGAGAAACGCATTTTTGCACATATTTTATTCAACATTTAAAATTTTCATCGCATTTCATTTAAGCATATTTAATTTGTATCTCAAAGATTTTGAATGCTACACATAATTGATGCTTTTGAGCATATTTGATGCTTTTGAGCAATGGTGTTAGTGCACTTTGACCGACATGACTTGACTTAACGGACTTGACTTGACTAGACGACTTCGACACTGACGACGACAACCGAATCGACTTGACACCGGACGACCTGACAACCGAATCGACTTGACACTGGGCTCAAAGAGCAAGATAGTTTATCGCCAATTTCGGGCTTTGCTGGTCTTATGCGTAGTTGGCCGTATAGCTTGGCTAGGGTCACCTTTGACCAAACCCCGGGCCGCCACCATCAATGAGAGGTCATCCTGCTTTCGGAGACATCATGAGTTACTACCGAAACAAGCCCAGATCCGGATTTTCAATAGGTACCAAATCCGGGTCGTCAGTCCATCAATGAGAGGTCATCCTGCTTGAGACATCATGAGTTACTACTGAAATCAAACCCGGGATCTGGGGAGTCATCCTGCTTCAGAGACTCACTTTTTCTTCGCCTGCAAGGTCGGACCCATTCTCGGGAGGGAATTTTTCTCCATTCCCCGAGACGCTGTCGGAAGCTGGGGCATTGGTCTTATGTGACGCATTAAATCGCAAATTTTTTAGAGATAGGTCTTATGTGACTGCTTCGTCAACTGCCTTTAAATGTTTTTTAGAGATAGGTCTTATGTGACTGCTTCGTCAACTGCCTTTAAATTTTTTAGAGATAGGTCTTATGTGACTGCTTCGTCAACTGCCTTTAAATTTTTTAGAGATAGGTCTTATGTGACTGCTTCGTCAACTGCCTTAATGATCATGGATCTTATGTGTAGCTGGTCATATAGACTTGGCTAGGTCTGCTGCATCAATAATTGATATTTCGTTGTCGCTGATAATGTTCTGGGAACATTTTATTGTGTTTGAAATAGTGTATCAGCTTGGCGACGATAGCAATTTTGATATGCGATTGATGACAACAGCCATGGCTACAATTTTTTGCGATAATCATTAGTACTTACTGGCGGAGATTTCCTTCGGCGTTGGCGATAATTGTCAATGCTTAGCAGCAGTCATCAATGCTTGGTAGCGATCATTAATGCTTGATAGTAATCATTGACGCTTGATAGCGAACTTTAACGCTTGATAGCGAGCTTTAATGCTTGATAGCGAAGCTTTAACACTTATAGCGAATTTGATAGCATTTAACGCTTGATAACTTTAACTTGATAAAGCTTTAACGCTGATAGCTTGATAGCGAGCTTTAACGCTTTTAGCTTGATGATTTATTCAGCGATTTGTGTTTGGCAATGACTTGATATGCTTGAAAACCTTTTTACTCGCTTTTTCATCAACACTTTTCATTTGGCAATCGTCATTGACGCTTTTCATTTGGCGATGACTAAATATGCTTGAAAGCCTGCATTTTATTCAAATACGCAAAAGAAATACATTCTATAGTGAGAAATATATTTCATAGATTTTTACTCACCTTTCTTGTTTATCTTATTTTGTAATAATCATCGTCACTTTTCATTTGGCAATTGTTATTGACGCTTTTCATTTGACAACTCAATATGCTTGAAAGCCTGCATTTTATTCAAATATGCAAAAGAAATACATTCTATAGTGAGAAATATATTTCATAGATTTTTACTCACCTTTCTGCTTTGGCAATGACTTGATATACTTGAAAGCCTCAGATTTTATTCAAATATGCACAAAGAAATATACTCTATGGTGAGAAACATATTTCATTTTTACTTTACCTTTTTGTACTCACTTATGCTTGCCTCTTTTATTCAAATTGATTAAATAGAAGTATTCTTTTCTGGTGAGAAACATATTTCTTTAATCAAAATCAAATAACTCACCTCCTTTTCATGATTTTGTTCTACTTTTTTTTTTCTCATTTTCGAGCATTTAAGCATTTATATGATAGCTCGATCTTGTCAATTATTGACGATCCATACGAAACATATTATCGTCTTTTCACGTAGATGCCCCTGCAATTTTCTTTGTCGAAGCTTCATCATTTTTCTTCTCATTTTCTTTTCATATGCTCTTTCCATCACAATTTCTCCTTTATCGATCATCTTTTGTAGCTTGTTCTCCGAGGGAATAACAAGTCCTTTTTTCCAACAACCTTTTTTATCTTTCCAAATTTTTGTCGGATCTCTTGCGATGTCATGTTTTCAACGACTTTCTTTCCTCTCCTTCATCCTTGTTTGTCACTATTTCACCTTGTTTTATCAATCGCTTTAGTATATTTCTTAATGTAAAACAATCTTCATATGCCTTAAACAATGATGATAATGACAATATTTTTCTTCTTTAGTCATTTCGACTTTTCCGGATATTTCAGAAGGTAAGTCGAATAGTTCATATGATCAATTGTTCCATCATTGGCAACATATCTTCTTTATAATACATATTCCTTGTAGGAGTCATATAGTCGCACGACCATTTCTTTAACTTGATCTAAATCATTTCCTTCTTTTCTTCTCGCTTATTGTAAAAAATATTCTTTTTTTTTCTTGATCAACAGTGATGTAGGCTATTAATCTATTCTCGTTCTCTTCTTTTTCTGTCTTTGATCCGAAAAACTGACATCTTTGTAACCATCATTTCCAATGCATGTGCTTTTGTTACAAGATCGCTTTATATCGGCGCTTATGAGCCCAAAAGCAATTCTTGGTTCCATAGAATTCAAACACATGTTCACTTGTTCTCTCTTCTCGTAGAGGATCGTTGACATGAAGCCCCCAAGGTCCTTCCATCTATTAATGAATTTCTCCACAGATTCATTTTCTTTTGTCCGAATAGAGACTAATTCTCGCAGACTAACGTCTCGATCCGAAAAGAAATTGATATAAAAGCATCTTGCATTTGTTCCCACGTTCTTAATAGACTCCCGGATTAAACTTGAATACCATCGAAATGCTTTCCTGTTAAAGAAGATCCAAATAACCGCAAACAATATTGAGGTGTCGTAGAGAAATTTCCCATTTTGGTGATGAAGTGCAAGATATGCTCTTCTCGTGATCCATTCCCTTTAAATTTATGAAAATCCGTGTGTTTAAAATTACGGAAATGGCATGTTTTCAATTTCAGGAGGGTACGGTGTCTGATACTTGAAGCGGCCAGTATTTGCGCACTCTTTTTCTAATCTAACAATTTCTTCGACAACTTGTCTTACATCGTCCTGCGTTACAGTCCTTGCGACTGGAACAGCTCTTGATCCCCCCCTGTGGATGAGAGTGTTCAGGACAATTTTCATGTCTGTTTACTATACCTGTTGCTGGTGGAGCCACAATTTGGACCATATTATGTGCAAGGGTTGCTAGTGCTCCCCGAGATTTCTGCATTCATCTATTAATGTTCTTTGCACTTCGGCTATCTTGTTAATATGATCTTCAATGGATGGCAAGTTTTCCTTGATTCATTTTGGCCATATGCACCGTGGCTTTTTACTTTTTGATGAAGTCGTAGTGAAGTAGAGCAAAGGAGGTGGAATATTGTCCGACTCGCATATTTCCTGTATACCGATTGATTGGGGTGACACGAGCATTGGTGAATTTTTCTCGAGGCAACACTAACATTGGCGAACCCATCACTATTGCTTTACCCTTTTGCTCTTCGTCCACTTGACCCTTGAGGCGGTTAGAGTCGAAAATCACGCTTTGTTAATTGTGAGACCGCTTGTTGGGGATAAATTATAGGAGGAGCAGCTTTCTTCTTCTTCGCCGTGTTACACGTTATCGACCTTCCGATTCTTGGCGAAAGCGGATGTATTCTAGAGCTTTTTTTGCATTCTGTGTTCTTGTTCTACGAGACATTACAACAACCCCAAATTTTTATCTCCTTCCAAATGCTTGAGATGAAGCGATACGACATCGATGTTGTTTGAGACAGTTGTTCTTTTCCATAAAAAGTCGAGTCATGCACTCAAGGTTGATTCGGTGTATATTCTATCATGAACCCAAATGAAGTAAAATGGAAGCCCACTTGTCCTTTCAAATATCGTCATTGATTGTAACTTGTAGTTTGATTCAAACCTTCGATCATGAAACACAATTGTTAGTTAATTTATTTAAATAAAATTGTACTTTACTTTTAGAGATGAAGGGGAGGATGTTCCACTAAGAGTCGCCATTTTGGCGTCTGAAAGACGCCAAACAATGATAAATGTTCCCAGATATTTTCTAAATTACCATCGAATAATAAATCCCAAGAGTCGCCATTTTGTTTCGACAAGAAAACAAATGTATTTGATTTGGGGATTTATTCAATGATAACAAAGAAAGAACATTAATCACATTTATTCTGAGTTCATTTACATCCTCTCGATTCCTTTGATTCTAAAAATAAAGTACAATCAATCAAAGTAGACAAGACAAATTTATGGAAATTTCAAGAAGATTCGACGCTGTTTCACCATCTCCTAAGACTTAGGAGGAATTTTGGTTCTGATCAACCACTTCGAAAGATAAGAATTTCGACAAAGATAACTAACGTGATAATCTCAATCATCTCCAATGACTTAGGAGGAATAGACAAGTCAATCAACAAATTTCAAAAGAATGGAATTCCTAAAAGATTTTGGTGCTATTTCGGCCATCTCCTGAAACTTAGGAGGAATACGCTTTTGTCGATGATTCTTCCTTTCTTCTTTGAACGGAAGAACTTGAACGCTTACCATTTCAAGAAAGATAACAAATTTCTTGTTATAGATCGCTTCATCAGCTTTGGTTTGCTGGTCCCGCAAGAACGATATACTTTGCGCGCGGTTCACAGAACCTCAAAAGCCTTCTTCATTGCTTTGCGCGGTCCGCGCAAACTTCAGAGAGTCCAATACTTTTGCTGGCGTCGCGGTCAAAGTGTGCGGAGTCCAATACTCCGCACCTTCTGTCTTCTCTTTCGCCTTTCTTTCACTTCCGAAATCTTCGAACCCCTTTTAGAGAAGGAATGGGGTATTTATAGACATTTTCACCAGTGGAAATCTCTGATCTGGTCGATGTGGGACAAAAAACATCATTCAACCATTTTTATCGCACATTATAGACTTTGCGCGGACACGCACAAACGATATGCTTTGCGCGGTCTCGCAGCAACCTTCAATCTCACAAACCTCCGCTTTGTGCGACCCGCAGAAATCAAGTTTTCACTTTGCGCTGGTCCGGCATAAGAATTATTTCACTTTGCGCTGACCCGCAAAGTAGTAGTCTTCAAACTGTTTTTTCTTTCTTTCTTTAGTACTTTGCTTTCCAATCTTCTTCTTTCTCATGTCTTAACAAATACTCCTGGTGCTGAAACTTTACCAAAACACCTAAACTACCCTTCGAGCTGGAACTTTACCAAAACACCTAAACTACCCTTTGAGCTGGAACTTTACCAAAACACCTAAACTACCCTTTGAGCTGGAACTTTACCAAAACACCTAAACTACCCTTTGAGCTGGAACTTTACCAAAACACCTAAACTACCCTTTGAACCGAACTTTACCAAAACACCTAAACTACCCTTTGAGAATGGAACTTTACCAAAACACCTAGACTACCCTTTGAGACCCATTTTTACCTAAAGATCAAGACTATGACCAAAAGCAAGTTGGAACTCTTCAATAGTAATTTTGCAATTTAGATTGTAAATCTTTCCAAATCGCGTGAGCCAACGGAGACGCTCATAACTCCCTCGTTTGATGTCGATTGGGTCAATTTTTGGTCATCTAAAGGTACTTTAGTGCTCTTTCATTCCCGACTGAATCATCATATTCGAGACCATTTGGGCATCCGTAAGTGGGATCGCATTCGTCATCATGAATTTTTTCCTTCATCTCCTTGTCGAATAGTAACCTTCTTAACTCTCTCTTCAAAGGGTCAAATTTAGATTATTTTGAGCTCATTGGAATGGTAACTTGACAAGCTTCTAAATGGGACCGAATTGGCTAATTTTTTACCGTTCGATATCCAAAAGCAAGTTGGAACTCTTCAATCGTCATTTTGAATTTGGATTGTAAATTCCAAATCGCACGATCCAACGAGAGATGCTCATAACTCCCTCGTTTGATGTTTGATTGGGTCAATTTTTGGTCATCTGAAAGGTACTTTAGTGCTCTTTCATTCCTGACTGGAATCATTATATTCTAAGACCATTTGGGCATCCGTAAGTGGGATCGCATTCGTCGGTCATGAATTTTTTCTTCATCTCCTTGTTGAATAGTAACCTTCTTAACTCTCTCTTCAGTGGTCGAATTTAGATTATTTTGAGCTCATTGGAATGGTAACTTGAAAAGCTTCTAAATGGTACCAGAATTGGCTAATTTTGATACCGCTCGATATCCCAAAAGCATGCTGGAACTCTTCGATTGTCATTTTGAAATTTGGATTGTTAATCTTTCCAAATCGCATGTGATCCAACGAGACGCTCATAACTCCCTCGCTTGATGTCGATTGGGTCAATTTTTGGTCATCTAAAAGGTACTTTAGTGCTCTTTCATTCCTTAACTCGAATCATCATATTAGACCATTTGGGCATCCGTAAGTGGGATCGCATCATCGGTCATCATGAATTTTTCCTTCATCTCCTTGTCGAATAGTAACCTTCTTAACTCTCTCTTCAAGGGTCAATTTAGATTATTTTGAGCTCATTGGAATGGTAACTTGACAAGCTTCTAAATGGGACCGAATTGGCTAATTTTGAGACCGCTCGATATCCAAAAGCAAGTTGGAACTCTTCAATCATCGTATTTTGAAATTGGATTGTTAATCTTTCCAAATCGCATGATCCAACGAGACGCTCATAACTCCCTCGTTTGATGTCGATTGGGTCGATTTTTGGTCATCTGAAAGGTACTTTAGTGCTCTTTTGATTCCTGACTGGAATCATCATATTCTGAGACCATTTGGGCATCTGTAAGTGGGATCGAATTCGTCCGTCATGAATTTTTCCTTCATTTCCTTGTTGAATAGTAACCTTCTTAACTCTCTCTTCAGTGGTCAAATTTAGATTATTTTGAGCTCATTGGAATGGTAACTTGACAAGCTTCTAAATGGGAAAGGAATCGGCTAATTTTCAGACCGTTCGATATCCCAAAAGTAAGTTGGAACTCTTCAATAGTAATTTTGTAATTTGGATTGTAAATCTTTCCAAATCGCGTGACCCAACGGAGACGCTCATAACTCCCTCGTTTGATGTCGGATTGGGTCGATTTTTGGTCATCTGAAAGGTACTTTAGTGCTCTTTCATTCCTGACTGGAATCATCATATTATGAGACCATTTGGGCATCCGTAAGTGGGATCGCATTCGTCGGTCAAGAATTTTTTCCTTCATATCCTTGTCGAATGGTAACCTTCTTAACTCTCTCTCAAGTGGTCAATTTAGATTATTTTGAGCTCATTGGAATGGTAACTTGACAAGCTTCTAAATGGGACCGAATTGGCTAATTTTTAGACCGCTCGATATCCAAAAGCAAGTTGTTGAACTCTTCAATAGTAATTTTGAAATTTGGATTGTTAATCTTTCCAAATCGCACGATCCAACGAGACGCTCATAACTCCCTCGCTTGATGTCGATTGGGTCAATTTTTGGTCATCCGAAAGGTACTTTAGTGCTCTTTCATTCCCGATCGAATCATCATATTCTAAGACCATTTGGGCATCCGTAAGTGGGATCGCATTCAATCGGTCATGAATTTTTCCTTCATCTCCTTGTCGAATAGTAACCTTCTTAACTCTCTTTCAAGTGGTCAATTTAGATTATTTTGAGCTCATTGGAATGGTAACTTGACAAGCTTCTAAATGGGATCGAATTGGCTAATTTTTGAGACCGTTCGATATCCAAAAGCAAGTTGGAACTCTTCAATAGTAATTTTGCAATTTAGATTGTAAATCTTTCCAAATCGCGTGATCCAACGAGACGCTCATAACTCCCTCGTTTAATGTCGAATTAGGTAGATTTTTGGTCATCTGAAAGGTACTTTAGTTCTCTTTCATTCCTCACTGGAATCATCATCTCCTGAGACCATTTGGGCATCCGTAAGTGGGATCGCATTCGTCGGTCATGAATTTTTCCTTCATCTCCTTGTCGAATAGTAACCTTCTCAACTCTCTCTTCTGTGGTCGAATTTAAATTATTTTGAGCTCATTGGACTGGTAACTTGACAAGCTTCTAAATGCGACCAGAATTGGCTAATTTTAAGGCCGTTCGATATCTAAAATGCAAGTTGGAACTCTTTAATAGTAATTTTGCAATTCGGATTGTAAATCTTTCCAAGTCGCGTGATCCAACAGAGATGCTCATAACTCCCTCGTTTGATGTCGGATTGGGTCAATTTTTAGCCATCTGAAAGGTACTTTAGTGCCTTTTCATTCCAGACTGGAATCATCGTATTCTGAGACCATTTGGGCATCCGTAAGTGGGATCGCATTCGTCGGTCATGAATTTTTTCCTTCATCTCCTTGTCGAATAGTTACCTTCTTAACTCTCTCTTCAGTGGTCAAATTTAGATTATTTTGAGCTCGTTGGAATGGTAACTTGACAAGCCTCTAAATGGGACTGGAATTGGCTAATTTTGAGACCGTTCGATATCCAAAAGCAAGTTGGAACTCTTCATCGTATTTTGAAATTTGGATTGTTAATCTTTCCAAATCGCATGATCCAACGGAGACGCTCATAACTCCCTCGTTTGATGTCGGATTGGGTCAATTTTTGGTCATCTGAAAGGTACTTTAGTGCTCTTTCATTCCTGACTGGAATCATCGTATTCTAGACCATTTGGGCATCCGTAAGTGGGATCGTAGTTGTCGGTCATGAATTTTTCCTTCATCTCCTTGTTGAATAGTAACCTTCTTAACTCTCTCTTCAATGGTTGAATTTAGATTATTTTAAGCTCATTGGAATGGTAACTTGACAAGCTTCTAAATGGGACCAAAATTGGCTAATTTTTTCGACCGCTCGATATCCAAAAGCAAGTTGGAACTCTTCATAGTAATTTTGCAATTTGGATTGTAATCTTTCCAAATCTTTCCAAATCGCACGATCCAACCAAGAGACGCTCATAACTCCCTCGCTTGATGTCGATTGGGTCAATTTTTGGTCATCCGAAAGGTACTTTAGTGCTCTTTCATTCCTTGACTCGAATCATCATATTCTCGAGACCATTTGGGCATCCGTAAGTGGGATCGCATTCGTCGGTCATGAATTTTTCCTTCATCTCCTTGTCGAAATAGTAACCTTCTTAACTCTCTTCAAAGGGGTCAAATTTAGATTATTTTGAGCTCATTGGAATGGTAACTTGACAAGCTTCTAAATGGGACCGAATTGGCTAATTTTGAGACCGCTCGATATCCAAAAGCAAGTTGGAACTCTTCATAGTAATTTTGAAATTTGGATTGTAAATCTTTCCAAATAGCATGATCCAACGGAGATGCTCTTAACTCCCCCGTTTGATGTCGGATTGGGTCAATTTTTGGTCATCTGAAAGGTACTTTAGTGCTCTTTCATTTCTGACTGAAATCATCGTATTCTGAGACCATTTGGGCATCCGTAAGTGGGATCGCATTCGTCGGTCATGAATTTTTTCCTTCATCTCCTTGTCGAATGGTAACCTTCTTAACTCTCTCTTCAGTGGTCAAATTTAGATTATTTTGAGCTCATTGGAATGGTAACTTGACAAGCCTCTAAATGGGACTGGAATTGGCTAATTTTGCGACCGTTCGATATCCAAAAAGCAAGTTGGAACTCTTCAATAGTAATTTTGCAATTTGGATTGTAAATCTTTCCAAATCGCATGATCCAACAGAGACACTCATAACTCCCTCGTTTGATGTCGGATTGGGTCAATTTTTGGTCATCTGAAAGGTACTTTAGTGCTCTTTCATTCCTGACTGGAATCATCATATTATGAGACCATTTTGGCATCCGTAAGTGGGATCGCATTCGTCGGTCATGAATTTTTTCCTTCATCTCCTTGTCAAATAGTAACCTTCTTAACTCTCTTCAAAGGGTCAAATTTAGATTATTTTGAGCTCATTGGAATGGTAACTTGACAAGCTTCTAAATGGACCAGAATTGTTAATTTAGATGCCGTTCGATATCCCAAAAGCAAGTTGGAACTCTTCATCGTAATTTTTCAATTTGGATTGTAAATCTTTCCAAATCGCGACCCAACGAGACGCTCATAACTCCCTCGTTTAATGTCGAATTAGGTAGATTTTTGGTCATCTGAAAGGTACTTTAGTTCTCTTTCATTCCTCACTGGAATCATCATCTCCTGAGACCATTTGGGCATCCGTAAGTGGGATCGCATTCGTCGGTCATGAATTTTTCCTTCATCTCCTTGTCGAATGGTAACCTTCTTAACTCTCTCTTCTGTGGTCAAATTTAGATTATTTTGAGCTCATTGGAATGGTAACTTGACAAGCTTCTAAATGGGACCGAATTGGCTAATTTTGAGACCGCTCGATATCCAAAAGCAAGTTGGAACTCTTCAATAGTAATTTTGAATTTGGATTGTAAATCTTTCCAAATCGCGTGATCCAACGGGAGACGCTCATAACTCCCTCGTTTGATGTCGATTGGGTCAATTTTTGGTCATCTGAAAGGTACTTTAGTGCTCTTTCATTCCTGATCGAATCATCATATTCTCGAGACCATTTGGGCATCCGTAAGTGGGATCGCATTCATCAGTCATGAATTTTTCCTTCATCTCCTTGTCAAATAGTAACCTTCTTAACACTCTCTTCAGTAGTCAATTTAGATTATTTTGAGCTCATTGGAATGGTAACTGGACAAGCTTCTAAATGGGACCGAATTGGCTAATTTTGATGACCGCTTCGATATCCAAAAGCAAGTTGGAACTCTTCATAGTAATTTTGAATTTGGATTGTTAATCTTTCCAAATCGTGATCCAACGAGACGCTCATAACTCCCTCGTTTGATGTCGGATTGGGTCAATTTTTGGTCATCCGAAAGGTACTTTAGTGCTCTTTCATTCCGACCGGAATCATCGTATTCGAGACCATTTGGGCATCCGTAAGTGGATCGCATTCGTCGGTCATGAATTTTTTCCTTCATCTCCTTGTCGAATGGTAACCTTCTTAACTCTCTTCTTCGGGGTCAATTTAGATTATTTTGAGCTCATTGGAATGGTAACTTGACAAGCTTCTAAAATGGGACCGAATTGGCTAATTTTGATACCGTTCGATATCCCAAAAGCGCGTTGGAACTCTTCGATCGTCATTTTGAAATTTGGATTGTTAATCTTTCCAAATTGCATGATCCAATGGAGACGCTCATAACTCCTTCGTTTGATGTGGAATTGGGTCAATTTTTGGTCATCTGAAAGGTACTTTAGTGCTCTTTCATTCCTGTCTGGAATCATCGTATTCTGAGACCATTTGGGCATCCGTAAGTGGGATCACATTCGTCGGTCATGAATTTTTTGCTTCATCTCCTTATCGAAGGGTAACCTTCTTAACTCTCTCTTCAGTGGTCAAATTTAGATTATTTTGAGCTCATTGGAATGGTAACTTGACAAGCCTCTAAATGGGATGGGACCGAATTGGCTAATTTTTCGACTGTTCGATATCCAAAAAGCAAGTTGGAACTCTTCAATAGTAATTTTGCAATTTAGATTGTAAATCTTTCCAAATCACGTGATCCAACAGAGACGCTCATAACTCCCTCGTTTGATGTCGGATTGGGTCAATTTTTAGCCATCTGAAAGGTACTTTAGTGCTCTTTCATTCCAGAATGGAATCATCGTATTCTGAGACCATTTGGTCATCCGTAAGTGGGATCGCATTCCTCGGTCATGAATTTTTTCTTTCATCTCCTTGTCGAATAGTAACCTTCTTAACTCTCTTCAGTGGTCAAATTTAGATTATTTTGAGCTCGTTGGAATGGTAACTTGACGAGCTTCTAAATGGTACCGAATTGGCTAATTTTGATACCGTTCGATATCCAAAAGCAAGTTGGAACTATTCAATATTATTTTTGTAATTTGGATTGTTAATCTTTCCAAATCGCACGATCCAATGAGACGCTCATAACTCCCTCGTTTGATGTCGGATTGGGTAGATTTTTGGTCATCTGAAAGGTACTTTAGTTCTCTTTCATTCCAGACTGGAATCATCATCTTCTGAGACCATTTGGGCATCCGTAAGTGGGATCGCATTCGTCGGTCATGAATTTTTTCCTTCATCTCCTTGTCGAATAGTAACCTTCTTAACTCTCTCTTCTAAGGGTCAAATTTAGATTATTTTGAGCTCATTGGAATGGTAACTTGACAAGCTTCTAAATGGTACCATAATTTGCTAATTCTGATACCGTTTCGATATCCCAAAAGCCAGTTGGAACTCTTCATCGTCATTTTAGAATTTAGATTGTTAATCTTTCCAAATCGCGTGATCCAATCCAATGAGACGCTCATAACTCCCTCGTTTGATGTCGATTGGGTCAATTTTTGGTCATCTGAAAGGTACTTTAGTGCTCTTTCATTCCTGACTCGAATCATCATATTATGAGACCATTTGGGCATCCGTAAGTGGGATCGCATTCGTCGGTCAAGAATTTCTTCCTTCATATCCTTGTCGAATGGTAACCATCTTAACTCTCTCTTCAGTGGTCAAATTTAAATTATTTTGAGCTCATTGGAATGGTAACTTGACAAGCCTCTAAATGGGACCGGAATTGGCTAATTTTGCGACCGTTCGATATCCAAAAAGCAAGTTGGAACTCTTCAATAGTAATTTTTCAATTTGGATTGTAAATCTTTCCAAATCGCGTGATCCAACAGAGACGCTCATAACTCCCTCGTTTGATGTCGATTGGGTCGATTTTTTGTCATCTGAAAGGTACTTTAGTGCTCTTTCATTCCTGACTGGAATCATCGTATTCTGAGACCATTTAGGCATCCGTAAGTGGGATGGCATTTGTCGGTCATGAATTTTTTCCTTCATCTCCTTGTCGAATAGTTACCTTCTTAACTCTCTCTTCAGTGGTTAAATTTAGATTATTTTGAGCTCATTGGAATGGTAACTTGACAAGCTTTAAAATGGTACCAGAATTGGCTAATTCTGATACCGTTCGATATCCCAAAAGCATGTTGGAACTCTTCGATCGTCATTTGAAATTTGGATTGTAAATCTTTCCAAATCGCATGATCCAACGGAGACGCTCTTAACTCCCTCGTTTGATGTCGGATTGGGTCAATTTTTGGTCATCTGAAAGGTACTTTAGTGATCTTTCATTCCAGACCGGAATCATAGTATTCTAAGACCGTTTGGGCATCAGTAAGTGGGATCGCATTCGTCGGTCATGAATTTTTTCCTTCATCTCCTTGTCGAATAGTAACCTTCTTAACTCTCTCTTCAGTGGTCAAATTTAGATTATTTTGAGCTCATTGGAATGGTAACTTGACAAGCTTCAAATGGGACTGGAATTGGCTAATAATTTTGACCGTTCGATATCCAAAAGCAAGTTGGAACTCTTCAATAGTAATTTTGCAATTTGGATTGTAAATCTTTCCAAATCGCATGATCCAACGAGACGCTCATAACTCCCTCGTTTGATGTCAGATTGGGTCAATTTTTGGTCATCTAAAAGGTACTTTAGTGCTCTTTCATTCCAGAATGGAATCATCGTATTCTGAGACCATTTGGTCATCCGTAAGTGGGATCGCATTCCTCGGTCATGAATTTTTTCTTTCATCTCCTTGTAAAATAGTAACCTTCTTAACTCTCTTCAGTGGTCAAATTGAGATTATTTTGAGCTCATTGGAATGGTAACTTGACAAGCTTTAAAATGGTACCAGAATTGGCTAATTCTGATACCGTTCGATATCCCAAAAGCGCGTTGGAACTCTTCGATCGTCATTTTAAAATTTGGATTGTTAATCTTTCCAAATCGAATGATCCAATGGAGACATTCATAACTTCCTCATTTGATGTAAGATTGGGTCAATTTTTGGTCATCTGAAAGGTACTTTAGTGCTCTTTCATTCTTTGACTGGAATCATCCTATTCTGAGACCATTTTGGCATCCGTAAGTGGGATCGCATTCGGTCGGTCATGAATTTTTCCTTCATCTCCTTGTCGAATAGTAACCTTCTTAACTCTCTCTTCAGTGGACGAATTTAGATTATTTTGAGCTCATTGGAATGGTAGCTTGACAAGCTTCCAATTGGTACCAGAATTGGCTAATTCTGATACCGTTCGATATACCAAAAGCGTGTTCGAACTCTTCGATCGTCATTTAGAGATTTGGATTGTTAATCTTTCCAAATCGCACAATCCAATGAGGACGCTCATAACTCCCTCGTTTGATGTCGGATTGGGTCAATTTTTGGTCATCTGAAAGGTACTTTAGTGCTCTTTCATACCTGACTGGAATCATCATATTCTGAGACCATTTGGGCATCCGTAAGTGGGATCGCATTCGTCGGTCATGAATTTTTTCCTTCATCTCCTTGTCGAATGGTAACCTTCTTAACTCTCTCTTCAGTGGTCAAATTTAGATTATTTTGAGCTCATTGGAATGGTTACTTGACAAGCCTCTAAATGGGACTGGAATTGGCTAATTTTGCGACCGTTCGATATCCAAAAAGCAAGTTGGAGCTCTTCAATAGTACTTTTGCAATTTGGAATGTAAATCTTTCCAAATCGTGTGACCCAACAGAGACACTCACAACTCCCACGTTTGATGTCGGATTGGGTCCATTTTTGGTATCTGAAAGGTACTTTAGTGCTCTTTCATTGCTGACTGGAATCATCGTATTCTGAGACCATTTGGGCATCCGTAAGTGGGATCGCTTTCATCAATCATGAATTTTTTCTTTCATCTCCTTGTTAAATAGTAACCTTCTTAACTCTCTCTTCAGTGGTTGAATTTAGATTATTTTGAGCTCATTGGAATGGTAACTTGACAAGCTTTAAAACGGTACCAGAATTGGCTAATTCTGATACCGTTCGATATCCCAAAAGCGCGTTGGAACTCTTTGATTGTCATTTTGAAATTTGGATTGTTAATCTTTCCAAATCGCACGATCCAACGGAGACGCTCATAACTCCCTCGTTTGATGTCGGATTGAGTCAATTTTTGGTCATCTGAAAGGTCCTTTAGTGCTCTTTCATACCTGACTGGAATCATCGTATTCTGCGACCATTTGGGCATCCGTAAGTGGGATCGCATTCGTCGGTCATGAATTTTTTCCTTCATCTCCTTGTCGAATGGTAACCTTCTTAACTCTCTCTTCAGTGGTCAAATTTAGATTATTTTGAGCTCATTGGAATGGTAACTTGACAAGCCTCTAAATGGGACTGGAATTGGCTAATTTTGCGATAGTTCGATATCCAAAAAGCAAGTTGGAACTATTCTATAGTAATTTTGCAATTTGGATTGTAAATCTTTCCAAATCGCGTGATCCAACAGAGACACTCATAACTCCCTCGTTTGATGTCAGATTGGGTCAATTTTTGGTCATCTAAAAGGTACTTTAGTGCTCTTTCATTCCAGAATGGAATCATCGTATTCTGAGACCATTTGGTCATCCGTAAGTGGGATCGCATTCCTCGGTCATGAATTTTTTCTTTCATCTCCTTGTCGAATAGTAACCTTCTTAACTCTCTCTTCAGTGGTCGAACTTAGATTATTTTGAGCTCATTGGAATGGTAACTTGACAAGCTTCAAAATGGTACCAGAATTGGCTAATTCTGATACCGTTCGATATCCCAAAAGCGCGTTGGAACTCTTCGATCGTCATTTTGAAATTTGGATTGTTAATCTTTCCAAATCGCACAATCCAATGAGGACGCTCATAACTCCCTCGTTTGATGTCGGATTGGGTCAATTTTTGGTCATCTGAAAGGTACTTTAGTGCTCTTTCATACCTGACTGGAATCATCATATTCTGAGACCATTTGGGCATCCGTAAGTGGGATCGCATTCGTCGGTCATGAATTTTTTCCTTCATCTCCTTGTCGAATGGTAACCTTCTTAACTCTCTCTTCAGTGGTCAAATTTAGATTATTTTGAGCTCATTGGAATGGTAACTTGACAAGCCTCTAAATGGGATGGGCTTAATTTTTGATACCGTTCGATATACCAAAAGCGTGTTCGAACTCTTCGATCGTCATTTAGAGATTTGGATTGTTAATCTTTCCAAATCGCACAATCCAATGAGGACGCTCATAACTCCCTCGTTTGATGTCGGATTGGGTCAATTTTTGGTCATCTGAAAGGTACTTTAGTGCTCTTTCATACCTGACTGGAATCATCATATTCTGAGACCATTTGGGCATCCGTAAGTGGGATCGCATTCGTCGGTCATGAATTTTTTCTTCATCTCCTTGTTGAATAGTAACCTTCTTAACTCTCTCTTCAGTGGTCGAATTTAGATTATTTTGAGCTCATTGGAATGGTAACTTGACAAGCCTCTAAATGGGACTGGAATTGGCTAATTTTGCGACCGTTCGATATCCAAAAAGCAAGTTGGAGCTCTTCAATAGTAATTTTGCAATTTGGATTGTAAATCTTTCCAAATCGTGTGATCCAACGAGACGCTCATAACTCCCTCGTTTGATGTCGGATTGGGTCAATTTTTTGTCATCTGAAAGGAACTTTAGTGCTCTTTCATTGCTGACTGGAATCATCGTATTCTGAGACCATTTGGGCATCCGTAAGTGGGATCGCTTTCATCAATCATGAATTTTTTCTTTCATCTCCTTGTTAAATAGTAACCTTCTTAACTCTCTCTTCAGTGGTCGAATTTAGATTATTTTGAGCTCATTGGAATGGTAACTTGAAAAGCTTCTAAATGGTACCAAAATTGGCTAATTTTGATACCGTTCGATATCCCAAAAGCGCGTTGGAACTCTTTGATTGTCATTTTGAAATTTGGATTGTTAATCTTTCCAAATCGCACGATCCAACGGAGACGCTCATAACTCCCTCGTTTGATGTCGGATTGAGTCAATTTTTGGTCATCTGAAAGGTCCTTTAGTGCTCTTTCATACCTGACTGGAATCATCGTATTCTGCGACCATTTGGGTATCCGTAAGTGGGATCGCATTCGTCGGTCATGAATTTTTTCCTTCATCTCCTTATCGAATGGTAACCTTCTTAACTCTCTCTTCAGTGGTCAAATTTAGAATATTTTGAGCTCATTGGAATAGTTACTTGACAAGCCTCAAAATGGGACTGGAATTGGCTAATTTTGCGATAGTTCGATATCCAAAAAGCAAGTTGGAACTATTCTATAGTAATTTTGCAATTTGGATTGTAAATCTTTCCAAATCGCGTGATCCAACAGAGACACTCATAACTCCCTCGTTTGATGTCAGATTGGGTCAATTTTTGGTCATCTAAAAGGTACTTTAGTGCTCTTTCATTCCAGAATGGAATCATCGTATTCTGAGACCATTTGGTCATCCGTAAGTGGGATCGCATTCCTCGGTCATGAATTTTTTCTTTCATCTCCTTGTAAAATAGTAACCTTCTTAACTCTCTTCAGTGGTCGAATTGAGATTATTTTGAGCTCATTGGAATGGTAACTTGACAAGCTTTAAAATGGTACCAGAATTGGCTAATTCTGATACCGTTCGATATCCCAAAAGCGCGTTGGAACTCTTCGATCGTCATTTTGAAATTTGGATTGTTAATCTTTCCAAATCGCATGATCCAATGGAGACGCTCATAACTCCTTCGTTCGATGTCGGATTGGGTCAATTTTTGGTCATCTGAAAGGTACTTTAGTGCTCTTTCATTCCTGACTGGAATCATCGTATTCTGAGACCATTTGGGCATCAGTAAGCGGGATCGCAGTGTTCGGTCTTAAATTTTTTCCTTCATCTCCTTGTCGAATAGTAACCTTCTTAACTCTCTCTTCAGTGGACGAATTTAGATTATTTTGAGCTCATTGGAATGGTAGCTTGACAAGCTTCCAATTGGTACCAGAATTGGCTAATTCTGATACCATCCGCTCGATATACCAAAAGCATTTGGAACTCTTCGATCGTCATTTAGAGATTTGGATTGTTAATCTTTCCAAATCGCACAATCCAATGAGGACGCTCATAACTCCCTCGTTTGATGTCGGATTGGGTCAATTTTTGGTCATCTGAAAGGTACTTTAGTGCTCTTTCATACCTGACTGGAATCATCATATTCTGAGACCATTTGGGCATCCGTAAGTGGGATCGCATTCGTCGGTCATGAATTTTTTCCTTCATCTCCTTGTCGAATGGTAACCTTCTTAACTCTCTCTTCAGTGGTCAAATTTAGATTATTTTGAGCTCATTGGAATGGTTACTTGACAAGCCTCTAAATGGGACTGGAATTGGCTAATTTTGCGACCGTTCGATATCCAAAAAGCAAGTTGGAACTCTTCAATAGTAATTTTGCAATTTGGATTGTAAATCTTTCCAAATCGCGTGATCCAACAGAGACACTCATAACTCCCTCGTTTGATGTCAGATTGGGTCAATTTTTGGTCATCTAAAAGGTACTTTAGTGCTCTTTCATTCCAGAATGGAATCATCGTATTCTGAGACCATTTGGTCATCCGTAAGTGGGATCGCATTCCTCGGTCATGAATTTTTTCTTTCATCTCCTTGTAAAATAGTAACCTTCTTAACTCTCTGTTCAGTGGTCGAATTGAGATTATTTTGAGCTCATTGGAATGGTAACTTGACAAGCTTTAAAATGGTACCAGAATTGGCTAATTCTGATACCGTTCGATATCCCAAAAGCGCGTTGGAACTCTTCGATCGCCATTTTGAAATTTGGATTGTTAATCTTTCCAAATCGTACGATCCAACGGAGACGCTCATAACTCCCTCGTTTGATGTCGGATTGGGTCAATTTTTGGTCATCTGAAAGGTACTTTAGTGCTCTTTCATTCCTGACTGGAATCATCGTATTCTGAGACCATTTGGGCATCCGTAAGTGGGATCGCATTCATCGGTCATGAATTTTTCCTTCATCTCCTTGTCGAATAGTAACCTTCTTAACTCTCTCTTCAGTGGTCAAATTTAGATTATTTTGAGCTCATTGGAATGGTAACTTGACAAGCTTCTAAATGGACCGAATTGGCTAATTTTGCGACTAGTTCGATATCCAAAAAGCAAGTTGGAACTATTCTATAGTAATTTTGCAATTTGGATTGTAAATCTTTCCAAATCGCGTGATCCAACAGAGACACTCATAACTCCCTCGTTTGATGTCAGATTGGGTCAATTTTTGGTCATCTAAAAGGTACTTTAGTGCTCTTTCATTCCAGAATGGAATCATCGTATTCTGAGACCATTTGGTCATCCGTAAGTGGGATCGCATTCCTCGGTCATGAATTTTTTCTTTCATCTCCTTGTAAAATAGTAACCTTCTTAACTCTCTGTTCAGTGGTCGAATTGAGATTATTTTGAGCTCATTGGAATGGTAACTTGACAAGCTTCTAAATGGTACTAGAATTGGCTAATTCTGATACCGTTCGATATCCCAAAAGCGCGTTGGAACTCTTCGATCGCCATTTTGAAATTTGGATTGTTAATCTTTCCAAATCGTACGATCCAACGGAGACGCTCATAACTCCCTCATTTGATGTCAGATTGGGTCAATTTTTGGTCATCTGAAAGGTACTTTAGTGCTCTTTCATTCGTGACTGGAATCATCATATTCTGAGACCATTTTGGCATCCGTAAGTGGGATCGCAGTCGTCGGTCATGAATTTTTCCTTCATCTCCTTGTCGAATAGTAACCTTCTTAACTCTCTCTTCAGTGGTCGAATTTAGATTATTTTGAGCTCATTGGAATGGTAACTTGACAAGCTTCTAAATGGGACCAGAATTGGCTAATTCTGATACGCTCGATATCCAAAACACATTGGAACTCTTCAATCATCATTTTGAAATTTGGATTGTTAATCTTTCCAAATCGCGTGATCCAATGGAGACGCTCATAACTCCCTCGTTTGATGTCGGATTGAGTCAATTTTTGGTCATCTGAAAGGTCCTTTAGTGCTCTTTCATACCTGACTGGAATCATCGTATTCTGCGACCATTTGGGTATCCGTAAGTGGGATCGCATTCGTCGGTCATGAATTTTTTCCTTCATCTCCTTATCGAATGGTAACCTTCTTAACTCTCTCTTCAGTGGTCAAATTTAGAATATTTTGAGCTCATTGGAATGGTAACTTGACAAGCTTCTAAATGGACCAGAATTGACTATGTTTGCGACCGTTAAATATCCAAAAGCAAGTTGGAACTCTTCAATAGTCGCAATTTGGAATCTCTTTCCAAATCACGTGATCCCATGTAGACGGTCGTAACTCCCTCGTTTGATGTCAGATTGGGTCAATTTCTGGTCATCTAAAAGGTACTTTAGTGCTCTTTCATTCCAGAATGGAATCATCGTATTCTGAGACCATTTGGTCATCCGTAAGTGGGATCGCATTCCTCGGTCATGAATTTTTTCTTTCATCTCCTTGTAAAATAGTAACCTTCTTAACTCTCTCTTCAGTGGTCGAATTTAGATTATTTTGAGCTCATTGGAATGGTAACTTGACAAGCTTTAAAATGGTACCAGAATTGGCTAATTCTGATACCGTTCGATATCCCAAAAGCGCGTTGGAACTCTTCGATCGTCATTTTGAAATTTGGATTGTTAATCTTTCCAAATCGCACGATCCAACGGAGACGCTCATAACTCCCTCGTTTGATGTCGGATTGGGTCAATTTTTGGTCATCTGAAAGGTACTTTAGTGCTCTTTCATTCCTGACTGGAATCATCATATTATGAGACCATTTGGGCATCTGTAAGTGGGATCGCATTCATCAGTCATGAATTTTTCCTTCATCTCCTTGTCGAATAGTAACCTTCTTAACTCTCTCTTCAGTGGTCGAATTTAGATTATTTTGAGCTCATTGGAATGGTAACTTGACAAGCTTCTAAATGGACCGAATTGGCTAATTTTTTGCAACCGTGTTCGATATCCAAAAAAGCAAGTTGGAACTCTTCAATAGTAATTTTCCAATTTGGATTGTAAATCTTTCCAAATCGTGTGATCCAACAGAGACGCTCATAACTCCCTCGTTTGATGTCAGATTGGGTCAATTTCTGGTCATCTAAAAGGTACTTTAGTGCTCTTTCATTCCAGAATGGAATCATCGTATTCTGAGACCATTTGGTCATCCGTAAGTGGGATCGCATTCCTCGGTCATGAATTTTTTCTTTCATCTCCTTGTAAAATAGTAACCTTCTTAACTCTCTGTTCAGTGGTCGAATTGAGATTATTTTGAGCTCATTGGAATGGTAACTTGACAAGCTTTAAAATGGTACCAGAATTGGCTAATTCTGATACCGTTCGATATCCCAAAAGCGCGTTGGAACTCTTCGATCGCCATTTTGAAATTTGGATTGTTAATCTTTCCAAATCGTACGATCCAACGGAGACGCTCATAACTCCCTCGTTTGATGTCGGATTGGGTCAATTTTTGGTCATCTGAAAGGTACTTTAGCGATCTTTCATTCTTGATGGAATCATCATATTATGAGACCATTTTGGCATCCGTAGAAGTGGATCGCATTCGTCGGTCATGAAATTTTCCTTCATCTCCTTGTCGAATAGTAACCTTCTTAACTCTCTTCAATGGTCGAATTTAGATTATTTTGAGCTCATTGGAATGGTAACCTGACAAGCTTCTAAATGGGACCAAAATTGGCTAATTTTAAGACCGTTCGATATCCAAAAGCGCGCTGGAACTCTTCGATCGTCATTTTGAAATTTGGATTGTTAATCTTTCCAAATCTCACGATCCAACGGAGATGCTCATAACTCCCTCGTTTGATGTCGGATTGGGTCAATTTTTGGTCATCTGAAAGGTAGTTTAGTGCTCTTTCATTTCTGACTGGAATCATCATATTCTAAGACCATTTGGGCATCCGTAAGTGGGATCGCATTCGTCGGTCATGAATTTTTTCCTTCATCTCCTTGTCGAATAGTAACCTTCTTAACTCTCTCTTCAGTGGTCAAATTTAGATTATTTTGAGCTCATTGGAATGGTTACTTGACAAGCCTCTAAATGGGACTGGAATTGGTTAATTTTGCGACCGTTCGATATCCAAAAAGCAAGTTGGAGCTCTTCAATAGTACTTTTGCAATTTGGAATGTAAATCTTTCCAAATCGTGTGATCCAACGGAGACGCTCATAACTCCCGCGTTTGATGTCAGATTGGGTCAATTTTTTGTCATCTGAAAGGAACTTTAGTGCTCTTTCATTGCTGACTGGAATCATCGTATTCTGAGACCATTTGGGCATCCGTAAGTGGGATCGCTTTCATCAATCATGAATTTTTTCTTTCATCTCCTTGTTAAATAGTAACCTTCTTAACTCTCTCTTCAGTGGTTGAATTTAGATTATTTTGAGCTCATTGGAATGGTAACTTGACAAGCTTTAAAACGGTACCAGAATTGGCTAATTCTGATACCGTTCGATATCCCAAAAGCGCGTTGGAACTCTTTGATTGTCATTTTGAAATTTGGATTGTTAATCTTTCCAAATCGCACGATCCAACGGAGACACTCACAACTCCCACGTTTGATGTCGGATTGGGTCCATTTTTGGTATCTGAAAGGTACTTTAGTGCTCTTTCATTCTTGACTGGAATCATCATATTATGAGACCATTTTGGCATCCGTAAGTGGGATCAAGTCGTCGGTCATGAATTTTTCCTTCATCTCCTTGTCGAATAGTAACCTTCTTAACTCTCTCTTCAGTGGTCAAATTTAGATTATTTTGAGCTCATTGGAATGGTAACTTGACAAGCTTCTAAATGCGATCGGAATTGGGTAATTTTGAGACCGTTTGATATCTAAAAAGCACTTGGAACTCTTCAATAGTAATTTTTCAATTTGGATTGTAAATCTTTCCAAATCGTGTGACCCAACGGAGACGCTCATAACTCCCGCGTTTGATGTCAGATTGGGTCAATTTTTTGTCATCTGAAAGGAACTTTAGTGCTCTTTCATTGCTGACTGGAATCATCGTATTCTGAGACCATTTGGGCATCCGTAAGTGGGATCGCATTCGTCGGTCATGAATTTTTTCCTTCATCTCCTTGTTGAATAGTAACCTTCTTAACTCTCTCTTCAGTGGGCGAATTTAGATTATTTTGAGCTCATTAGAATGGTAACTTGAAAAGCTTCTAAATGGTACTAGAATTGACTAATTCTGATACCGCTCGATATCCCAAAAGCGCATTGCAACTCTTCGATCGTCATTTTGAAATTTGGATTGTTAATCTTTCCAAATCGCACGATCAAACGGAGACGCTCATAACTCCCTCGTTTGATGTCGGATTGGGTCAATTTTTGGTCATCTGAAGGGTACTTTAGTGCTCTTTCATTCCTGACTGGAATCATCATATTCTAAGACAATTTGGGCATCCGTAAGTGGGATCATATTCGTCGGTCATGAATTTTCTCCTTCATCTCCTTGTCGAATAGTAACCTTCTTAACTCTCTCTTCAGTGGTCGAATTTAGATTGTTTTGAGCTCATTGGACTGTTAACTTGACAAGCTTCTAAATGGGACCAGTATTGGCTTACGTTCGAGATCCAAAGACACATTGGAACTCTTCAATCATCATTTTGCAATTTGGATTGTTAATCTTTCCAAATAGCGCGATCCAACATAGATGCTCATAACTCCCTCGTTTGATGTCAGATTGGTCAATTTTTGGTCATCTGAAAGATACTTTAGTGCTCTTTCATTCCTGATTGGAATTATCATATTCTAAGACCATTTGGGCATTCGTAAGTGGGATCGCATTCGTCGGTCATGAATTTTATTATCCTTCATCTCCTTGACGAATAGTAACCTTCTTAACTCTCTCTTCAAAGTGGTCAAATTTAGATTATTTTGAGGTCATTGGAATGGTAACTTGACAAGCTTCTAAATGTGACCGAATTGGCTAATTTTCGACCGTTCGATATCCAAAAGCAAGTTGGAACTCTTCAAATCGCTTTTGCAATTTGGATTGTAAATCTTTCCAAATCGCGAGATCCAATGAGACGCTCATAACTCCCTCGTTTGATGTCGGATTGGGTCAATTTTTGGTCATCTAAAAGGTACTTTAGTGCACTTTTTCATTCCTGACTGGAATCATCGTATTCTGAGACCATTTGGTCATCCGTAAGTGGGATCGCATTCCTCGGTCATGAATTTTTTCTTTCATCTCCTTGTAAAATAGTAACCTTCTTAACTCTCTGTTCAGTGGTCGAATTGAGATTATTTTGAGCTCATTGGAATGGTAACTTGACAAGCTTTAAAATGGTACCAGAATTGGCTAATTCTGATACCGTTCGATATCCCAAAAGCGCGTTGGAACTCTTCGATCGCCATTTTGAAATTTGGATTGTTAATCTTTCCAAATCGTACGATCCAACGGAGACGCTCATAACTCCCTCGTTTGATGTCGGATTGGGTCAATTTTTGGTCATCTGAAAGGTACTTTAGTGCTCTTTCATTCTTGACTGGAATCATCATATTATGAGACCATTTTGGCATCCGTAAGTGGGATCGCATCATCGGTCATGAATTTTTCCTTCATCTCCTTGTCGAAGAGTAACCTTCTTAACTCTCTCTTCAGTGGTCAAATTTAGATTATTTTGAGCTCATTTGAATGGAAACTTGAAAGCTTCTAAATGCGACCGAATTGGCTAATTTTGCGACTAGTTCGATATCCAAAAAGCAAGTTGGAACTCTTCAATAGTAATTTTGCAGTTTGGATTGTAAATCTTTCCAAATCGCGCAATCCAACGGAGACGCTCATAACTCCCTCGTTTGATGTCGGATTAGGTCAATTTTTGGTCATCTAAAAGGTACTTTAGTGCTCTTTCATTCCTGAATGGAATCATCGTATTCTCGAGACCATTTGGGCATCGTAAGTGGGATCGCATTCGTCGGTCATGAATTTTTTTTCATCTCCTTGTCGAATAGTAACATTCTTAACTCTCTTCAGTGGTCGAATTTAGATTATTTTGAGCTCATTGGAATGGTAACTTGACAAGCTTCTAAATGGTACTAGAATTGGCTAATTCTGAGACAGTTCGATATCCCAAAAGCGCGTTGGAACTCTTCGATCGTTATTTTGAAATTTGGATTGTTAATCTTTCCAAATCGTACGATCCAATGGAGACGCACATAACTCCCTCGCTTGATGTCAGATTGGGTCAATTTTTTGTCATCTGAATGTATCTTTAGTGCTCTTTCATTCTTGACTGGAATCATCATATTATGAGATGATTTTAGCATCCGTAAGTGCGATCGCATTCGTCGGTCATGAAATTTTCCTTCATCGCCTTGTCGAATAGTAACCTTCTTTACCCTCTCTTCAATGGTCGAATTTAGATTATTTTGAGCTCATTGGACTGTTAACTTGACAAGCTTCTAAATGGGACCAGTATTGGCTTACGTTCGAGATCCAAAGACACATTGGAACTCTTCAATCATCATTTTGCAATTTGGATTGTTAATCTTTCCAAATAGCGATCCAATGGAGGTGCTCATAACTCCCTCGTTTGATGTCGGATTGAGTCAATTTTTTGTCCCCTGAAAGGTACTTTAGTGCACTTTCATTACTAACTGTAATTATCGTATTCCGAGACCATTTGGGCATTCGTAAGTGGGATCGCATTCGTCGGTCATGAATATTATCCTTCATCTCCTTGACGAATAGTAACCTACTTAACTCTCTCTTCAAAGGGTCGAATTTAGATTATTTTGAGGTCATTGGAATGGTAACTTGACAAGCTTCTAAATGTGACCGGAATTGGCTAATTTTTGCGACCGTTCGATATCCAAAAAGTAAGTTGGAACTCTTCAATAGTAATTTTGCAATTTGGATTGTAAATCTTTCCAAATCGCGTGATCCAATGGAGACGCTCATAACTCCCTCGTTTGATATCGGATTAGGTCAATTTTTGGTAATCTAAAAGGTACTTTAGTGCACTTTTATTCCTGACTGGAATCATCATATTCTGAGACCATTTGGGCATCCGTAAGTGGGATCGCAGTCGTCGGTCATGAATTTTTTCCTCCATCTCCTTGTCAAATAGTAACCTTCTTAACTCTCTGTTCAGTGGTCGAATTTAGATTATTTTGAGCTCATTGGAATGGTAACTTAACAAGCTTCAAAATGGTACCAGAATTGGCTAATTCTAAGACCGTTCGATATCCCAAAAGCGCGTTGGAACTCTTCAATCGTCATTTTGAAATTTGGATTGTTAATCTTTCCAAATCGCACGATCCAACAGAGACGCTCATAACTCCCTCTTTTAACGTCAGATTGGCTCAATTTTTGGTCATCTGAAAGGTACTTTAGTGCTCTTTCAATCTTGACTGGAATCATCATATTATGAGACCATTTTGGCATCCGTAAGTGGGATCGAAGTCATCGGTCATGAATTTTTCCTTCATCTCCTTGTCGAAGAGTAACCTTCTTAACTCTCTCTTCAGTGGTCGAATTTAGATTATTTTGAGGTCATTTGAATGGAAACTTGACAAGCTTCTAAGTGCGACCGAAATTGGCTAATTTTGCAACTGTTCGATATCCAAAAAGCAAGTTGGAACTCTTCAATAGTAATTTTGCAATTTGGATTGTAAATCATTCCAAATCGTGCGATCCAACGGAGACGCTCATAACTCCCTCGTTTGGTGTTGGATTAGGTCAATTTCTGGTCATCTAAAAGGTACTTTAGTGTTCTTTCATTCCTGACTGGAATCATCGTATTCTGAGACCATTTGGGCATTCGTAAGTGGGATCGCAGTCGTCAGTCATGAATTTTTTCCTTCATCTCCTGTCGAATAGTAACATTCTTAACTCTCTTCAGTGGTCGAATTTAGATTATTTTGAGCTCATTGGAATGGTAACTTGACAAGCTTCTAAATGGTACTAGAATTGGCTAATTCTGAGACAGTTCGATATCCCAAAAGCGCATTGGAACTCTTCGATCGTTATTTTGAAATTTGGATTGTTAATCTTTCCAAATCGTACGATCCAATGGAGACGCACATAACTCCCTCGCTTGATGTCAGATTGGGTCAATTTTTGTCATCTGAATGTATCTTTAGTGCTCTTTCATTCTTGACTGGGAATCATCATATTATGAGATGATTTTAGCATCCGTAAGTGCGATCGCATTCGTCGGTCATGACATGAATTTCCTTCATCGCCTTGTCGAATAGTAACCTTCTTTACTCTCTCTTCAATGGTCGAATTTAGATTATTTTGAGCTCATTGGACTGTTAACTTGACAAGCTTCTAAATGGGACCAGTATTGGCTTACGTTCGAGATCCAAAGACACATTGGAACTCTTCAATCATCATTTTGCAATTTGGATTGTTAATCTTTCCAAATAGCGCGATCCAACGGAGGTGCTCATAACTCCCTCGTTTGATGTCGGATTTGATCAATTTTTGGTCGTCTGAAAGGTACTTTAGTGCACTTTCATTCCTGAATGGAATTATCGTATTCTAAGACCATTTGGGCATTCGTAAGTGGGATCGCATCGTCGGTCGTGAATATTATCCTTCATCTCCTTGACGAATAGTAACCTACTTAACTCTCTCTTCAGTGGTCGAATTTAGATTATTTTGAGGTCATTGGAATGGTAACTTGACAAGCTTCTAAATGTGACTGAATTGGCTAATTTGCCGACCGTTCGATATCCAAAAAGCAAGTTGGAACTCTTCAAATCAATTTGGATTGAAATCTTTCCAAATCGACGCCAATAACTCATAACTCCCTCGTTTGATATCGGATTAGGTCAATTTTTGGTAATCTAAAAGGTACTTTAGTGCACTTTTATTCCTGATTCAATCATCATATTCTGAGACCATTTGGGCATCCGTAAGTGGGATCTCATTCATCAGTCATGAATTTTTTCTTTCATCTCCTTGTTAAATAGTAACCTTCTTAACTCTCTCTTCAGTGGTCGAATTTAGATTATTTTGAGCTCATTGGAATGGTAACTTGACAAGCTTTAAAATGGTACTAGAATTGGCTAATTCTGATACCGTTCGATATCCCAAAAGCGCGTTGGAACTCTTCGATCGTCATTTTGAAATTTGGATTGTTAATCTTTCCAAATCGCACGATCCAACAGAGACGCTCATAACTCCCTCTTTTAACGTCAGATTGGCTCAATTTTTGGTCATCTGAAAGGTACTTTAGTGCTCTTTCAATCTTGACTGGAATCATCATATTATGAGACCATTTTGGCATCCGTAAGTGGGATCGAAGTCATCGGTCATGAATTTTTCCTTCATCTCCTTGTCGAAGAGTAACCTTCTTAACTCTCTCTTCAGTGGTCGAATTTAGATTATTTTGAGGTCATTTGAATGGAAACTTGACAAGCTTCTAAGTGCGACCGAAATTGGCTAATTTTGCAACTGTTCGATATCCAAAAAGCAAGTTGGAACTCTTCAATAGTAATTTTGCAATTTGGATTGTAAATCATTCCAAATCGTGCGATCCAACGGAGACGCTCATAACTCCCTCGTTTGGTGTTGGATTAGGTCAATTTCTGGTCATCTAAAAGGTACTTTAGTGTTCTTTCATTCCTGACTGGAATCATCGTATTCTGAGACCATTTGGGCATTCGTAAGTGGGATCGCAGTCGTCAGTCATGAATTTTTTCCTTCATCTCCGTGTCGAATAGTAACATTCTTAACTCTCTTCAGTGGTCGAATTTAGATTATTTTGAGCTCATTGGAATGGTAACTTGACAAGCTTCTAAATGGTACTAGAATTGGCTAATTCTGAGACAGTTCGATATCCCAAAAGCGCATTGGAACTCTTCGATCGTTATTTTGAAATTTGGATTGTTAATCTTTCCAAATCGTACGATCCAATGGAGACGCACATAACTCCCTCGCTTGATGTCAGATTGGGTCAATTTTTTGTCATCTGAATGTATCTTTAGTGCTCTTTCATTCTTGACTGGAATCATCATATTATGAGATGATTTTAGCATCCGTAAGTGCGATCGCATTCGTCGGTCATGAAATTTTCCTTCATCGCCTTGTCGTCGATAGTAACCTTCTTTACCCTCTCTTCAATGGTCGAATTTAGATTATTTTGAGCTCATTGGACTGTTAACTTGACAAGCTTCTAAATGGGACCAGTATTGGCTTACGTTCGAGATCCAAAACACATTGGAACTCTTCAATCATCATTTTGCAATTTGGATTGTTAATCTTTCCAAATAGCGCGATCCAACGGAGGTGCTCATAACTCCCTCGTTTGATGTCGGATTTGATCAATTTTTGGTCGTCTGAAAGGTACTTTAGTGCACTTTCATTCCTGACTGGAATTATCGTATTCTAAGACCATTTGGGCATTCGTAAGTGGGATCGCAGTCGTCGGTCGTGAATATTATCCTTCATCTCCTTGACGAATAGTAACCTACTTAACTCTCTCTTCAGTGGTCGAATTTAGATTATTTTGAGGTCATTGGAATGGTAACTTGACAAGCTTCTAAATGTGACTGCAATTGGCTAATTTGCCGACCGTTCGATATCCAAAAGCAAGTTGGAACTCTTCAAATCGCGAATTTGGAGTTGGACGCTCAAATCGCGTGATCCAATGGAGACGCTCATAACTCCCTCGTTTGATGTCGGATTAGGTCAATTTTTGGTAATCTAAAAGGTACTTTAGTGCACTTTTATTCCTGACTGGAATCATCATATTCTGAGACCATTTGGGCATCCGTAAGTGGGATCGCAGTCGTCGGTCATGAATTTTTTCCTCCATCTCCTTGTCAAATAGTAACCTTCTTAACTCTCTGTTCAGTGGTCGAATTTAGATTATTTTGAGCTCATTGGAATGGTAACTTAACAAGCTTCAAAATGGTACCAGAATTGGCTAATTCTAAGACCGTTCGATATCCCAAAAGCGCGTTGGAACTCTTCAATCGTCATTTTGAAATTTGGATTGTTAATCTTTCCAAATCGCACGATCCAACAGAGACGCTCATAACTCCCTCTTTTAACGTCAGATTGGCTCAATTTTTGGTCATCTGAAAGGTACTTTAGTGCTCTTTCAATCTTGACTTGGAATCATCATATTATGAGACCATTTTGGCATCCGTAAGTGGGATCAAGTCGTCGGTCATGAATTTTTCCTTCATCTCCTTGTCGAATAGTAACCTTCTTAACTCTCTCTTCAGTGGTCAATTTAGATTATTTTGAGGTCATTTGAATGGAAACTTGACAAGCTTCTAAGTGCGACCGAAATTGGCTAATTTTGCAACTGTTCGATATCCAAAAAGCAAGTTGGAACTCTTCATAGTAATTTTGCAATTTGGATTGTAAATCATTCCAAATCGTGCGATCCAACGGAGACGCTCATAACTCCCTCGTTTGGTGTTGGATTAGGTCAATTTCTGGTCATCTAAAAGGTACTTTAGTGTTCTTTCATTCCTGACTGGAATCATCGTATTCTGAGACCATTTGGGCATTCGTAAGTGGGATCGCAGTCGTCAGTCATGAATTTTTTCCTTCATCTCCGTGTCGAATAGTAACATTCTTAACTCTCTTCAGTGGTCGAATTTAGATTATTTTGAGCTCATTGGAATGGTAACTTGACAAGCTTCTAAATGGTACTAGAATTGGCTAATTCTGAGACAGTTCGATATCCCAAAAGCGCATTGGAACTCTTCGATCGTTATTTTGAAATTTGGATTGTTTGGATTGTTAATCTTTCCAAATCGTACGTTCCAATGGAGACGCCCAAAACTCCCTCGCTTGATGTCGTTTGGGTCAATTTTTGTCATCTGAATGTATCTTTAGTGCTCTTTCATTCTTGATCTGGAATCATCATATTATGAGATGATTTTAGCATCCGTAAGTGCGATCGCATTCGTTCGGTCATGAAATTTTCCTTCATCGCCTTGTCGAATAGTAACCTTCTTTACCCTCTCTTCAATGGTCGAATTTAGATTATTTTGAGCTCATTGGACTGTTAACTTGACAAGCTTCTAAATGGGACCAATATTGGCTTACGTTCGAGATCCAAAGACACATTGGAACTCTTCAATCATCATTTTGCAATTTGGATTGTTAATCTTTCCAAATAGCGCGATCCAACGGAGGTGCTCATAACTCCCTCGTTTGATGTCGGATTTGATCAATTTTTGGTCGTCTGAAAGGTACTTTAGTGCACTTTCATTCCTGACTGGAATTATCGTATTCTAAGACCATTTGGGCATTCGTAAGTGGGATCGCAGTCGTCGGTCGTGAATATTATCCTTCATCTCCTTGACGAATAGTAACCTACTTAACTCTCTCTTCAGTGGTCGAATTTAGATTATTTTGAGGTCATTGGAATGGTAACTTGACAAGCTTCTAAATGTGACTGGAATTGGCTAATTTGCCGACCGTTTGATATCCAAAAAGCAAGTTGGAACTCTTCAAATCGCGTAATGAAATCTTTAAATCGCGTGATCCAATGGAGACGCTCATAACTCCCTCGTTTGATATCGGATTAGGTCAATTTTTGGTAATCTAAAAGGTACTTTAGTGCACTTTTATTCCTGACTGGAATCATCATATTCTGAGACCATTTGGGCATCCGTAAGTGGGATCGCAGTCGTCGGTCATGAATTTTTTCCTTCATCTCCTTGTCAAATAGTAACCTTCTTAACTCTCTGTTCAGTGGTCGAATTTAGATTATTTTGAGCTCATTGGAATGGTAACTTAACAAGCTTCAAAATGGTGCCAGAATTGGCTAATTCTAAGACCGTTCGATATCCCAAAAGCGCGTTGGAACTCTTCAATCGTCATTTTGAAATTTGGATTGTTAATCTTTCCAAATCGCACGATCCAACAGAGACGCTCATAACTCCCTCTTTTAACGTCAGATTGGCTCAATTTTTGGTCATCTGAAAGGTACTTTAGTGCTCTTTCAATCTTGACTGGAATCATCATATTATGAGACCATTTTGGCATCCGTAAGTGGGATCGAGTCATCGGTCATGAATTTTTCCTTCATCTCCTTGTCGAAGAGTAACCTTCTTAACTCTCTCTTCAGTGGTCAAATTTAGATTATTTTGAGGTCATTTGAATGGAAACTTGACAAGCTTCTAAGTGCGACCGAAATTGGCTAATTTTGCAACTGTTCGATATCCAAAAAGCAAGTTGGAACTCTTCAATAGTAATTTTGCAATTTGGATTGTAAATCATTCCAAATCGTGCGATCCAACGGAGACGCTCATAACTCCCTCGTTTGGTGTTGGATTAGGTCAATTTCTGGTCATCTAAAAGGTACTTTAGTGTTCTTTCATTCCTGACTGGAATCATCGTATTCTGAGACCATTTGGGCATTCGTAAGTGGGATCGCAGTCGTCAATCATGAATTTTTTCCTTCATCTCCGTGTCGAATAGTAACATTCCTAACTCTCTTCAGTGGTCGAATTTAGATTATTTTGAGCTCATTGGAATGGTAACTTGACAAGCTTCTAAATGGTACTAGAATTGGCTAATTCTGAGACAGTTCGATATCCCAAAAGCGCATTGGAACTCTTCGATCGTTATTTTGAAATTTGGATTGTTAATCTTTCCAAATCGTACGATCCAATGGAGACGCACATAACTCCCTCGCTTGATGTCAGATTGGGTCAATTTTTTGTCATCTGAATGTATCTTTAGTGCTCTTTCATTCTTGACTGGAATCATCATATTATGAGATGATTTTAGCATCCGTAAGTGCGATCGCATTCGTCGGTCATGAAATTTTCCTTCATCGCCTTGTCGAATAGTAACCTTCTTTACCCTCTCTTCAATGGTCGAATTTAGATTATTTTGAGCTCATTGGACTGTTAACTTGACAAGCTTCTAAATGGGACCAGTATTGGCTTACGTTCGAGATCCAAAGACACATTGGAACTCTTCAATCATCATTTTGCAATTTGGATTGTTAATCTTTCCAAATAGCGCGATCCAACGGAGGTGCTCATAACTCCCTCGTTTGATGTCGGATTTGATCAATTTTTGGTCGTCTGAAAGGTACTTTAGTGCACTTTCATTCCTGATTGAATTATCGTATTCTAAGACCATTTGGGCATTCGTAAGTGGGATCGCAGCGTCGGTCGTGAATATTATCCTTCATCTCCTTGACGAATAGTAACCTACTTAACTCTCTCTTCAGTGGTCGAATTTAGATTATTTTGAGGTCATTGGAATGGTAACTTGACAAGCTTCTAAATGTGACTGGAATTGGCTAATTTGCCGACCGTTCGATATCCAAAAAGCAAGTTGGAACTCTTCAAATCGCGTGATGTGATCCAATGGAGAGACGCTCATAACTCCCTCGTTTGATATCGGATTAGGTCAATTTTTGGTAATCTAAAAGGTACTTTAGTGCACTTTTATTCTGATCGGAATCATCATATTCTGAGACCATTTGGGCATCCGTAAGTGGGATCGCAGTCGTCGGTCATGAATTTTTTCCTTCATCTCCTTGTCAAATAGTAACCTTCTTAACTCTCTGTTCAGTGGTCGAATTTAGATTATTTTGAGCTCATTGGAATGGTAACTTAACAAGCTTCAAAATGGTACCAGAATTGGCTAATTCTAAGACCGTTCGATATCCCAAAAGCGCGTTGGAACTCTTCAATCGTCATTTTGAAATTTGGATTGTTAATCTTTCCAAATCGCACGATCCAACAGAGACGCTCATAACTCCCTCTTTTAACGTCAGATTGGCTCAATTTTTGGTCATCTGAAAGGTACTTTAGTGCTCTTTCAATCTTGACTGGAATCATCATATTATGAGACCATTTTGGCATCCGTAAGTGGGATCGAAGTCATCGGTCATGAATTTTTCCTTCATCTCCTTGTCGAAGAGTAACCTTCTTAACTCTCTCTTCAGTCGAATTTAGATTATTTTGAGGTCATTTGAATGGAAACTTGACAAGCTTCTAAGTGCGACCGTAATTGGCTAATTTTGCAACTGTTCGATATCCAAAAAGCAAGTTGGAACTCTTCAATAGTAATTTTGCAATTTGGATTGTAAATCATTCTAAATCGTGCGATCCAACGGAGACGCTCATAACTCCCTCGTTTGGTGTTGGATTAGGTCAATTTCTGGTCATCTAAAAGGTACTTTAGTGTTCTTTCATTCTGATTTGGAATCATCATGTATTCTGAGACCATTTGGGCATTCGTAAGTGGGATCGCATCGTCGGTCATGAATTTTTTCTTCATCTCCGTGTCGAATAGTAACATTCTTAACTCTCTTCAGTGGTCGAATTTAGATTATTTTGAGCTCATTGGAATGGTAACTTGACAAGCTTCTAAATGGTACTAGAATTGGCTAATTCTGAGACAGTTCGATATCCCAAAAGCGCGTTGGAACTCTTCGATCGTTATTTTGAAATTTGGATTGTTAATCTTTCCAAATCGTACGATCCAATGGAGACGCACATAACTCCCTCGCTTGATGTCAGATTGGGTCAATTTTTTGTCATCTGAATGTATCTTTAGTGCTCTTTCATTCTTGACTGGAATCATCATATTATGAGATGATTTTAGCATCCGTAAGTGCGATCGCATTCGTCGGTCATGAAATTTTCCTTCATCGCCTTGTCGAATAGTAACCTTCTTTACCCTCTCTTCAATGGTCGAATTTAGATTATTTTGAGCTCATTGGACTGTTAACTTGACAAGCTTCTAAATGGGACCAGTATTGGCTTACGTTCGAGATCCAAAGACACATATTGGAACTCTTCAATCATCATTTTGCAATTTGGATTGTTAATCTTTCCAAATAGCGCGATCCAACGGAGGTGCTCATAACTCCCTCGTTTGATGTCGGATTTGATCAATTTTTGGTCGTCTGAAAGGTACTTTAGTGCACTTTCATTCCTGACTGGAATTATCGTATTCTAAGACCATTTGGGCATTCGTAAGTGGGATCGCAGTCGTCGGTCGTGAATATTATCCTTCATCTCCTTGACGAATAGTAACATTCTTAACTCTCTTCAGTGGTCGAATTTAGATTATTTTGAGGTCATTGGAATGGTAACTTGACAAGCTTCTAAATGTGACTGGAATTGGCTAATTTGCCGACCGTTCGATATCCAAAAAGCAAGTTGGAACTCTTCGATATCCAAAAGCAAGTTGGAACTCTTTCAAATCGCGTGATCCAATGGAGACGCTCATAACTCCCTCGTTTGATATCGGATTAGGTCAATTTTTGGTAAATCTAAAAGGTACTTTAGTGCACTTTTATTCTGACTGGAATCATCATATTCTGAGACCATTTGGGCATCCGTAAGTGGGATCGCAGTCGTCGGTCATGAATTTTTTCCTCCATCTCCTTGTCAAATAGTAACCTTCTTAACTCTCTGTTCAGTGGTCGAATTTAGATTATTTTGAGCTCATTGGAATGGTAACTTAACAAGCTTCAAAATGGTACCAGAATTGGCTAATTCTAAGACCGTTCGATATCCCAAAAGCGCGTTGGAACTCTTCAATCGTCATTTTGAAATTTGGATTGTTAATCTTTCCAAATCGCACGATCCAACAGAGACGCTCATAACTCCCTCTTTTAACGCGATTGGCTCAATTTTTGGTCATCTGAAAGGTACTTTAGTGCTCTTTCAATCTTGACTGGAATCATCATATTATGAGACCATTTTGGCATCCGTAAGTGGGATCGAAGTCATCGGTCATGAATTTTTCCTTCATCTCCTTGTCGAAGAGTAACCTTCTTAACTCTCTCTTCAGTGGTCGAATTTAGATTATTTTGAGGTCATTTGAATGGAAACTTGACAAGCTTCTAAGTGCGACTGGAATTGGCTAATTTTGCAACTGTTCGATATCCAAAAAGCAAGTTGGAACTCTTCAATAGTAATTTTGCAATTTGGATTGTAAATCATTCCAAATCGTGCGATCCAACGGAGACGCTCATAACTCCCTCGTTTGGTGTTGGATTAGGTCAATTTCTGGTCATCTAAAAGGTACTTTAGTGTTCTTTCATTCCTGACTGGAATCATCGTATTCTGAGACCATTTGGGCATTCGTAAGTGGGATCGCAGTCGTCAGTCATGAATTTTTTCCTTCATCTCCGTGTCGAATAGTAACATTCTTAACTCTCTTCAGTGGTCGAATTTAGATTATTTTGAGCTCATTGGAATGGTAACTTGACAAGCTTCTAAATGGTACTAGAATTGGCTAATTCTGAGACAGTTCGATATCCCAAAAGCATTGGAACTCTTCGATCGTTATTTTGAAATTTGGATTGTTAATCTTTCCAAATCGTACGATCCAATGGAGACGCACATAACTCCCTCGCTTGATGTCAGATTGGGTCAATTTTTTGTCATCTGAATGTATCTTTAGTGCTCTTTCATTCTTGACTGGAATCATCATATTATGAGATGATTTTAGCATCCGTAAGTGCGATCGCATTCGTCGGTCATGAAATTTTCCTTCATCGCCTTGTCGAATAGTAACCTTCTTTACCCTCTCTTCAATGGTCGAATTTAGATTATTTTGAGCTCATTGGACTGTTAACTTGACAAGCTTCTAAATGGGACCAGTATTGGCTTACGTTCGAGATCCAAAGACACATTGGAACTCTTCAATCATCATTTTGCAATTTGGATTGTTAATCTTTCCAAATAGCGCGATCCAACGGAGGTGCTCATAACTCCCTCGTTTGATGTCGGATTTGATCAATTTTTGGTCGTCTGAAAGGTACTTTAGTGCACTTTCATTCCTGACTGGAATTATCGTATTCTAAGACCATTTGGGCATTCGTAAGTGGGATCGCAGTCGTCGGTCGTGAATATTATCCTTCATCTCCTTGACGAATAGTAACCTACTTAACTCTCTCTTCAGGTGGTCGAATTTAGATTATTTTGAGGTCATTGAATGGTAACTTGACAAGCTTCTAAATGTGACTGGAATTGGCTAATTTGCCGATTCCATCCAAAAGCAAGTTCGATATCCAAAAAGCAAGTTGGAACTCTTCAAATCGCGTGATCCAATGGAGACGCTCATAACTCCCTCGTTTGATATCGGATTAGGTCAATTTTTGGTAATCTAAAAGGTACTTTAGTGCACTTTTATTCCTGACTGGAATCATCATATTCTGAGACCATTTGGGCATCCGTAAGTGGGATCGCAGTCGTCGGTCATGAATTTTTTCCTTCATCTCCTTGTCAAATAGTAACCTTCTTAACTCTCTGTTCAGTGGTCGAATTTAGATTATTTTGAGCTCATTGGAATGGTAACTTAACAAGCTTCAAAATGGTGCCAGAATTGGCTAATTCTAAGACCGTTCGATATCCCAAAAGCGCGTTGGAACTCTTCAATCGTCATTTTGAAATTTGGATTGTTAATCTTTCCAAATCGCACGATCCAACAGAGACGCTCATAACTCCCTCTTTTAACGTCAGATTGGCTCAATTTTTGGTCATCTGAAAGGTACTTTAGTGCTCTTTCAATCTTGACTGGAATCATCATATTATGAGACCATTTTGGCATCCGTAAGTGGGATCGAAGTCATCGGTCATGAATTTTTCCTTCATCTCCTTGTCGAAGAGTAACCTTCTTAACTCTCTCTTCAGTGGTCGAATTTAGATTATTTTGAGCTCATTTGAATGGAAACTTGACAAGCTTCTAAGTGCGACCGAAATTGGCTAATTTTGCAACTGTTCGATATCCAAAAAGCAAGTTGGAACTCTTCAATAGTAATTTTGCAATTTGGATTGTAAATCATTCCAAATCGTGCGATCCAACGGAGACGCTCATAACTCCCTCCGTTTGGTGTTGGATTAGGTCAATTTCTGGTCATCTAAAAGGTACTTTAGTGTTCTTTCATTCCTGACTGGAATCATCGTATTCTGAGACCATTTGGGCATTCGTAAGTGGGATCGCAGTCGTCAGTCATGAATTTTTTCCTTCATCTCCGTGTCGAATAGTAACATTCTTAACTCTCTTCAGTGGTCGAATTTAGATTATTTTGAGGTCATTGGAATGGTAACTTGACAAGCTTCTAAATGTGACTGGAATTGGCTAATTTGCGACCGTTCGATATCCCAAAAGCGCATTGGAACTCTTCGATCGTTATTTTGAAATTTGGATTGTTAATCTTTCCAAATCGTACGATCCAATGGAGACGCACATAACTCCCTCGCTTGATGTCAGATTGGGTCAATTTTTTGTCATCTGAATGTATCTTTAGTGCTCTTTCATTCTTGACTGGAATCATCATATTATGAGATGATTTTAGCATCCGTAAGTGCGATCGCATTCGTCGGTCATGAAATTTTCCTTCATCGCCTTGTCGAATAGTAACCTTCTTTACCCTCTCTTCAATGGTCGAATTTAGATTATTTTGAGCTCATTGGACTGTTAACTTGACAAGCTTCTAAATGGGACCAGTATTGGCTTACGTTCGAGATCCAAAGACACATTGGAACTCTTCAATCATCATTTTGCAATTTGGATTGTTAATCTTTCCAAATAGCGTGATCCAACGGAGGTGCTCATAACTCCCTCGTTTGATGTCGGATTTGATCAATTTTTGGTCGTCTGAAAGGTACTTTAGTGCACTTTCATTCCTGACTGGAATTATCGTATTCTAAGACCATTTGGGCATTCGTAAGTGGGATCGCAGTCGTCGGTCGTGAATATTATCCTTCATCTCCTTGACGAATAGTAACCTACTTAACTCTCTCTTCAGTGGTCGAATTTAGATTATTTTGAGGTCATTGGAATGGTAACTTGACAAGCTTCTAAATGTGACCGAATTGGCTAATTTGCCGACCGTTCGATATCCAAAAAAGCAAGTTGGAACTCTTCAAATCAATTGTAAATCTTTCTAAATCGCGTGATCCAATGGAGACGCTCATAACTCCCTCGTTTGATATCGGATTAGGTCAATTTTTGGTAATCTAAAAGGTACTTTAGTGCACTTTTATTCCTGACTGGAATCATCATATTCTGAGACCATTTGGGCATCCGTAAGTGGGATCGCAGTCGTCGGTCATGAATTTTTTCCTTCATCTCCTTGTCAAATAGTAACCTTCTTAACTCTCTGTTCAGTGGTCGAATTTAGATTATTTTGAGCTCATTGGAATGGTAACTTAACAAGCTTCAAAATGGTACCAGAATTGGCTAATTCTAAGACCGTTCGATATCCCAAAAGCGCGTTGGAACTCTTCAATCGTCATTTTGAAATTTGGATTGTTAATCTTTCCAAATCGCACGATCCAACAGAGACGCTCATAACTCCCTCTTTTAACGTCAGATTGGCTCAATTTTTGGTCATCTGAAAGGTACTTTAGTGCTCTTTCAATCTTGACTGGAATCATCATATTATGAGACCATTTTGGCATCCGTAAGTGGGATCGAAGTCATCGGTCATGAATTTTTCCTTCATCTCCTTGTCGAATAGTAACCTTCTTAACTCTCTCTTCAGTGGTCAAATTTAGATTATTTTGAGGTCATTTGAATGGAAACTTGACAAGCTTCTAAGTGCGACCGAAATTGGCTAATTTTGCAAATTTTCGATATCCAAAAAAGCAAGTTGGAACTCTTCAATAGTAATTTTTCAATTTGGATTGTAAATCATTCCAAATCGTCGATCCAACGGAGACGCTCATAACTCCCTCGTTTGGTGTTGGATTAGGTCAATTTCTGGTCATCTAAAAGGTACTTTAGTGTTCTTTCATTCCTGACTGGAATCATCGTATTCTGAGACCATTTGGGCATTCGTAAGTGGGATCGCAGTCGTCAGTCATGAATTTTTTCCTTCATCTCCGTGTCGAATAGTAACATTCTTAACTCTCTTCAGTGGTCGAATTTAGATTATTTTGAGCTCATTGGAATGGTAACTTGACAAGCTTCTAAATGGTACTAGAATTGGCTAATTCTGAGACAGTTCGATATCCCAAAAGCGCATTGGAACTCTTCGATCGTTATTTTGAAATTTGGATTGTTAATCTTTCCAAATCGTACGATCCAATGGAGACGCACATAACTCCCTCGCTTGATGTCAGATTGGGTCAATTTTTTGTCATCTGAATGTATCTTTAGTGCTCTTTCATTCTTGACTTGGAATCATCATATTATGAGATGATTTTAGCATCCGTAAGTGCGATCGCATTCGTTCGGTCATGAAATTTTCCTTCATCGCCTTGTCGAATAGTAACCTTCTTTACCCTCTCTTCAATGGTCGAATTTAGATTATTTTGAGCTCATTGGACTGTTAACTTGACAAGCTTCTAAATGGGACCAGTATTGGCTTACGTTCGAGATCCAAAGACACATTGGAACTCTTCATCATCATTTTGCAATTTGGATTGTTAATCTTTCCAAATAGCGCGATCCAACGAGGTGCTCATAACTCCCTCGTTTGATGTCGGATTGATCAATTTTTGGTCATCTGAAAGGTACTTTAGTGCACTTTCATTCCTGACTGGAATTATCGTATTCTAAGACCATTTGGGCATTCGTAAGTGGGATCGCAGTCGTCGGTCGTGAATATTATCCTTCATCTCCTTGACGAATAGTAACCTACTTAACTCTCTCTTCAGTGGTCGAATTTAGATTATTTTGAGGTCATTGGAATGGTAACTTGACAAGCTTCTAAATGTGACTGCAATTGGCTAATTTGCCCGACTTCGTTCGATATCCAAAAAGCAAGTTGGATATCCAAAAGCAAGTTGGAACTCTTCAAATCGCGTGATCCAATGGAGACGCTCATAACTCCCTCGTTTGATATCGGATTAGGTCAATTTTTGGTAATCTAAAAGGTACTTTAGTGCACTTTTATTCCTGACTGGAATCATCATATTCTGAGACCATTTGGGCATCCGTAAGTGGGATCGCAGTCGTCGGTCATGAATTTTTTCCTTCATCTCCTTGTCAAATAGTAACCTTCTTAACTCTCTGTTCAGTGGTCGAATTTAGATTATTTTGAGCTCATTGGAATGGTAACTTAACAAGCTTCAAAATGGTACCAGAATTGGCTAATTCTAAGACCGTTCGATATCCCAAAAGCGCGGAACTCTTCAATCGTCATTTTGAAATTTGGATTGTTAATCTTTCCAAATCGCACGATCCAACAGAGACGCTCATAACTCCCTCTTTTAACGTCAGATTGGCTCAATTTTTGGTCATCTGAAAGGTACTTTAGTGCTCTTTCAATCTTGACTGGAATCATCATATTATGAGACCATTTTGGCATCCGTAAGTGGGATCGAAGTCATCGGTCATGAATTTTTCCTTCATCTCCTTGTCGAAGAGTAACCTTCTTAACTCTCTCTTCAGTGGTCGAATTTAGATTATTTTGAGGTCATTTGAATGGAAACTTGACAAGCTTCTAAGTGCGACCGAAATTGGCTAATTTTGCAACTGTTCGATATCCAAAAAGCAAGTTGGAACTCTTCAATAGTAATTTTGCAATTTGGATTGTAAATCATTCCAAATCGTGCGATCCAACGGAGACGCTCATAACTCCCTCGTTTGGTGTTGGATTAGGTCAATTTCTGGTCATCTAAAAGGTACTTTAGTGTTCTTTCATTCCTGACTGGAATCATCGTATTCTGAGACCATTTGGGCATTCGTAAGTGGGATCGCAGTCGTCAGTCATGAATTTTTTCCTTCATCTCCGTGTCGAATAGTAACATTCTTAACTCTCTTCAGTGGTCGAATTTAGATTATTTTGAGCTCATTGGAATGGTAACTTGACAAGCTTCTAAATGGTACTAGAATTGGCTAATTCTGAGACAGTTCGATATCCCAAAAGCGCATTGGAACTCTTCGATCGTTATTTTGAAATTTGGATTGTTAATCTTTCCAAATCGTACGATCCAATGGAGACGCACATAACTCCCTCGCTTGATGTCAGATTGGGTCAATTTTTTGTCATCTGAATGTATCTTTAGTGCTCTTTCATTCTTGACTGGAATCATCATATTATGAGATGATTTTAGCATCCGTAAGTGCGATCGCATTCGTCGGTCATGAAATTTTCCTTCATCGCCTTGTCGAATAGTAACCTTCTTTACCCTCTCTTCAATGGTCGAATTTAGATTATTTTGAGCTCATTGGACTGTTAACTTGACAAGCTTCTAAATGGGACCAGATTGGCTATTGCTTTTTTTGTTCGAGATCCAAAGACACATTGGAACTCTTCAATCATCATTTTGCAATTTGGATTGTTAATCTTTCCAAATAGCGCGATCCAACAGGTGCTCATAACTCCCTCGTTTGATGTCGGATTGATCAATTTTTGGTCATCTGAAAGGTACTTTAGTGCACTTTCATTCCTGATTGGAATTATCGTATTCTAAGACCATTTGGGCATTCGTAAGTGGGATCGCATTCGTCGGTCGTATGAATATTATCCTTCATCTCCTTGACGAATAGTAACCTACTTAACTCTCTCTTCAGTGGTCAATTTAGATTATTTTGAGGTCATTGGAATGGTAACTTGACAAGCTTCTAAATGTGACCGAATTGGCTAATTTTGCCGACCGTTCGATATCCAAAAGCAAGTTGGAACTCTTCAAAGTACTTTTGCAATTTGGATTGTAAATCTTTCAAATCGGAGATCGCTCATCATAACTCCCTCGTTTGATATCGGATTAGGTCAATTTTTGGTAATCTAAAAGGTACTTTAGTGCACTTTTATTCCTGACTGGAATCATCATATTCTGAGACCATTTTGGCATCCGTAAGTGGGATCGCATCGTCGGTCGGTCATGAATTTTTTCCTTCATCTCCTTGTCAAATAGTAACCTTCTTAACTCTCTGTTCAGTGGTCGAATTTAGATTATTTTGAGCTCATTGGAATGGTAACTTAACAAGCTTCAAAATGGTACCAGAATTGGCTAATTCTAAGACCGTTCGATATCCCAAAAGCGCGTTGGAACTCTTCAATCGTCATTTTGCAATTTGGATTGTTAATCTTTCCAAATCGCACAATTCAACGGAGTCGCTCATAACTCCCTCTTTTAACGTCAGATTGGGTCAATTTTTGGTCATCTGAAAGGTACTTTAGTGCTCTTTCAATCTTGACTTGGAATCATCATATTATGAGACCATTTTGGCATCCGTAAGTGGGATCGCAGTCATCGGTCATGAATTTTCTCCTTCATCTCCTTGTCGAATAGTAACCTTCTTAACTCTCTCTTCAGTGGTCAAATTTAGATTATTTTGAGCTCATTGGAATGGTAACTTGACAGGCCTTTAAATGGGACTGGAATTGGCTAATTTTGCGACCGTTCGATATCCAAAAAGCAAGTTGGAACTCTTCAATAGTAATTTTACAATTTGGATTGTAAATCTTTTCAAATTGCGTGATCCAACAGAGACGCTCATAACTATCTCGTTTGATGTCGGATTGGGCCAATTTTTTGTCATCTGAAAGGTACTTTAATGATCTTTCATTCCAGACTGGAATCATAGTATTCTCGAGACCGTTTGGGCATCCGTATGTGGGATCGCAGTCTTCGGTCATAAATTTATTCCTTCATCTGCTTGTCGAATAACAACCTTCTTAACTCTCTCTTCAGTGGACGAATTTAGATTATTTTGAGCTCATTAGAATGGTAGCTTGACAAGATTCTAAATGGTACCAGAATTGACTAATTCTGATACCGTTCGATATCCCAAAAGAGCATTGGGACTCTTCGATTGTCATTTTGAAATTTAGATTGTTAATCTTTCCAAATCGCATGATCCAACAGAGACGCTCATAACTATCTCGTTTGATGTCGATTGGGTCAATTTTTGTCATCTGAATGTATCTTTAGTGCTCTTTCATTCTTGACTTGGAATCATCATATTATGAGATGATTTTAGCATCCGTAAAGTGGGATCGCATTCGTCGGTCATGAAATTTTCCTTCATCTCCTTGTCGAATAGTAACCTTCTTAACTCTCTTCAATGGTCGTCAATTTAGATTATTTTGAGCTCATTGGAATGGTAACTTGACAAGCTTCTAAATGGGACCAAGAATTGGCTAATTTTCGATACGTTCGAGATCCAAAGACACATTGGAACTCTTCATCATCATTTTGCAATTTGGATTGTTAATCTTTCCAAATAGCGCGATCCAACGGAGGTGCTCATAACTCCCTCGTTTGATGTCGGATTGGATCAATTTTTGGTCATCTGAAAAGGTACTTTAGTGCTCTTTCATTCATTGATCGGAATCATCGTATTCTAAGACCATTTGGGCATCTGTAAGTGGGATCGTCGTAATCGGTCATGAATTTTATCCTTCATCTCCTTGTCGAATAGTAAGCTTCTTAACTCTCTCTTCATTGGTCAAATTTAGATTATTTTGAGGTCATTGGAATTGTAAATTGACAAGCTTCTAAATGTGACTGAATTGGCTAATTTTGCGACTGTTCGATATCCAAAAAGCAAGTTGGAACTCTTCAAAGTAATTTTGCAATTTGGAAAATCTTTCCAAATCGTGTGATCCAATGGAGGCGCTCATAACTCCCTCGTTTGATGTCGGATTAGGTCAATTTTTGGTCATCTAAAAGGTACTTTAGTGCACTTCTTTCATTCTTGATCGGAATCATCATATTCTCGAGACCATTTGGGCATCCGTAAGTGGGATCGCATTCGGTCATGAATTTTTTCCTTCATCTCCTTGTCAAATAGTAACCTTCTTAACTCTCTCTTCGGTGGTCAATTTAGATTAGATTATTTTGAGCTCATTGGAATGGTAACTTACAAGCTTCAAAATGGTACCGAATTGGTTAATTCTGATACCGTTCGATATCCCAAAAGCGCGTTGGAACTCTTCGATCGTCATTTTGAAATTTGGATTGTTAATCTTTCCAAATCGCACGATCCAACGGAGACGCTCATAACTCCCTCGTTTGATGTCGGATTGGGTCAATTTTTGGTCATCTGAAAGGTACTTTAGTGCTCTTTCATTCCTGACTGGAATCATCATATTATGAGACCATTTTGGCATCCGTAAGTGGGATCAAGTCGTCAGTCATGAATTTTTCCTTCATCTCCTTGTCGAATAGTAACCTTCTTAACTCTCTCTTCAGTGGTCGAATTTAGATTATTTTGAGCTCATTGGAATGGTAACTTGACAAGCTTCTAAATGCGATCGGAATTGGGTAATTTAGAGACTGTTTGATATCTAAAAAGCACTTGGAACTCTTCAATAGTAATTTTTCAATTTGGATTGTAAATCTTTCCAAATCGCGTGACCCAACGGAGACGCTCATAACTCCCTCGTTTGATGTGTTGATTGGGTCAATTTTTGGTCATCTAAAAGGTACTTTAGTGTTCTTTCATTCCTTTTGGAATCATCGTATTCTCGAGACCATTTGGGCATTCGTAAGTGGGATCGCATCGTCGGTCATGAATTTTTTCCTTCATCTCCTTGTCAAATGATAACCTTCTTAACTCTCTCTTCAGTGGTCGAATTTAGGTTATTTTGAGCTCGTTGGAATGGTAACATGACAAGCTTCTAAATGGTACTAGAATACGCTAATTCAGATACCGGTTGATACCCCAAAAGTGCGTTGGAACTCTTCAATCGTCATTTTGAAATTTAGACTGTTAATCTTTCCAAATTTCATGATCCAACGGGGACGCTCATAACTCCCTCGTTTGATGTCGGATTGGGTCAATTTTTGGTCATCTGAATGTATCTTTAGTGCTCTTTCATTCTTGACTGGAATCATCATATTATGAGATGATTTTAGCATCCGTAAGTGCGATCGCATTCGTCGGTCGGTCATGAAATTTTCTTCATCGCTTGTCGAATGTCGAATAGTAACCTTCTTTACCTCTCTCTTGGTCGAATTTAGATTATTTTGAGCTCATTGGAATGGTAACTTGACAAGCTTCTAAATGGGACCAGTATTGGCTTACGAGTTCGAGATCCAAAGACACATTGGAACTCTTCAATCATCATTTTGCAATTTGGATTGTTAATCTTTCCAAATAGCGCGATCCAACGAGAGGTGCTCATAACTCCCTCGTTTGATGTCGGATTGATCAATTTTTGGTCATCTGAAAGGTACTTTAGTGCTCTTTCATTCCTGACTGGAATTATCGTATTCTAAGACCATTTGGGCATTCGTAAGTGGGGTCGCAGTTGTCGGTCATAAATTGTTTCCTTCATCTCCATGTCAAATAGTAACCTTATTAACTCTCTCTTCAGTGGTCGAATTTAGATTATTTTGAGGTCAACGGACTAGTAACTTGACAAGCTTCTAAATGCGATCGGAATTGGCTAATTTGCCGACCGCTTCGATATCCAAAAAGCAAGTTGGAACTCTTCAAATCGCGCAATTTGGATGTAAATCTTTCAAATCGCGATCCAATGGAGACGCTCATAACTCCCTCGTTTGATATCGGATTAGGTCAATTTTTGGTAATCTAAAAGGTACTTTAGTGCACTTTTATTCCTGACTGAATCATCATCATATTCTCGAGACCATTTGGGCATCCGTAAGTGGGATCGCATCGTCGGTCATGAATTTTTTCCTTCCTTCATCTCCTTGTCAAATAGTAACCTTCTTAACTCTCTCTTCAGTGGTCGAATTTAGATTATTTTGAGCTCATTGGAATGGTAACTTGACAAGCTTTAAAACGGTACCAGAATTGGCTAATTCTGATACCGTTCGATATCCCAAAAGCGCGTTGGAACTCTTTGATTGTCATTTTGAAATTTGGATTGTTAATCTTTCCAAATCGCACGATCCAACGGAGAGACGCTCATAACTCCCTCTTTTAACGTCGATGGCTCAATTTTTGGTCATCTGAAAGGTACTTTAGTGCTCTTTCAATCTTGACTTGGAATCATCATATTATGAGACCATTTTGGCATCCGTAAGTGGGATCGAAGTCATCGGTCATGAATTTTTCCTTCATCTCCTTGTCGAAGAGTAACCTTCTTAACTCTCTCTTCAGTGGTCGAATTTAGATTATTTTGAGGTCATTTGAATGGAAACTTGACAAGCTTCTAAGTGCGACCGAATTGGCTAATTTTGCAACTGTTCGATATCCAAAAAGCAAGTTGGAACTCTTCAATAGTAATTTTGCAATTTGGATTGTAAATCATTCCAAATCGTGCGATCCAAAGGAGACGCTCATAACTCCCTCATTTGATGTTGGTTTAGGTTGATTTTTGGTCATATAAAAGGTACTTTAGTGTTCTTTCATTCCTGACTGGAATCATCGTATTCTGAGACAATTTGGGCATCCGTAAGTGGGATCGTAGTCGTCAGTCATGAATTTTTCCTTTCATCTCCTTGTCGAATAGTAACATTCTTAACTCTCTTCTTGGTGGTCGAATTTAGATTATTTTGAGCTCATTGGAATGGTAACTTGACAAGCTTCTAAATGGTACTAGAATTGGCTAATTCTGAGACCGTTCGATATCCCAAAAGCGCATTGGAACTCTTCGATCGTCATTTTGCAATTTGGATTGTTAATCTTTCCAAATCGTACGATCCAATGGAGACGCTCATAACTCCCTCGTTTGATGTAAGATTGGGTCAATTTTTGGTCATCTGAATGTATCTTTAGTGCTCTTTCATTCTTGACTGGAATCATCATATTATGAGATGATTTTAGCATCCGTAAGTGGATCGCATTCGTCGGTCATGAAATTTTTTCTTTCATCTCCTTGTCGAATAGTAACCTTCTTTACCCTCTCTTCAATGGTCGAATTTAGATTATTTTGAGCTCATTGGAATGGTAACTTGACAAGCTTCTAAATGGGACCAAATTGGCTATTTGACACGTTCGAGATCCAAAGACACATTGGAACTCTTCAATCATCATTTTGCAATTTGGATTGTTAATCTTTCCAAATAGCGCGATCCAACGAGGTGCTCATAACTCCCTCGTTTAATGCTGGATTGGGTCAATTTTTGGTCATCTGAAAGGTACTTTAGTGCTCTTTCATTCCTAATTGGAATCATCGTATTCTAAGACCATTTGGGCATCCGTAAGTGGGATCGCATTCGTCGGTCATGAATTTTCTCCTTCATCTCCTTGTCGAATAGTAACCTTCTTAACTCTCTCTTCAGTGGTCAAATTTAGATTATTTTGAGCTCATTGGAATGGTAACTTGACAAGCCTCTAAATGGGACCGGAATTGGCTAATTTTGCGACCGTTCGATATCCAAAAAGCAAGTTGGAACTCTTCAATAGTAATTTTGCAATTTGGATTGTAAATCTTTCCAAATCGTGATCCAACAGAGACGCTCATAACTCCCTCGTTTGATGTCAGATTGGGTCAATTTTTGGTCATCTGAAAGGAACTTTAGTGCTCTTTCATTGCTGACTGGAATCATCATATTCTGAGACCATTTGGGCATCCGTAAGTGGGATCTCATTCATCAGTCATGAATTTTTTCTTTCATCTCCTTGTTAAATAGTAACCTTCTTAACTCTCTCTTCAGTGGTCGAATTTAGATTATTTTGAGCTCATTGGAATGGTAACTTGACAAGCTTTAAAATGGTACTAGAATTGGCTAATTCTGATACCGTTCGATATCCCAAAAGCGCGTTGGAACTCTTTGATTGTCATTTTGAAATTTGGATTGTTAATCTTTCCAAATCGCACGATCCAACGGAGACGCTCATAACTCCCTCGTTTGATGTCAGATTGGGTCAATTTTTGGTCATGTGAAAGGTACTTTAGTGCTCTTTCATTCCAGACTGGAACCATCTTATTCTCAGACCATTTTGGCACCATAAGTGGGATTGTAGTCATCGGTCATGAATTTTTCCTTCATCTCCTTGTCGAATAGTAACCTTTCTAACTCTCTCTTTGGTGGTCGAATTTAGATTATTTTGAGTTCATTTGAATGGAAACTTGACAAGCTTCTAAATGCGACCGAAATTGGCTAATTTTGCAAGCTGATTCGATATCCAAAAGCAAGTTGGAACTCTTCAATAGTAATTTTGCAATTTGGATTGTAAATCCTTCCAAATCGTGTGACCCAACGGAGACGCTCATAACTCCCTCGTTTGATGTTGGATTAGGTCGAATTTTGGTCATCTAAAAGGTACTTTAGTGTTCTTTCATTCTCGACTGGAATCATCATATTCTGAGTCCATTTGGGCATTCGTAAGTGGGATCGTAGTCGTCGGTCATGAATTTTTTCCTTCATCTCCGTGTCGAATAGTAACATTCTTAACTCTCTTCAGTGGTCGAATTTAGATTATTTTGAGCTCATTGGAATGGTAACTTGACAAGCTTCTAAATGGTACTAAAATTGGCTAATTCTTAGACAGTTCGATATCCCAAAAGCGCATTGGAACTCTTCGATCGTTATTTTGAAATTTGGATTGTTAATCTTTCCAAATCGTACGATCCAATGGAGACGCACATAACTCCCTCGCTTGATGTCAGATTGGGTCAATTTTTTGTCATCTGAATGTATCTTTAGTGCTCTTTCATTCTTGACTGGAATCATCATATTATGAGATGATTTTAGCATCCGTAAGTGCGATCGCATTCGTCGGTCATGAATTTTTTCCTTCATCTCCGTGTCGAATAGTAACATTCTTAACTCTCTTCAGTGGTCGAATTTAGATTATTTTGAGCTCATTGGACTGGTTAACTTGACAAGCTTCTAAATGGGACCAAGATTGGCTTACGTTTTGAGACTTCGATATCCAAAAGACACATTGGAACTCTTCATCATCATTTTGCAATTTGGATTGTTAATCTTTCCAAATAGCGCGATCCAACGGAGGTGCTCATAACTCCCTCGTTTGATGTCGGATTTGTCAATTTTTGGTCATCTGAAAGGTACTTTAGTGCTCTTTCATTCCTGACTGGAATCATTGTATTCTAAGACCATTTGGGCATCCGTAAGTGGGATCGCAGTCGTCGGTCATGAATTTTTCCTTCATCTCCTTGTCAAATAGTAACCTATTTAACTCTCTCTTCAGTGGTCGAATTTACATTATTTTGAGGTCATTGGAATGGTAACTTGACAAGCTTCTAAATGTGACCGGAATTGGCTAATTTTACAACCGCTTCGATATCCAAAAGCAAGTTGGAACTCTTCAAAGTCGCGTGTAAATCTTTCCAAATCGGATCCATGATCGGAGACGCTCATAACTCCCTCGTTTGATGTCGGATTAGGTCAATTTTTGGTAATCTAAAAGGTACTTTAGTGCACTTTTATCTTCTGATTGGAATCATCATATTCGAGACCATTTGGGCATCCGTAAGTGGGATCGCATTCGTCGGTCATGAATTTTTCCTTCATCTCCTTGTTAAATAGTAACCTTCTTAACTCTCTCTTCAGTGGTTGAATTTAGATTATTTTGAGCTCATTGGAATGGTAACTTGACAAGCTTTAAAACGGTACCAGAATTGGCTAATTCTGATACCGTTCGATATCCCAAAAGCGCGTTGGAACTCTTTGATTGTCATTTTGAAATTTGGATTGTTAATCTTTCCAAATCGCACGATCCAACGGAGACGCTCATAACTCCCTCGTTTGATGTCGGATTGAGTCAATTTTCGGTCATCTGAAAGGTCCTTTAGTGCTCTTTCAATCTTGACTGGAATCATCATATTATGAGACCATTTTGGCATCCGTAAGTGGGATCGCATCATCGGTCATGAATTTTTCCTTCATCTCCTTGTCGAAGAGTAACCTTCTTAACTCTCTCTTCAGTGGTCAATTTAGATTATTTTGAGCTCATTGGAATGGAAACTTGACAAGCTTCTAAGTGCGGGAAATTGGAATTGGCTAATTTTACTGTTCGATATCCAAAAAGCAAGTTGGAACTCTTCAATAGTAATTTGGCAATTTGGGTTGTAAATCTTTCCAAATTGCGCGATCCAACGGAAACGCTCATAACTCCCTCGTTTGATGTCGAATTAGGACAATTTTTGGTCATCTAAAAGGTACTTTAGTGTTCTTTCATTCCTGACTGGAATCATCGAATTCTGAGACCATTTGGGCATCCGTAAGTGGGATCGCATTCGTCGGTCATGAATTTTTTCTTTCATCTCCTTGTCAAATAGTAACCTTCTTAACTCTCTCTTCAGTGGTCGAATTTAGATTATTTTGAGCTCATTGGAATGGTAACTTGACAAGCTTTAAAATGGTACTAGAATTGGCTAATTCTGATACCGTTCGATATCCCAAAAGCGTTGGAACTCTTCGATCGTCATTTTGAAATTTGGATTGTTAATCTTTCCAAATTGCATGATCCAATGGAGACGCTCATAACTCCTTCGTTTGATGTCGAATTGGGTCAATTTTTGGTCATCTGAAAGGTACTTTAGTGCTCTTTCATTCTTGACTGGAATCATCATATTATGAGACCATTTTGGCATCCGTAAGTGGGATCAAGTCGTCGGTCATGAATTTTTCCTTCATCTCCTTGTCGAATAGTAACCTTCTTAACTCTCTCTTCAGTGGTCGAATTTAGATTATTTTGAGCTCATTGGAATGGTAACTTGACAAGCTTCTAAATGGTACCAGAATTGGCTAATTCTGATACCGTTCGATATCCAAAGCACGTTGGAACTCCTTCATCATCATTTTGCAATTTGGATTGTTAATCTTTCCAAATAGCGCGATCCAACGAGATGCTCATAACTCCCTCGTTTGATGTCGGATTGGGTCAATTTTTGGTCATCTGAAAGGTACTTTAGTGCTCTTTCATTCCTGACTGGAATCATCGTATTCTGAGACCATTTGGGCATCCGTAAGTGGGATCGCATTATCGTCGGTCATGAATTTTTTCCTTCATCTCCTTGTCGAATAGTAACCTACTTATCTCTCTCTTGAGTGGTTGAATTTAGATTATTTTGAGGTCATTGGAATGGTAATTTAACAAGCTTCTAAATGTGACCGAAATTGGCTAATTTTACGACCGTTCGATATCCGAAAAGCAAGTTGGAACTGTTCAATAGTAATTTGGATTGTAAATCTTTCCAAATCGCATGATCCAATGGAGCTCATAACTCCCTCGTTTGATGTCGGATTAGGTCAATTTTTGGTCATCTAAAAAGGTACTTTAGTGCTCTTTCATTCTTGATTTGGAATCATCATATTCTTCGAGACCATTTGGGCATCCGTAAGTGGGATCGCATCGTCGGGTCATGAATTTTTTCCTTCATCTCCTTGTCGAATAGTAACCTTCAGTGGTCAAATTTTGATTATATTGAGCTCATTTGAATGGTAACTTGACAAGCTTCAAAATGGTACCATAATTGGCTAATTTTAAGACGTTCGATATCGATATCCCAAAAGCGTTGGAACTCTTCGATTGTCATTTTGAAATTTAGATTGTTAATCTTTCCAAATCGCATGATCCAATGGAGACGCTCATAACTCCCTCGTTTGATGTCGGATTGGGTCAATTTTTGGTCATCTGAAAGGTACTTTAGTGCTCTTTCATTCCTGACTGGAATCATCATATTATGAGACCATTTTGGCATCCGTAAGTGGGATCAAGTCGTCGGTCATGAATTTTTCCTTCATCTCCTTGTCGAATAGTAACCTTCTTAACTCTCTCTTCAGTGGTCGAATTTAGAATATTTTGAGCTCATTGGAATGGTAACTTGACAAGCTTCTAAATGCGACCGGAATTGGGTAATTTAGAGACTGTTCGATATCCAAAAGCAAGTTGGAACTCTTCAATAGTAATTTTTCAATTTGGATTGTAAATCTTTCCAAATCGCGTGACCCAACGGAGACGCTCATAACTCCCTCGTTTGATGTCGGATTGGATTAGGTCAATTTCTGGTCATCTAAAAGGTACTTTAGTGTTCTTTCATTCCTGACTGGAATCATCGTATTCTGAGACCATTTGGGCATTCGTAAGTGGGATCGCAGTCGTCAGTCATGAATTTTTTCCTTCATCTCCGTGTCGAATAGTAACATTCTTAACTCTCTTCAGTGGTCGAATTTAGATTATTTTGAGCTCATTGGAATGGTAACTTGACAAGCTTCTAAATGGTACTAGAATTGGCTAATTCTGAGACAGTTCGATATCCCAAAAGCGCGTTGGAACTCTTCGATCGTTATTTTGAAATTTGGATTGTTAATCTTTCCAAATCGTACGATCCAATGGAGACGCACATAACTCCCTCGCTTGATGTCAGATTGGGTCAATTTTTTGTCATCTGAATGTATCTTTAGTGCTCTTTCATTCTTGACTGGAATCATCATATTATGAGATGATTTTAGCATCCGTAAGTGCGATCGCATTCGTCGGTCATGAAATTTTCCTTCATCGCCTTGTCGAATAGTAACCTTCTTTACCCTCTCTTCAATGGTCGAATTTAGATTATTTTGAGCTCATTGGACTGTTAACTTGACAAGCTTCTAAATGGGACCAGTATTGGCTTACGTTCGAGATCCAAAGACACATTGGAACTCTTCAATCATCATTTTGCAATTTGGATTGTTAATCTTTCCAAATAGCGCGATCCAACGGAGGTGCTCATAACTCCCTCGTTTGATGTCGGATTTGATCAATTTTTGGTCGTCTGAAAGGTACTTTAGTGCACTTTCATTCCTGACTGGAATTATCGTATTCTAAGACCATTTGGGCATTCGTAAGTGGGATCGCAGTCGTCGGTCGTGAATATTATCCTTCATCTCCTTGACGAATAGTAACCTACTTAACTCTCTCTTCAGTGGTCGAATTTAGATTATTTTGAGGTCATTGGAATGGTAACTTGACAAGCTTCTAAATGTGACTGGAATTGGCTAATTTGCCGACCGTTCGATATCCAAAAAGCAAGTTGGAACTCTTCAAATCGCGTGATCCAATGGAGACGCTCATAACTCCCTCGTTTGATATCGGATTAGGTCAATTTTTGGTAATCTAAAAGGTACTTTAGTGCACTTTTATTCCTGACTGGAATCATCATATTCTGAGACCATTTGGGCATCCGTAAGTGGGATCGCAGTCGTCGGTCATGAATTTTTTCCTTCATCTCCTTGTCAAATAGTAACCTTCTTAACTCTCTGTTCAGTGGTCGAATTTAGATTATTTTGAGCTCATTGGAATGGTAACTTAACAAGCTTCAAAATGGTGCCAGAATTGGCTAATTCTAAGACCGTTCGATATCCCAAAAGCGCGTTGGAACTCTTCAATCGTCATTTTGAAATTTGGATTGTTAATCTTTCCAAATCGCACGATCCAACAGAGACGCTCATAACTCCCTCTTTTAACGTCAGATTGGCTCAATTTTTGGTCATCTGAAAGGTACTTTAGTGCTCTTTCAATCTTGACTGGAATCATCATATTATGAGACCATTTTGGCATCCGTAAGTGGGATCGAAGTCATCGGTCATGAATTTTTCCTTCATCTCCTTGTCGAAGAGTAACCTTCTTAACTCTCTCTTCAGTGGTCGAATTTAGATTATTTTGAGCTCATTGGAATGGTAACTTGACAAGCTTCTAAATGCGACCGGAATTGGGTAATTTAGAGACTGTTTGATATCTAAAAAGCACTTGGAACTCTTCAATAGTAATTTTTCAATTTGGATTGTAAATCTTTCCAAATCGCTGACCCAACGGAGACGCTCATAACTCCCTCGTTTGATGTCGAATTAGGACAATTTTTGGTCATCTAAAAGGTACTTTAGTGTTCTTTCATTCCTGACTGGAATCATCGAATTCTGAGACCATTTGGGCATCCGTAAGTGGGATCGCAGTCGTCGATCATGAATTTTTTCCTTCATCTCCTTGTCAAATAGTAACTTACTTAACTCTCTCTTCAGTGGTCGAATTTAGATTATTTTGAGCTCATTGGAATGGTAACTTGACAAGCTTCAAAATGGTACTAGAATTGGCTAATTTTGAGACAGATTCGATATCCCAAAAGCAAGTTGGAACTCTTCGATAGTAATTTTGAAATTTGGATTGTAAATCTTTCCAAATCGCGTGATCCAATGGAGACGCTCACAACTCCCTTGTTTGATGTCGGATTGGGTCAATTTTTTATCATCATAAAGGTACTTTAGTGCTCTTTCGTTCCTGACTGGAATCATCATATTAGGAGACCATTTTGGCATCCGTAAGTGGGATCACGTCGTCGGTCATGAATTTTTCCTTCATCTCCTTGTCGAATAGTAACCTTCTTAACTCTCTCTTCAGTGGTCGAATTTAGATTATTTTGAGCTCATTGGAATGGTAACTTGACAAGCTTCTAAATGGGACCGAAATTGGCTAATTTTGGGACCGTTCGAGATCCAAAAAAAGCACATTGGAACTCTTCGATCATCATTTTGCAATTTAGATTGTTGATCTTTCCAAATCGGTCGATCCAACGGAGATGCTCATAACTCCCTCGTTTGATGCAGGATTGGGTCAATTTTTGGTCATCTGAAAGGTACTTTAGTGCTCTTTCATTCCTGTTTGGAATCGTCGTATTCCGAGACCATTTGGGCATCCTTAAGTGGGATCGTAGTCGTCGTCGTCGTCATGAATTTTTTCCTTCATCTCCTTGTTGAATAACCTACTTAACTCTCTCTTCAAAGGGTCGAATTTAGATTATTTTGAGGTCATTGGAATGGTAACTTGACAAGCTTCTAAATGTGACTTTGGAATTGGCTAATTTTGCGACCGTTTGATATCCAAAAAGCAAGTTGGAACTCTTCAATCGTCGAATTGTTAATCTTTCCAAATCGCATGATCCAATGGAGACGCTCATAACTCCCTCGTTTGATGTCAGATTGGGTCAATTTTTGGTCATCTGAAAGGTACTTTAGTGCTCTTTCATTCCTGATTGGAATCATCATATTCTGAGACCATTTGGGCATCCGTAAGTGGGATCGCAGTCGTCGGTCATGAATTTTTTCCTTCATCTCCTTGTCGAATAGTAACCTTCTTAACTCTCTCTTCAGTGGTCGAATTTAGATTATTTTGAGCTCATTGGAATGGTAACTTGACAAGCTTCTAAATAGTACCAGAATTGGCTAATTTTGATACCGTTCGATATACCAAAAGCAAGTTGGAACTCTTCAATAGTAATTTTGAAATTTGGATTGTAAATCTTTCCAAATCGTGTGATCCAACGAGAGACACTCATAACTCCCTTATTTGATGTCGGATTGGGTCAATTTTTGGTCATCTGAAAGGTACTTTAGTGCTCTTTCATTCTTGACTGTAATCATCATATTATGAGACCATTTTGGCATCCGTAAGTGGGATCAAATCGTCGGTCATGAATTTTTCCTTCATCTCCTTGTCGAATAGTAACCTTCTTAACGCTCTCTTCAGTGGTCGAATTTAGAATATTTTGAGCTAATTTGAATGGAAACTTGACAAGCTTCTAAGTGCGACCGAAATTGGCTAATTTTGCAACGTTCGATATCCAAAAAGCAAGTTGGAACTCTTCAATAGTAATTTTGCAATTTGGATTGTAAATCATTCCAAATCGTGCGATCCAACGGAGACGCTCATAACTCCCTCGTTTGGTGTTGGATTAGGTCAATTTCTGGTCATCTAAAAGGTACTTTAGTGTTCTTTCATTCTGACCGAATCATCGTATTCTGAGACCATTTGGGCATTCGTAAGTGGGATCGCAGTCGTCAGTCATGAATTTTTTCCTTCATCTCCGTGTCGAATAGTAACATTCTTAACTCTCTTCAGTGGTCGAATTTAGATTATTTTGAGCTCATTGGAATGGTAACTTGACAAGCTTCTAAATGGTACTAGAATTGGCTAATTCTGAGACAGTTCGATATCCCAAAAGCGCATTGGAACTCTTCGATCGTTATTTTGAAATTTGGATTGTTAATCTTTCCAAATCGTACGATCCAATGGAGACGCACATAACTCCCTCGCTTGATGTCAGATTGGGTCAATTTTTTGTCATCTGAATGTATCTTTAGTGCTCTTTCATTCTTGACTGGAATCATCATATTATGAGATGATTTTAGCATCCGTAAGTGCGATCGCATTCGTCGGTCATGAAATTTTCCTTCATCGCCTTGTCGAATAGTAACCTTCTTTACCCTCTCTTCAATGGTCGAATTTAGATTATTTTGAGCTCATTGGACTGTTAACTTGACAAGCTTCTAAATGGGACCAGTATTGGCTTATTTTGGGACCGTTCGAGATCCAAAGACACATTGGAACTCTTCAATCATCATTTTGCAATTTGGATTGTTAATCTTTCCAAATAGCGCGATCCAACGGAGGTGCTCATAACTCCCTCGTTTGATGTCGGATTTGATCAATTTTTGGTCGTCTGAAAGGTACTTTAGTGCACTTTCATTCCTGACTGGAATTATCGTATTCTAAGACCATTTGGGCATTCGTAAGTGGGATCGCAGTCGTCGGTCGTGAATATTATCCTTCATCTCCTTGACGAATAGTAACCTACTTAACTCTCTCTTCAGTGGTCGAATTTAGATTATTTTGAGGTCATTGGAATGGTAACTTGACAAGCTTCTAAATGTGACTGGAATTGGCTAATTTGCCGACCGTTCGATATCCAAAAAGCAAGTTGGAACTCTTCAAATCGCGTGATCCAATGGAGACGCTCATAACTCCCTCGTTTGATATCGGATTAGGTCAATTTTTGGTAATCTAAAAGGTACTTTAGTGCACTTTTATTCCTGACTGGAATCATCATATTCGAGACCATTTGGGCATCCGTAAGTGGGATCGCAGTCGTCGGTCATGAATTTTTTCCTCCATCTCCTTGTCAAATAGTAACCTTCTTAACTCTCTGTTCAGTGGTCGAATTTAGATTATATTGAGCTCATTGGAATGGTAACTTAACAAGCTTCAAAATGGTACCAGAATTGGCTAATTCTAAGACCGTTCGATATCCCAAAAGCGCGTTGGAACTCTTCAATCGTCATTTTGAAATTTGGATTGTTAATCTTTCCAAATCGCACGATCCAACAGAGACGCTCATAACTCCCTCTTTTAACGTCAGATTGGCTCAATTTTTGGTCATCTGAAAGGTACTTTAGTGCTCTTTCAATCTTGACTGGAATCATCATATTATGAGACCATTTTGGCATCCGTAAGTGGGATCGAAGTCATCGGTCATGAATTTTTCCTTCATCTCCTTGTCGAAGAGTAACCTTCATCATTTAAAATTGAGTGATCCAACGGTGACGCTCATAACTCCCTCGTTTGATGTCGGATTGGGTAGATATTTGGTCATCTGAAAGGTACTTTAGTGCTCTTTAGGTAATTTCGAGACCGTTTGATAACCCAAAAGCAATGATGAATTTCGAGACCGTTTGATAACCCAAAAGCAATGAAGAAATCAATGATGAATTCCCGGATGAACAGGTTATGTTGGCTGAATCTCAGAATCTTTGGCAGATGTATTTTGATGGTGCTGCTCGAGTATCAGGAGCGGGGGCAGGAGTGATATTCATTACGCCTCAGGGCGATTTATTACCATACTCTTTCACGTTGGGTATCGCGTGCACAAACAATGAAGCTGAATACAGAGCTCTTATCATCGGAATGGAAATAGCACAGCAAATGAAAATAAAATCATTGCATATCTTCGGAGATTCTAAATTGATTGTAAATCAATTAACAACAGAATTTGAAGTAAGGAAAGAAGAACTTTTGCCTTATTATCGGAAGGCACAACAATTGCTTGAACAGTTCTATCATGTGGAAATTAAACACATACCGCGGTCGGAGAATGCAAAAGCAGATGCTTTAGCCAGTTTAGCAGCGACTTTATCCTGCACAAACTGAAGTCCTCTTCAGGTAACTATAGAAGAAAGAAGATTCCTGCCATTTGCAGAAGTTATTGAAGAAACCGTTGAAATGTTGCCTATATCCTGTTTGGAGGTAATAATGAATGATTGGCGTTAGCCTTTTGTTGACTATCTCAAATATAATATCTTGCTAGAAAATAATGCACAAAGACAGCAGATTAAGCAGCGATCAGGAAAATTTATCATATGCAGCGAAGTATTATATGGAAAATCTTATAATGGAATGCTGTTAAGGTGCTTGGACAAGCAAGAAGTAAACCAAATGCTGCGAGAGGCACATTCAGGTGAATGTGGAGCACATCAAGCCGGCCGGAATTTATGCCATAGAGTGCATCGAATGGGTTATTATTGGCCTACTATGTTTAAAGATGCGATAGAATATGCAAAGCGATGTCATGAATGTCAAATACACGGAGATATAATACATGTTCCTCCAGAAGAATTACATCAGTCTGTTGCTTCTTGGCCTTTCTCAGCCTGGGGATTCGACGTAATTGGTCCCATAAATCCCCCTTCGTCTAAAGGAAAACAGTATCTTCTGGCAGCAACAGATTATTTTTCCAAATGGACCGAAGCAGTCGCCTTACGTAGTGTTAGAGAGAAAGACGTGGTCAATTTTATCCGGCATGCTATAATATACCGTCATAGTATTCCAAAGAAGATCGTCACTGATAATGGCACCCCTTTTAAAAATAGAGGCATGGAAAAGTTATGTCAGAAGTTCGGCATCCAACATTCTTTTTCAACACCTTATTATCCTCCAGCCAATGGATTAGCAGAGGCATTTAACAAAACGATTGTCAAGATAATGAAAAAAACGGTGACAGGCAATAAACGCGATTGGGATGAAAAGTTACAAGAAGCATTGTGGGCCTACAGAACTACCCATCGTACAGCAACAGGGGTGACACCGTATTCATTAATCTACGGTATGGAGGCAGTTATCCCAATTGAAATGCAGGTGGCATCACTACGAATAGCAGTACATCAGTCTATAACAGATGATGAAAATGCAAAAATAAGGCTGAAATAATTAGATTTGCTTGATGAGAAACGTCTTGCAGCTCAGCAGCGATTGCAATCATATCAGGCCAGAATATTGGCTGCCTATGATAAACAGGTCAAATACCGCTCTTTCAAAAAAGGGGATATGGTGTTAATGTTGAAAAGATGTATAGTGGTCACTTTCGCATTTATGACAAAAGGCAAGTTCGAGCCTAAATGGGGTGGTCCATATGTGGTAAAAGAAGTATATTCCAATGGGGCATATAAAATCACAAATCAAGAAGGACAGGATACTGGTGTACTCGTCAACGCCTGCTTCATCAAAAGATACGATCCCTAAAAATAGACGTATGGATTTTGATCCGGAATATTATCAGCATAATGATTCTGTATCAAAAGGGGGCAAAGATGAATAAAATCATGTCTATATGTCAACAAAAGAAGCTATGAAGAGGAAATTCACAAGCACGTCAATTATCAAGCATCAAAATCCGGAAAATATATATGATCATCATCATCACCAAATAAGTATGATAAAGACAATATCATTATCTTGAAGATTCTCTTTAAAATTGCCTTACAAGGCTATAAGGCACGGATTTTCTTGCAAGGGTATGACAAAAGCATTATTACCATACAAGATAAGGATCTTCTTGAAAATACTTCTTGAAGATATTTTGAAAATATATATTATATTAGTAATGATGATGATCATAAATATTATGGCCTTACAAGGCATGGGATCTTCTTGAAGATTAAAGATAAATATTATCGCCTCACAAGGCATGGATTTTCTTGAAGATATTATTAAAAGCAAGGATGTATCAATATCAGCTAAAGAGGTAGTATAGTCAAGCCAAATCCTAAAAGAGCCAAATTGAGCCAAATCAAAAAAAAAAAAAAAAAAAAGATCAAGCTCGTAAAAAAAAAAAAAAAATTGCTCTCAAAGGATCAAGCTCTAAAAGGGCCGGCCAACTATACGTAAGACCTATTAAGATCGCCATTCAGGCAGCGGCGAGAGTCGGTGTCAAGGGTCCTAAAAGCCCACGAAGACCATCGTGCGCACCCATGCGGGTAGCTGACGAAGTCAAGGATTCAAAGCCTAAAAGGCCATAAATCTGCGAAGACTAGTCATCGTAATTCCCATGCCGTCTCAGTATAGCTTCCTAAGCGGCATACGGGAACGGATGAAAATGCCCTCCGTGAATGGGCTCGACCTTGCAGACGAAGAAAACAGGGGCCGCGGTGCGAGCTTTATGCCAACCGTGCGTAAGACCCTCCGGTCTAGGGTTTGATTTCAGTAGTAACTCGTGAGGAAGGGCTTAAACCTACTCATTGATGGATGGCAACCCTAGATTTGGTGCCCAAAGGTAGCCTTGCGAGCCCCGCGAACTCTGAGAGTTACCGTGGCCAACCACTGCGCGTAAATCCAACAGTTCACCGTCCGGTAGCGTCAATGGGCCCCTCTGATGGACCGTGACTGTGAGCTCAAGGCAGTGAGAAGCCCAAAAGCGAACTCTAGAGAGTTACAGTGGCCATCACATAAGACCCATAAATGCTCCACTACTCATGAGCTTAAACTGTGTGTGTGCGCACGCTCCACTACTCATGAGCATAAACTGCGTGTGGCTAATTGAATTGAAACTTAGTATCGCCAATTTAAATATTCACCTAGAGAATCCCATACTAACAAAGCATAAAAGGTTTAGAAATTGTAAAAAAAAATAATAATAATATATAATGAAATTATTATATAAAGTATAAATATAATTTGATAATATTAGTATAAATATCATCAAAATGCAGGATAGAAAAATACCATCATAAACATCCCAAAAATAATCTCATGAGATATATGATAAACTACATCCAAGAAACACAAAAGCAAATATCACATGTTTAAAATTACATGATTCAAAGATCCTCTGTAATCCCCATTGCTTCTGAATATCTGAGCAAATCTTCTTTCAATTGCGCCTGAGCTGCATCATGTCTAGATTTTTCTTCAAAAATAAGTCTCGCATGATCAGGAAAGCCAGCAAGCTTATTCTCCAAAGAAGCAATCATTTCTTTACCTTGAAGTTGTGCGGATTTTTCGACATCAATAGATTGAGCATTCACCCGTATCTTCTCTTCAACATCCTGAATGATTAAAACCTGTTCATGGTTTTTCCTCTCCAGCTGAGAGATTTCTTCCTTTAAAATTGCAATGCGGTCTTGAATAGTCTTGCTTTCATCAACATGAATCTTTAATTGATCCTGAAGAATTATATGCTCTTGTTCAAGTTTAGAAATTGATGAAGTCATCGTAAAGGGCTTGTTCTTGTGATGAAGCCAACTGCCTTCTACACTCTAAAATCTCAGGAGCAATTGTAACATTCTCTACCGACGCCAAAGAAATTACGGAATCATGAAATTTGAGGAGTGAATCCCGCAAAGGAGATATGTTGATTCTGGCCATCTTGGCAGAGCTTTCCAAAATCTCTATAGCAACATCCAAGTCCAACCATTGATCAGGATTTCTAAAGATATGGATTATTGCTAACAGAGAATGTTTCACCATAAGCATTTTGTGAACAGGGATCTTCGTAAAGGATGATAGTTCAGAAGTAGTGGCTACCGAATCAGAACTAGCCGCACCACTGCAGGGATGAGTTCCTATAGTAAAAGAAGAAGAATATTCAATATATTATTATGAAATATGTAGTCTTGAGTAAAGATAATAGTGTATATATATACCTGTTACTGGAACACGATTAACAGAAGGAGAAGCTCTTTGAGCTATGGAAGGACCAAGTCCCACCATATCAGCAAAAGATGGTGCTCTAGCTTCTGTACTAGAATCTCTGGTAGCTGGAGTTGGCAAGTCAGTAGTTTCTGTAGGAAATATAATTTCACGAGCCACTACTCTCTGTACTACCAATGGAATTACAGGTGCTCTTGGTGAAGATACCGCAAGAGGGTTCACTGGAGAGATAGCACCTATTTCTGCAACTTGAGCACCTAAAAAAGGAGACACAATGATTTTAGAAAAATAATAGTTGTTAAAATATAAATTAAAACTATGAATACGAAATTTTCCTTTACCTGGTGAATACCCATATTCTCCATAATCTAAAGGCTCTTCTTCATCTTCCTCAGCTGCAGGAGATTTAGCAGGAACATTAATGCTAGAAGGAGTCTTAGCAGTTGCAGGGGAAGATTCTATCTCAACTTCTTTCGCAGCTGTTTCCTCTTCTTCGCCAATATCAACTTCACCTTCTTCAAAGTCATCATCTTTATCTTCACCATTATCACTATCTCCGCTATCTTCATCTTGCGAAGATTCAGTTGTACTTGATGATGAAGTTGAACTTTCATCTTCCAAAATTTCTTCGTCAACTTCTTCAATGATAACCTGCTTCCCTTTATAAGAAACGGGTTGGCTGCTCTCCGATGCAGGTTCTTGGACTATAGGGGAAGCAGAGGCTGGTCGAGTTCTTTCTGGAGGGATAGGGGATGATGATTGCAAACGCGTTCTTGATCTAGTCATTGGAGAAGATGGACTAGGACCAAGGGGCTGTGGAGGAGATGTGGAGGTACCAATAGTCGGTCCTTCTTGAACCACTGCAGTCTCTGTAGGAATTGGAGAAGATGTACCTTCAGCATTATCTACAGCCTGGTTTGAAGAATCCCAACGAGATTTCTCAAATTCTCTCAGATCTCCGTGGGCAAACTAGCCATCCAAAGTGTTGATGGGCTTGATTTCACGGATGGGATCTTTCAATGATATCTTTCTGCAAATCTCTCCAGGATGAGATGCGTGGCTCTTCTCCGGAATATAACCAATTTCGCTCTCTAAATTTCTACCCTTCAGCCCGGGAGGATGAAGAAAGATAGAAGAATCTACTGGCAAACGTTTATTGACTAGGTATGATTGGTGATCCCACCATCGCATCCAGCTATATGATGTACGAACTATGCGATCACAGCCTGGAATTATGAAGAGGGAACCAACGCAGCCATTCAACAATTGTTTCCATATCATGGCCCAGTTAAGAGGACCAGTTCCATAACAACGCATTTTTCTGGTAACCAACCCGCAGTCTTGTGGCACAGTTTGATCATAACCAAATTGACGAGCAAAGCGACTGGAGTAGTAAGGTTCTCTCTAGAATTCTGTCCCTTCCCGCAGAGGTAAACTGCATGAGCGAATAGAAAAGAAGAAAGCTCTCTCTGCTGCAGTAAGAGTTTCGTTGTCCACCATGTCTGTGTCTGCGGTATAGCGATAAAGGTGGAACTGAAAGAAGTTTATCTGATCATCATCTCGAATCTTATTCGTAACCCACTCATATGCTCTTCTAGCCATTGCTCTTTGCTGAAAGAACCAGAGTGGAAGATGAGAAGGATGAGAATATGCTTGCTCCGAAGCTTCGAAAGTCCAAGGGAAATAAACTCCAAGCCACCCCGTAAAATAATGCCAAGAAGTATGTGCAGATGAAGCTCCCAGAGTCGGGTCTTTTATGTGGGTAGCTATTTCTCCAAGGGCCCTGTAGATAGAACATAATACAGGAGGGCGAGAGAATATTTATGGCCCTCCGCTAAAGCACCACCACAACAAAGACACTGGACGAAAAGATCATCGCCCATTTGGAGCTGGGCAATACGACCAAGCTTAGCCAGTAAGCCAAGAACGCTGCAAGTTCTCCGAAAGGGCTATATTCTGGCTTTCCTCTTATTGCATCTCGAAGCTTAGTTAATTCTTTCGAGCGGCAGTCACGAAACCTTCAAAGAAAAATGAAGGAGGTTAATATACGGGAATGGCTAAATAATAAGAATATAAAGAAAGAGAATAATGATCAGATTGATAAATACCTGAGACCCCTAGAGAAATGAGCCAGCCATTGCAGAGGGGGAATTTTGTGGAAGTTGGGAAATTTGCCCATCTCTTTGAACAGCTCTATGGTAGTTTCGGAGATGGAAGGTTTACTGATCCGGAGAAGATACGAAGGCCAATTCTCTGTTTGTCGGAATGAATTCATCATAGAATTTGCCTATTATTGTGAGACCAAATTTATACGATGAAGATCCCAAAGAGATATGCTCATTTCGCCATAAGGAAGATGGAAGGAGTTGGTTGTAGGCGACCAGTATTCAAGGAAGCCTTTCAGAACATTGGGTTCCCGATAGAAGTATTTTGAGGTTACTTCTATTGCATCATAAAGGCCTATCTTTGCAAGAGTGCTCGTATGCTTCAGCAAGATAGCTTCCGCCCATTCATAATAGTAACGACGAGCAGTTAACAAGCCCCTTATGCGAAATTCTGCCTGGCCCCAGAGTTGTTCTCGATCTCTGAAGCGCTGTCGCACCATCTCATAGAAATGAGAAGGAAAGAGATCATGAGGACTGTGGAAGGGAGTTAGGAAGATCATGGGACGAGCTTCTCCTATCTTCTGTCGCGGCTTCTGAGCTTGAATGGTTCCTTATAAGATTCGGGGCTCTCTTGAGGCCCATGATTCGGTATACATTAGCCTCTCGCCATGGACACAATCTTTGGATTCACAGTCTAGCATAGACTGATAGCGATATACCTTGATAGGAATAATTGTCATGCCTTCTGCATGAGGGTTATCAAATTTCATGACACCTTCGACAACTCGCACTGAGTCCCACGAGTTCTGAAGCCGCTTTTTCTTATGTTCTTTGATCTTTTCTGCAAATTCTTTCGCCTTATTGCGGCAAGTTTTCTTCGAGCGAGAAGCAGGAGGAGTATCTTTGCGGAGAGGTGGTCTCTCACTATCAGTACGAATGTAGGCTGTGGTCTTGAGCCATTCATCCCAGTCATATTCTCTTCCATGTTTTGGCCGGCATTTAATATCCCCCAAGGAGATGGATCTATGAATAGGAGAGGGTAAAGACTTAATGCGATCAGAAAAATCAAAAGTGGGGAGAACGGGCTCTTTGAAATAAGCTGGATTTCTAGAAGTTATTTTTGTTCTTTTAGCAGGTGGTTGATCAGAAGGAGGCGAGTCTGAAGGAGACACAAGACGGGCTGTTTGTTTGATACGAGCCATGAAGGAAGACAGAGGAAGGAAGATAGGTGACAGAGTAAGAAATGAAGAAAGAAGAAAAATGGCTAAGTGTTGAAAAAAAGTTTCAAAGGAATTGACTAAGTACAGAGTACTTTGCGCGAGGTTGCACAAAGTATAGAGTTTGCGCGGAAATTTCAAAGTTCAGAAGGACATCGCGCAAAGTGAAACGGTTTGCGCGGGATTGCGCAAAGTGGGAGCTTTGCACGGAATAAAATCGCCAGAGCAGAGTTTCAGCAGAGAGCAGTTCGTAGAAATGACTAAGTAGTTGGACTATTTATAGGCTTTATGACCGAGTATGGTACTCGACCAGAGCTTTGCGCGGGGTCGCGCAAACCTAGTAGAAAATAAATGGTTGATCCTTTTTCTTTGATTTTCTGAAAAAAAACAAAGAACGGATCAAGGGGGCATCTGTTGAGGCATAAAATAAGCAAAGAAGTGAAGAAGAGAAAGATCAAGAAATCTCAGTTTGAAGATCAAGAAATCAAGTTTCAAGACTACTTTGCACGGGTCCGCGCAAAGTGAAAGAGTTGCGCTGGATCACCCAAGAAAACAGTTTGCGCGGATTGAATAAAGAAAACAGTTTGCGCAGGTCCGCGCAAAGTATATCGTTTGCGCGTGTCCGCGTAAAGTCCATGATGGTGAAATAAAATGGTTGGATGATATTTTGTCCCACATCGACCAGATCTGAGATTTTCGTTGGTGGAAATGTCTATAAATACCCCGTTCTTTCTCTAAAAAGGGGTTGGAAGATTTCAGAAGTGAAGAAAAGACGAAAGAGAAGATAGAAGGTGCGGAGTATTGGACTCCTGCACTTTGCGCGACCATGCGCAAAGGAGTATTGGACTCCTGAAAGTTTGCGCCAGTCCGCGTAAGGCAGCAGAGTGCTTTGATAGTTTGCGTGGACCCGCGCAAAGCATATCGTTTGCGCGGACCCGCGCAAACCTATTGCTTGGCAGTTTTTTAACAGCAATAGGCTGAAATGCTGTTGGAATGATTGGAGTTCTCAAAGCTTCAAGTTCTTCTTAATCAAGAGAAAGGAAGAATCACCGACGAAGAGACGTGTTCCTCCTAAGTTTCAGGAGATGACCAAAATAGTACCGAAATGCTGCCGGAATCTTCGTTCTCTTGAAGACTGTTGATCGACTTGTCTATTTCTCCTAAGTCATTGGAGATGATTGAAATCATTGCCATTATGCTGCCAAAAATTATATTTAGCTATAATGATTGACATTTGTAATAAGTTCTTTGTAAACTATCTTAGAATCAAGGGATACCAGAGGATGTAAATGAATTCAGAATCAATAAATATGACGGTTATCTTTATAATTATTCCATTGTTATATTTGAATAAGATAATTCTCCTAAATCAAATACATTTGTTTCTTTGTCGAAACACATATCTAATTCTTCAGCCTTATTTTTGCATTTTCATCATCTGTTATAGACTGATGTACTGCTATTCTGAGTGATGCCACCTGCATTTCAATTGGGATAACTGCCTCCATACCATAGATTAATGAATACGGTGTCGCCCCTGTTGCTGTACGATGGGTGGTTCTGTAGGCCCATAATGCTTCTTGTAACTTTTCATCCCAATCGCGCTTATTGCCTGTCACCATTTTTTTCATTATTTTGACAATTGTTTTGTTAAACGCCTCTGCTAATCCATTGGCCGGAGGATAGTAAGGTGTTGAAAAAGAATGTTGGATGCCGAACTTCTAACATAACTTTTCCATACCTCTATTTTTAAAAGGGGTGCCATTATCAGTGACGATCTTTTTTGGAATACCATGACGGTATATTATAGCATGCCGGATGAAATTGACCACGTCTTTCTCTTTAACACTACGCAAGGCGACTGCTTCGGTCCATTTGGAGAAATAGTCTGTTGCTGCCAAAATATACTGTTTTCCCTTAGATGAAGGTGGATTTATAGGACCAATCACGTCGAGTCCCCAAGCTGAGAAAGGCCAAGAAGCAACAGACTGATGTAAGTCTTCTGGGGGAACATGTATTACATCTCCGTGTATTTGACATTCATGACACCGCTTTGCGTATTCTATTGCATCTTTGAACATAGTGGGCCAATAATAACCCATTCGATGTACTCTATGGCATAAATTTCGGCCGGCTTGGTGTGCTCCACATTCACCTGAATGTGCCTCCCGCAGCATTTGGTTTGCTTCTTGCTTGTCTAAGCACCTTAACAGCATTCCATTATAAGATTTTCTATACAGTACTTCGCTGCATATGATAAATTTGCCCGATCGCTGCTTAATCTGCTGTTTTTGTACATTATCCTCTGGCAAGATATTATATTTGAGATAATCAACAAAAGGCTGACGCCAATCATCTGTCATTACCTCCAGACATGATATAGGAAACATTTCAACGGTTTCTTCGATAACCTCTGCAGATGGCAGGAATCTTCTTTCTTCTATAGTTACCTGAAGAGGACTTCGGTTTGTGCAGGATAAAGCCATTTAAACCATTTTGAAGCAAAGTATCTGCTTTTGCATTCTCCGACCATGATATGTGTTTAATTTCCACATAACAAAACCGTTCAAGCAACTGTTGCCTTCCGATAATAAGGCAGGAGTTCTTCTTTCCTTACTTCAAATTCTGTTGTTAATTGATTTATAATCAATTTAGAATCTCCGAAGATATGCAATAATTTTATTTCTATTTGCTGGGCTATTTCCATTCCGATGATAAGAGCTCTGTATTCAGCTTCATTATTTGTGCATGCGGTGTCCAATGTGAAGGAATATGGTAACAAGTCACCTTGAGGAGTAATGAATATCACTCCTGCCCCCGCTCCCATTATTCGAGCAGCACCATCAAAATACATCTGCCAGAGATTCTGAGATTCAGCCAACATAACCTGTTCATCTGGGAATTCGTCATTGATTTCCTCATTTTCTGCTATAGGGTGTGCTGCGAGAAAGTCTGTCATAGCTTGTCCTTTCACTGCTTTCGCTGGCTTATACGTAATAGTATATTCTGATAACAATAACATCCACTTGGCTAGTCTTCCTGATAACATTAGCCTAGTCATCAAAAATTTTATGGGATCTGCTCTTGAGATCAAAGTTATATCATGGGAAACACAATAATGCCTTAACTTCTGTACAGTGAATACCAACGCCAAACATTCTTTTTCGATCAAAGAATAATTACATTCTGCCCCCATCAGTGTTCGGCTTAGATAATAAAGAGCAGTCTCTTTTCCGGCTTCGTTTACCTGTGCCAACAAAGCACCCAAAGAATTTGTAGCTGCAGATGTATATAAGATAAGTGGCTTACCTTTCACTGGAGCTGTTAACACCGGTGGCTGTTTTAATAATTCCTTAATTGAATCAAATGCATTTTGACAGGCGTGATCCCATACGAATTCTGTATCTTTCTTCATTAACCGAGAAAATGGCTGACACCTTCCTGCAAGGTTCGAAATGAAACGGCGAATGTATGCCAATTTTCCTTGTAAGCTTTTTAATTCCTTCAATGTCGTTGGTGGCGGCATATTTTGAATAGCTTTAATTTTTTCTGGATCAATTTCGATTCCTCTGTGTCATAAAACAAAGCCGAGGAATTTACCAGAAGATACTCCGAATGCACACTTAGCAGGGTTCATCTTTAGTTGCTTTTTTCTGAGCCGACGAAAGACTGATGCTAAATGTTCACGGTGTTCTTGATGATCTCCTGATCTAACCACCAAGTCATCAATGTAGCATTCAACATGTTTATGCATCATATCTTGAAAGATATTTTTCATTGCCCTTTGATATGTTGCCCCAGCATTTTTGAGACCGAAAGGCATAACTTTATAACAATAAATTCCAAGTGGGGTTCTGAAGGCCGTCGCTTCTTCATCTTCGAGTGCCATCCTGATTTGATTATATCCTGCATATCCGTCCATAAAGGATAGGATAGCATACTGAGTAGTGCTATCAATTAATAATTCTGTTATCGGGAGAGGGAAATCATCCTTTGGACATGCTTCATTCAGATCTCTGAAGTCAATACATACTCTAATCTGCCCATTCTTCTTTTTCACCGGAACAATGTTTAATATCCACTTGGGATATTTAACTTCCCTGATGAACCCAACCTCTATTAGTTTATTTACTTCTTTTTCGATTAATGAATCAGATCTGGATGGAATCGCCTTTGTGCTTGCTTCACTGGTTTCTTTTCTTTGGAAATATTTAATCGATGCATTGCCACAGAGGGTTCCAGTCCCGGCATTTCTTCATATGTCCAGGCGAAGATGTCTTTATTTTCTTTGAGAAGTTGGCCATATTTCTCAAATTCCTGATCTGAAAGGCTGACGCTGATGAATGTGTTCCTTGGCTCTTCTGCTGTTCCCAAATTTATTTCTCGCAAGCCATCTATCGTCGGCTGCCCCCCGTCTTCTATTTGTCTTGGAGCGGTTTCAGGATACTCGACTACCTTAGCATCTTTTGCAGCTGAAGTCATGTTAACTGATATCATGCTTACTGATGATTCTGCTCCCAATCCTTGGAATTTTCTCCGCTTTTCTTGATTAACCCCAAGGGGAATTTGAATTCCTTTCCCATGATTCAAGCCGGTGGGTTTGTCACAATCAAAACCCATATTTCTCATGATTTTCTTGCTTACTGCACTATACTTCCTCAAATTCTGCGGTGCTAACTCTCCGTGATATACATTGCTTGTATTTTCATCCTTCACTTCTGCTGTAGCATGAAACTTTATTGGTTCAGGGTATTTAGCACTGGCTTTGACTTGAAATGTTCTTGGAGCGGCTGTAAATGGCTTACATCTTTCGATATTGGGTAAGGGCATTGTGTAATTGGATTGTAAGACTTTCAGCTGTTCTGTTGATAACAATGTTAACGGCGGTTGTCCTGGTTGTCTCAGGCGCTTTGGTACAAAATAGAACTTCTTTCTTGCTTCTGCAGTCCCAGAAGATTCCGCCCTTTCTCCTCTATCTTTATTCATTTGAACATTTTTGAAGACTCTCTTTCTATCATCATTTCCCACTTCTTTGGAGAAACATTTATAATAGCTAGCATCCGCAAAGAAAGACTCGGCTTCTGTATAGGGTTTCGCATCGGCCATCACTTTACACTGCATTCCGTCTTTACAGTATTTGAAGCATTGGTGTAGAGTAGAAGGTACGATATTGTACTGGTGTATCCACGGCCTTCCCAAGAGAAGGTTATATGTCGTCACAGCATTTATAACGTGACATACAACAGTAGTGATTAATTCTCCCACTTCCAATGTTACTGTAATTTTACCGAGTGCGCGTTGTCCATCTTGATTAAACCCTTGTATCATCATCCCGCTGGGGCGCAAGTCTGAACGGCGAAAACCTAATTTAGTAATCATGAAGAGTGGCAAAAGATTTACCGCGGACCCATTATCTATCATAATCCGTTTTATCTTCTTTTCACAAATGTATCCTTCTATCATCAATGGCCTGTTATGTTCCATTTCGCCAATTAAATCGTCATCCGAGAAAGATATTACTGGTAGACAATTCATCTTTTCATTGTTTCTTTCATTCTTCATTTCTGTCAGCAACGTTTCTCTCACATCATGATCAGACAGTGCTTGAATCAAACTCTGCCGAAATTCTTCTGACAACTTGAGCGCATCATAAATACTTAAACGTTCCGGTATACCCTTCAAGTGACTAACTACATCATAAGCCACTTTTGTCGCTTTGTCTTCATTTCTACTTCGTCCTCAATTCTCGTCTTTCACTCACTTCTTTCCTGATAATTCCCGCTTTTTGCTTTACCGGACTCGTTATCTGCTTTCCCGATCGCAACGTAATCATTGTCGCATTCCTTATTGTCTTTCGATCTTCCTTCTCTTTTATTCCCCGAGTCTTTTCTTGAATTGACAATACATTTACTGTCGCCCTTGTATTCTTTTCTTTGCTTTCGCTGGTTATTATATCACATTTATTTATCATTCGCTGTATGATGCATTTTAACGTGTAACAATTTTCAGTCGGATGTCCCACTAGGTGATGATAACGGCAAAAGTTTCTTTCTCGAGATCTTGTCACATCTTCAGGGCGTTTTGGTTCGGGTAATTCCAAGGTTCCTGCTTTTAACAATTGTTGCATCATAGGCACCACGTTCTCTTTATCGAACTCAAATCCTTCATGAGAATCGAGCATTCTGAGCTTTTTTCCACCCTATCTGTCCCTTGATTGATTCCAGCCTTCTTTTCCTTCCAGCCTTTTGTCTCTTGAGCCTCTCACATCTTGATTTTTTCTTATTCCGATCAATGGTGTTAACGGTTGTCCTACCAGGTATTCTTCTGACAGTTTCATGATGAAATGCCGGCATCTTACGAGTCATCAATTCTAATGCATGGGCTTTGGTAGCCAAATCGCGAAAGGTTCCGATATCAGCGCTGGTGAGTCCGAACACAATCCCTGTCTCCATAGAGTTCAAACACATTTTGACTTGTTCTTTTTCTTCTGGCAACTGCCTACACGATGCCCCTAGTGTCTTCCATCGGTCTATGAATTTTTCAACTGGTTCTCCTTCTCTCTGTCGTACTGAAGCTAATTCTGTGATGCTAACATCGCGCTCTGACGAGAAGAAGTTTGACATAAAAGCATCTTGCATTTCTTCCCATGTGCGTATAGATCCTGGTGCTAAATTTGAATACCATCTGAAAGCTTTACTTATTAATGATGACTGTTGAGGCATAAAATAAGCAAGGAAGTGAAAACGACAAAGATCAAGAAATCACTTTGAAGATGAAAGAAATCAGCTTCAAGATCACTTTGCACGGGTTCGCGCAAAGTGAAATAGTTACGCCAGACCGCGCAAAGTGAAAGGATTGCGCGGAGAACGATAAAGACAGTTTACGCGGGATTAAGGGTTTGCGTGGGGCCGTGCAAAGCATATCGTTTGCACGTATCCACGCAAAGTCTATGACGATGGGATAAAAATGGTTGAATGTTATTTTGTCCCACATCGACCAAATCTGAGATTTCCACTGGTGAAAATGTCTATAAATACCCCGTTCCTTCTCTAAAAAGGGGTTCGAAGATTTCAGAGTGAAAGAAAGACGAAGGAGAAGACAGAAGGTGCGGAGTATTGGACTCCTCCACATTGTGCGGACCCGCGCAAAGCAAGTATTGGGCATCTGTAGTTTGTGCGGACCCGCGCAAAGCATATCGTTTGCGCGGACCCGCGCAAGCATATCTTTTGCGCTGACCACAAAACCGATCTGGCGGTCTATAACAATGAATGGATTGTTGTGCTGTTGGAATGGTTTAAGTCTTCAAATCTTCAAGTTCTTCTTATTTAGGAAGGAAGAGTCATCGACGAAGAGATGTATTCCTACTAAGTTTCAGGAGATGACTGAAATAGCACCGAAATGCTGCCGGAATCCTCGTGCTCTTGAAGACTGTTGATCAACTTGTCTATTCCTCCTAAGTCATAGGAGATGATTGAGATCATTGCCGTTATGCTGCCGAAAATTATATTTAAATAATTGTCATTTATAATAAATTCTTTGTAAACTATCTTAGAATCAAGGGATACCAGAGGATGTAAATGAATTCAGAATCAATAAAGTGTGATGATTGTCTTTATAACTATTCCATTATTATGTTTGAATAAGATAGTTTTCCCAAATCAAATACATTTGTTTCCTTGTCGAAACAAAATGACGACTCCACTGGGGATATTTGTCTTATTTAACATTAACATTGGGAAAGTTATAAGACTCTCGTCACTATTTTTGGCGTCTATTAGACGCCAAAATGGCGACTCTCAGTGGGAACATCCTCCCCTTCATCTCCAAGATAGTTTACTTAGTCTTTCACGTACTAATTTCAGGTATGTTTTATTATTGAAGGTACCTAAATTCAATCACACAACACTACTAATGGCTAATATTACGAGAAAAGTGAACTTCCGATTCATCGCTACCGGGTTCGTAATTGAATATGCACCAAGCCAAACTCCTGAGCATATGAAAGCAAGCACTACAAGCAGGCGCAAAGTGACTCAAGTAACAGTGGGAGTCATTTCTGTTTCACTTCAACCACAAGAAAGTGATGAGAACTGGACTTTGGTCTTGTCTAGAAAGACGAAAGCAAAACCTTAAAGAACCGCAAAGCGAAATTGTTTGCACCAAGAACCGAGGGACCAATCACGCGGAGCATAGCAAGAAGAAAAAACCCGAGCTCGCTCCTCCGGCGATTTATCTGAACTAGCTGCTCCGCAGCTTCATCACAAGATTTTCCAAATTACTTTGGTCGCCCAAGACCAAATGGACAGAAGCACAAAAAGGTAAAGCACTGATGATAGGAACACCGATGCCCGTATCACCTCAAACAAGTTCGCCTATAACTGTATCACATTGATCGGTTAAAAGAACGGGAAGTACACAAGAGTCAAATGAAACTCCAATTTCTCCCCTCTTAATAAGTCCCGTTACGTCAACATACTCTCGTTTACTCCAAAAACGGCTTCGACAAACAAATAAGAGGCTACGGTATATATGGCGTAAAACAGTCAAGGAAATAGACCAACTACATCAAGAACGTGTTGATCAAATGGCGAGGCGCAAAGAGTGCTAATGGATGAATGCCTAACCTTAGAGAAGCTCTGCAACTCGGCACATAATGTAGCCCAAATAGTGGCCCCACCTATGATGGGAGCGACAAATGGACAAGAGAACCAACTGAAGGTTCCCGTCCATAGGGATAGGATCACGAGGGTCCGTTCCAAATGCACAAGAGCTATAACACAAGATGACGTAAGACAAGTCGTCGAAGAAGCGGTCGAATAGAAAGAGAACGCGCAAATACCGGTGGTTTCAGATACCGAACACCCTACCCGAGAGAGGTAGAGGATGTTCCATTCCCAGCCAATTTTAAGCACCCAGACTTTCAGAAGTTTAATGGGGAAGGATCACCTAAGAACACCGATGCATTTCATCACCAGCATGGGAAATTTCTCCACGATACCTCAATACTGCTTACGCTTATTTGGGTCATCGTTGACAAGTAAAGCTTTCAGGTGGTATTCAAATTTGGCACCAGGGTCTATACGAACATGGGAAGAAATGCAAGATGCTTTCATGTCAAACTTCTTTTCGTCAGAGCGCGATGTTAGCATCACAGAACTAGCTTCAGTACGACAGCGAGAAGGAGAACCAGTTGAAAAATTCATAGACAGATGGAAGACACTGGGGGCATCGTGTAGGCAGTTGCCGGAAGAAAAGGAACAAGTCAAAATGTGTCTGAACTCTATGGAAACAGGAATTGCATTTGGACTCACCAGCGCTGATATCGGAACCTTTCGCGATCTGGCTACCAAAGCCCATGCACTGGAATTGATGACTCGTAAGATGCCGGCATTTCATCATGAAACTGTCAGAAGAATACCTGGCAGGACAACCGTCAACACCATCGACCGGGATAAGAAAAATCAAGATGCGAGGGTTCAAAGATAAAAGGCCGGAAGGAAAAGAAGGTTGGAATCAATCAAGAGACAGATACGGTGGAAAAAAGCTCAGAATGCTCGATTCTCATGAAGGATTCGAGTTTGATAAAGAGGACGTGGTACCTATGATGCAACAATTGTTAAAAGCGGTACCACTCTTGGAATTACCAGAACCAAAACGTCCTCGAAGATGTGACGAGGACTCGAGAAAGAAACTTTTGTCAATTATCATCGCCTAGTAGGACATCCGACGAGAAAATTGTTATACGTTAAAATGCATCATACAAATGAATGATAAATAGAGGTGATATAATAACCAGTGAAGCAAAGAAAAGAATGCAAGGGCAACAAGAATGTATTGTCAATTCAAGAAAAGACTCGTGGGAATGAAAGAGAAGGAAGATCAAGGTCAAGAAGAAATGCAACAATGATTACGTTGCGATCGGGAAAGCAAATAACAAGTCCCGCAAAGCAAAAGGTAGAATCATAAGGAAAGAAGTAATGAAAGAAAGACAAAATAGAAATGAGATGCAACAACAAAAGTGGCTTATGATGTAGTTAGCCACTTGAAGGGTATACCGCACGATTAAGTATTTACGATGCACTTAAGTTGTCAGAAGAATTTCGACAGAGTTTGATTCAAGCACTGTCTGATCACGATGTGAGAGAAACTTTACTGGCAAAAATGAAGAATGAAAGAAATAATGAAAAAATGAATTGTCTACCAGTAATATCTTTCTCTGATGATGATTTAATTGGTGAAAAGGAACATAACAGGCCATTGATGATAGAAGGATACATTTGCGAAAAGAAGATAAAAAGGATTATGATAGATAATGGGTCCGCAGTAAATCTTTTGCCACTCTCAATGATTACTAAATTGGGTTTTCGCTCGTTCAGACTTGCTTGTGGATGATGATGATACAAGGGTTCAATCAAGATGGACAACGCGCACTCGGTAAAATTACGGTGACATTAGAAGTGGGAGAATTAATCACTACTGTTGTATGTCACGTTATAAATCTTTGTGATGACATATAACCTTCTCTTGGGAAGGCCATGGATACATCAAGTATAATATTATACCTTCTACTCTACACCAATGTTTTCAAATACAGTAAAGATGGGATGCAAGTGTAAAGTAATGGTGATGCAAAACCCTATACGTAAGTTTAGTCTTTCTTTGCGATGCTAGCTATTATAAATGTTTCTCCGAAGAAATGGGAAATGATGATGGGAAGAGAATCGTAAAAGATGCCAAATAAATAAAGTTAAAGAAGAAAGAGCGTAATCTTCCGGGACTGCGCAGAGGCAAGAAAGAAGTTCTATTTTGTACCAAAGCGCTGAGACAACAACGGGGGCAACCGCCATTGACATTATTGTCGATGAATGTAATGAAAGTCTTACAGTCCAATTACACAGTGCCATTACCCAATATCGAAAGATGTAAGCCATTTGCAGCCCCTCCAAGAACATTTCAAGTCAGAGCCAATACTAAATATCCCGAACTAATAGAGTTTCATGCAAAGATCAGAAAAAGATGAAAATACAAGCAATGTATATCATGGAAAGTTAGCACCGTTAATTTGAGGAAGTACAAGGCAATAAAGCAAGAAGAAATCATGAGAAATATGGGTTTTGATTGTGACAAACCCATTGGCTTGAATCATGGGAAAGGAATTCAAATCCTCCTCGGGGTTAATCAAGAAAAGCGAAGAAAATTCCAAGGATTGGGGTAGAATCAACAATAAACATGGTATCAGTTAACATGACTTCAACTGCACAAGATACTAAGGTAGTTGAATATCTTGAAACCGCTCCAAGGCAAATAGAAGACGGGGGGCAGCCGACGATAGATGGCCTGCGAGAAATAAATTTGGGAACAGCAGAAGAGCCAAGAAACACATTCATCAGCGTCAGCCTTTCAGATCAGGAATTTGAGAAATATGGCCAACTTCTCAAAGAAAATAAAGATGTCTTCACCTGGACATATGAGGAAATGCCGGGATTGGAACCCTCTGTGGCAATGCATCGATTAAATATTTCCAAAGAAAAGAAACCAGTGAAGCAGAGCAAAAGGCGATTTCACCTGCACTGATTCCATTAATCGAAAAAGAAGTAAATAAATTAATAAAGGTTGGGTTCATCGAGAAGTTAAATATCCTAAATGGATATCAAACATTGTTCCTGAAAAAAAAGAAGAATGGGCATTAGAGTATGTATTGACTTCAGAGATCTAAATGAAGCATGTCCAAAGGACGATTTCCCTCTCCGATAACAAAATTACTAATTGATAGCACTACTCAGTATGCTATCATGTCCTTTATGGACGGATATGCAGGTTATAATCAAATCAGGATGGCACCCGAAGATGAAGAGGCCACGCCTTTAACGCCGCTTGGAAATTTATTGTTATAAAGTTATGCCTTTCGGTCTCAAAAATGCAATGGGGGCAACATATCAAAGGGCAATGAAGAATATCTTTCAAGATATGATGCATAAACATGTTGAATGCTATGTTGATGACTTGGTAGTCGATCAAGATCATCAAGAACACCGCGAACATTTAGCATCGGTCTTCCGAAGACTCGAAAGAAGCAATTAAAGATGAACCCGCTAAGTGTGCATTTGGAGTATCTTCGGCAAATTTCTCGGCTTTGTGGTATGACACAGAGGAATCGAAATTGATCCGAGAAAAAATTAAAGCTATTCAAAATATGCCACCACCAACAACGTTGAAAGGAATTAAAAAGCTTACAAGGAAAATTGGCATATATTCGCGTTTCATTTCAAACCTCGCAGAAGGTGTGTCACCATTTTCTCAGTTAATGAAGAAAGATACAGAATTTGCATGGGATCATGCTTGCCATAATGCATTTGATTCAATTAAGGAGTTATTAAAACAAATTACGTTAATGTTGCTCCAAAGAAAAAGGTAAGCCACTTATCTTATATACATCTGCGCAGCTACAAATTCTTTGGGTGCTTTGTTGGCACAGTAAACGGCCGGAAAAAGAGATCGCTTTTATTATCTAAGCCGAACACCGATGGGGGCGAATGTAATCCAATATTCTTCTGATCGAAAAAGAATGTTTGGCGTTGGTATTCATTGCAAAAGTTAAGGCATTATTGTCTCCCATGATATAACTCGATCTCAAGAGCAGATCCGATAAAATTTTTTGATGACCAGGCCAATGTTATCGGAAGACTAGCCAAGTGGATGTTATTATTATCGAATATACTATTTCGTATAAGCCAAAAAAGCAATAAAGGAAAGCAAGCAATGGCGACTTTTCGCAAAGACATCCTATAGCGAAAATGAAGAAATCAATGATGAATTCCCGGATGAACAGTTATGTTGGTTGAATCTCGAAATCTTTGGCAGATGTATTTTGATGGTGTTTGCTCAAATAATCGGGAGCGGGGGCAGGAGTATATTCATTACGCCTCAAGGCGATTTATTACCATACTCTTCACGTTGGGTACCGCATGCACAAATAATGAAGCTGAATACAGAGCTCTTATCATCGGAATGGAAATAGCACAGCAAATGGAAATAAAATCATTGCATATCTTCAGAGATTCTAAATTGATTGTAAATCAATTGACAACAGAATTTGAAGTAAGGAAAGAAGAACTTTTGCCTTATTATCGAAGGAACAACAGTTGCTTGAACAGTTCTGTTATGTGGAAATTAAACACATACCGCGGTGTTGAGAATGCAAAAGCAGATGCTTTAGCCGCTTTAAGCAAATGGCTTTATCCTCGCACAAACCGAAGTCCTCTTCAGGTAACTATAGAAGAAAGAAGATTCCCGCCATCTGCAGAAGTTATCGAAGAAACCGTTGAAATATTGCCTATATCCCGTATGGAGGTAATGATGGATGATTGGCGTCGACCTTTTGTTGATTATCTCAAATATAATATCTTGCCGAAGATAATGCACAAAGACAAAATTAAGCAAAATGATCGAGAAAATTTGTCATATGCAAAAAGTATTATATAGAAAATCTTATAATGGAATGTTTGTTAAGGTGCTTGGACAAGCAAGAAGCAAACCAAATGTCTTGGGAGGCACATTCAGTGAATGTGGAGCACATCAAGTCAAAATTTATGCCATAGAGTGCATCGAATGGGTTATTATTGGCCTACTATGTTTAAAGATGCGATAGAATATGCAAAGCGGTGTCATGAATGTCAAATACACGGAGATATAATACATGTTCCTCCGAAGAATTACATCAATCTGTTGCTTCTTGGCCTTTCTCAACCTGGGACTCGACGTTATTGGTCCCATAAATCCCCCTTCATCTAAAGGAAAACAAGATATATTCGGCAAAGAACGGATTATTTCTCCAAATGGACCGAAGCGAGCGCCTTGCGTAATGTTAAAGAGAAAGACGTGGTCAATTTTATCCGTCATGCTATAATATACCGTCATGGTATTCAAGAAGATCATCCGATAATGGCACCCCTTTTAAAAATAGAGGTATGGAAAAGTTATGTCGAAGTTCGGATCCAACATTCTTTTTCAACACCTTATTATCCTCCGGCCAATGGATTAGCGTAGGCGTTTAACAAAACAATTGTCAAGATAATGAAAAAACGGTGACAGAAATAAGCGCGATTGGGATGAAAAGTTACAAGAAGCATTATGGGCCTACTGAGAACCACCCATCGTACAAAGAACAGGGGCGACACCGTATTCATTAATCTATGGTATGGAGGCGCTTATCCCAATTGAAATGCGGTGGCATCACTCCGAATAGCAGTAGACATCAATCTATAACAGATGATGAAAATGCAAAAATAAGGTCAAAGAATTAGACTTGCTTCGATGAGAAACGTCTTGCGGCTCAAGAAGGTCTGCGTTGCATCATATCGTGCCGTAATATCGGTACGCATTTGATAAACAAGTTAAATACGCTCTTTCAAAAAAAGGGGATATGGTGTTAATGTTGAAAAGACCTATAGTGGTCACTCACGGACAGGGGCAAGTTCGAGCCTAAATGGGATGGTCCATATGTGGTAAAGAAGTATACTCCAATGGGGCATATAGAATCACAAATCAAGAAGGACAGTGGTATCAATGTACTTGTCAACGCCCGCTTTCATCAAAAGATACTATCCCTAAAGATAGACATGTGGATTTTGACCCAAAATATTATCGGCATAATGATTCTCAGATCAAAAGGGGGCAAAGATGAATAAGAATCATGTCTATATGTCAACAAAAGAAGCTATGAAGAAGAAATTCACAAGCATATCAATTATCAAGCAAATCAAAAATCTGAAAATATATATATATATATATATATATATGATAAGATCATCATCATCAAATAAGATGGACAAAGTTAATATCATCTTGAAGATTCTCTTGAAGATATTGACAAAGTTATATTGCCTTACAAGGCACAAATTCTTGAAGATTCTCTTGAAGATATTATCTAAGCTGAGAATTATATTGCCTTACAAGGCATGGGTCTTCTTGAAGATATTTCGAAAATATCTACTATATTTGCAAATGATGATGATCATATATATATTATTGCCTTACAAGGCATGGATTTTCTTGAAGATATTATCAAAAGCAAGGATATATCAATATCAATCAAAGAGGCAGTATAGCCAAGCCAAATCCTAAAAGAGCCAAATTGAGCCAAATAAAAAAAAAAAGATCAAGCTCGAATAAAAAGAAAATAAATAAATAAATAAATAAAATGCTCTCAAAGGATCAAGCTCTAAAAGAGCCGGCCAACTATACGTAAGACCCATGAAGATCGCCATTCGGGAATGGCGAGAGTCATGAGTCGAGCCCTAAAATGTGCTTGAGGTGCAGCAAATATCTCATTGCAGTGAAAAGGATCCCATGGTGCTGATCTTCTAAAAATGGTAGTCTAGGTGTTTTGGTAAAGTTCCAGCTCAAAGGGTAGTTTAGGTGTTTTGGTAAAGTTCCAGCTCAAAGGGTAGTTTAGGTGTTTTGGTAAAGTTCCAGCTCAAAGGGTAGTTTAGGTGTTTTGGTAAAGTTCCAGCTCAAAGGGTAGTTTAGGTGTTTTGGTAAAGTTCCAGCTCAAAGGGTAGTTTAGGTGTTTTGGTAAAGTTCCAGTCAAAGGGTAGTTTAGGTGTTTTGGTAAAGTTTCAAGACTGGGTAGTTTAGGTGTATTTGTTAAGACATGAGAAAGACATGAAAAGAAGATTGGAAAGCAAAGTACTAAAGAGAAGAAAAATCAAGAAAAAGGCAGACTTTGAAGACTACTTTCTTGCGGTCCGCGCAAAGTGAAAAAATTAATGTGAATGGACGCAAAAATGAAAAAGATTTGCTGGTCGCACAAAGCGGAGGTTTGCTTGCGCGAGATTGAAGGTTTGCGCGAGACCGCGCAAAGCATATCGTTTGCGCGTGTCCGCGCAAAGTCTATGACGGTGCGATAAAAATGGTTGAATGATGTTTTTTGTCCCACATCGACCAGATCATAGATTTCCACTTGGTGAAAATGTCTATAAATACCCCATTCCTTCTCTAAAAGGGGTTCGAAGATTTCGGAAGTGAAAGAAAGGCGAAAGAGAAGACAGAAGGTGCGGAGTATTGGACTCCTGCACTTTGCGCGACCGCGCGCAAAGGAGTATTGGACTCCTGAAGTTTGCGCGGATCCGCGCAAAGCAGCAGAAGGTTTTTGAGGTTTGCGCGAACCCGCGCAAAGTATATCTATCGTTCTGCGGACCACATGCAAACCGACCGTGAATGAGTCTATATAAACAAAGAACGGGTGTTTATCTTCTTGAAATGGCTGAAGCGTTCAAGTTCTTCCCGTTCAAAGAAGAAAGGAAGAATCATAGACAAAGAGGCGTATTCCTCCCTAAGTTTCAGGAGATGACCGAAATAGCACTGAAATGCTGCTGAAATTTCCATTCTTTTGAAGACTGTTGATTGACTTGTCTATTCCTCCTAAGTCATTGGAGATGATTGAGATTATCGCCGTTATGCTGTCGAAATTCTTATCTTTCTGAAGACTGGTTGATCAGAATCAAAATTCCTCCTAAGTCTTAGGAGATGACCAAACAAAGCGCTCGAATGTCAATCTTGAAATTTTCATAAGACTGTCTTGTCTACTTTGATTGATTGTACTTTATTTTTAGAATCAAGGGAATCAGAGGATGTAAATGAACTCAGAATAAATGTGATTAATGTTCTCTTGTTCTTTCTTTGTTATCATTGAATAAATTCCCCAAATCAAATACATTTGTTTCCTTGTCGAAACAAAATGGCGACTCTGCTGGGGAATTTATTATTCGATGATAACTTAGAAAATATCCTGGGAACATTTATCATTGTTTGGCGTCTTTCAGACGCCAAAATGGCGACTCTTAGCTGGAACATCCTCCCCTTCATCTCTAAAGTAAAGTACAATTTTATTTAAATAAATTAACTAACAATTGTGTTTCATGATCGAAGGTTTCTGCATCAAACTACAAGTTACAATCAATGACGATAGCTGAAAGGACAGTGGGCTTCCGTTTTACTTCAACTGGGTTCATGATAGAATATACACCGAATCAACCTTCAGAGTGCATGACTCGACTTTTTATGGAAAAGAACAACCTGTCTCAAACAACATCTGATGTCGTATCCGCTTCACCTCAACCGCTGGAAGGAGATAAAGGCTGGACTGTTGTAATGTCTCGTAGAACAAGAACACAGAATGCAAAAAGCTCTAGAATACATCCGCTTTCGCCAGGAATCAGAAGGTCGATAACGTGTAACACGGCGAAGAAGAATTTTGAAACTGCTCCTCCTGTAATTTATCCCCAACAAGCAGTCTCGCAATTAACAAAGCGTGATTTTCCGACTCTAACCGCCTCAAGGGTCAAGTGGATGACAGAGCAAAAGGGTAAAGCAATAGTGAAAGGTTCACCAAGGTTAGTGTTGTCTCAGAAAAATTCACCGATGCTCGTGTCACCCCAATCAATCGGTAGCACAGGAAATATGCAGAAGTCAGACAATATTCCACCCCTTTGCTCTATTTCACCTACGGTTTCATCAAAAGGTAAAGAAGCCACGGTGCATATGGCCAAAATGAATCAGGAAAACCTACCATCCATTAAAGATCATATCAACAAGATAGCCGAAGTGCAAAGAACATTAATAGATGAATGCAGAAATCTCAGGGGAGCACTAGCAACCCTTGCACATAATATGGTCCAAATTGTGGCTCCACCAGCAACAGGTATAGTAAACAGACATGAAAATTGTCCTGAACACTCTCATCCACAGGGGGCAGGATCAAGAGCTGTTCCAGTCACAAGGACTGTAACGCAGGACGATGTAAGACAAGTTGTCGAAGAAATTGTTAGATTAGAAAAAGAGTGCGCAAATGCTGGCCGCTTCAAGTATCAGACACCGTACCCTCCTGAAATTGAAAACATGCCATTTCCCGCAGAATTCAAACACCCGGATTTTCATAAATTTAACGGGAATGGATCAGCAGAAGAGCATCTCTTGCACTTCATCACCAGCATGGGAAATTTCTCTACGACACCTCAATATTGTTTGCGGTTATTTGGATCTTCTTTAACAGGCAAAGCATTTCGATGGTATTCTGGTTTGATGCCTGAGTCAATAAGAACGTGGGAACAAATGCAAGACGCTTTTATATCCAATTTCTTTTCGACAGAACGCGACGTCAGTATTGCAGAATTAGCCTCTGTCAGACAAAGAGAAAATGAACCTGTGGAGAAATTCATTAATAGATGGAGGACCTTGGGGGCTTCATGCAGACAGTTACCAGAAGAGAGAGAACAAGTGAACATGTGTTTGAATTCTATGGAACCAAGAATTGCTTTTGGGCTCATAAGCGCTGATATAAAGACTTTCCGCGATCTTGTAACAAAAGCACATGCATTGGAAATGATGGTTACAAAGATGTCAGTCTTTCAGATCAAGACAGAAAGAAGAGAACCGAATAGATTAATGGTAAACACTGTTGATCAAGAAAAGAAAAAGAATATTTTTTACAATAAGCGAGAAGCAAAGAAGGGAAATGATTTAGATCAAGTTAAAGGTAAGCGGCCGCGACTATATGACTCCTACAAGGAATATGTATTCAGTAAAGAAGATATGTTGCCAATGATGGAACAATTGCTTGCCGCTGGAACTATCAGCTTACCTTCTCCGAAATATCCAGAAGAAGTCGAAATGACTAAAGAAGAAAAATATTGTCATTATCATCGCTGTTTAAGGCATCGTACAGAAGATTGTTTTACATTAAAAAATATACTAAAGCGACTGATAAAACAAGGTGAAATAGTGACAAACAAGGATGAAGGACAGGACAAGAAAGTCGTTGTGAACATGACATCTGCAAGAGATCCGACAAAGAACTGGAAAGATAAAGGGAAGGCTGTTGGAAAAAGGGAATGGCAGTCAATGATAAATCCACTCAGAAACTCTCGTTCTAATTCAGAGTTTATTGAGTTATCTTCTAAAGAAGTTAGTTTGACCAAATTGGTCTCTATTCGCCAAGAAGAAAATGAATCAGTTGAAGAATTCATTAGTCGATGGAAGGACTTGGCGGCATCATGTCAACATTCTCTGCGGGAATCAGAACAAGTAGAACTATGTTTAGAAGGTCTGAGAACAGAATTAGCATGCCACCTGATCAGTGAAGATTGGAAAACTTTTCGTAATTTTGCTATGAAGGCTTATGCTCTTGAAAGAATGATGGGAAGAATGTCTGCTTCCCAATCAAAATCAGCCCGTATCACTCGGAAAGAAAAAACTAAAAAAGATTATCAGGATGTTGAAAGAGAAAGCGATGAAGAAGATAGAAATGGTCGTGCGGTTATTATGACATATAAGAGGACCAGGCAAAATAAAGATCATATGAAGTATTCGTTTGCAAGAAAAGATATACTTCCTATGCTAAATCAATTGTTGGCTATGAAGATTATTGAATTACCTTGGCCAAGACACCTCGAAGAAATTGAAAATACAAGAGGAATGGATTATTGCCATTATCACTGCAAATTTGGACATCATACGGAAAACTGTAATTCCCTCAGGAACAAGCTGCAAAAGATGATCGATAAAGGAGAAATTGTGATGGAGAGAGCATAACAGAAAGAGATAATAAAAAAAATGACAAAAGCTTGACAAAGAAAATTCTGGGGGCATCTGCATTAAAAGACGATAGCATGCTTCGTATGGCGAATCGTCCGTAATTGACAAGATCGAGCTATCATAGCCTAAATGCTCAAATAAAAAGCAGAAAATAAGATAAAAAATTTTCAAGAAATGATCGCTATTTTGATTTCGAAAGATATCGGTATGATACTTCCAAAATCAAAAGGGGGCAGGATAGGTGAGTAAAAATTTGTGAAATATGTTTCTCACCATAGAGTATATTTCTTTTGCGTATTTGAATAAAATGCAGGCCTTCAAGCATATCAAGTCATTACCAAAGCAGGATAGGTGAGTAAAAATTTATGAAATATATTTCTCACCATAGAATATTTCTTTTGCGTATTTGAATAAAATGCAGGCCTTCAAGCATATCAAGTCATTACCAAAGCAGGATAGGTGAGTAAAAATTTGTGAAATATGTTTCTCACCATAGAGTATATTTCTTTTGCGTATTTGAATAAAATGCAGGCCTTCAAGCATATCAAGTCATTACCAAAGCAGGATAGGTGAGTAAAAATCTATGAAATATATTTTCATGAAATTTTTTATTTGAATAAAATGCCATAGAATATTTCTTTTCAAGTCAAAAGAAATAGTGATTTGATGAAATGAATATTTCTTTTTGCATATAATGAAATGCGCTTTCAAGCATATCAAGTCATCGCCAAATGCGAAGCATTTGCATACAATGATGATTGCCAAATGAAAAGCGTCGATGATTATTACCAAAATAAGATAAACAAGAAAGGCTTTCAAGCATATTCAGTCATCGCCAAATGAAAAGCGTCAATGACGATTGTCAAATGAAAAGTGTTGATGAAAGATGAGAAAGTAAAAAGGCTTTCAAGCATATCAAGTCATTGCTAGACACGAAGCTCGCTATCAAGCGTTAATGATCGCTACCAAGCGTTGAAGATTGTTGTTAAAGCATTGACAATTATCGCCAACGCCAAGAAGGAAATCTCCGCCAGTAAGTATCAATGATTATCGCAAAAATAGTAGCCATGGTCATTGTCATCAATCAATCGCATATCAAAATTGCTATCATCGCCAGTCGATACACTATTTCAAACACAATAAAATGTTCCCGAACATTATCAATGATAATAACGAAATATCAATTATTGATGCAACCTAGCCAAGTCTATATGACCACGGCTACACAAAGATCCATGATCATTAAGATAAGATCCATACATAAGATCATTCAAAAAAATTAAAGGCAAAGGCGATTGACAAAGTAGTCACATAAGACCTATCTCTAAAAAAAAACATTTAAAGGCAGTTGACGAAGCAGTCACATAAGACCTATCTCTAAAAAAAAAAAAAAAAAATTTAAAGGCGCATAAGACCTGATTTAAAGGCATTGCAAGCAGATCACATAAGACCAATGCCGTCAGATAAGCTTCCGACAAATGCGTCTCGGGGAATGGAGAAAAATACCCTCCCGAGAATGGGTCCGACCTTGCAGGCGAAGAAGAAAAAGTGAGTCTCTGAAGCAGGATGACTCCCCAGATCTCGGGTTTGATTTCAGTAGTAACTCATGATGTCTCTGAAGCAGGATGACCTCTCATTGATGGACTGACGACCCTGGATTTGGTACCTATTGAAAATCCAGATCCTGGGCTTGTTTCCGGTAGTAACTCATGATGTCTCCGAAGCAGGATGACCTCTCATTGATGGACTGGCGGCCCAGGGTTTGGTCAAAGGCAGCCTAGCCAAGCCTATACGGCCAACTACGCATAAGACCAGCAAAGCCCGAAATTGGCGATAAACTATCTTGCTCTTTGAGCCCAGTGTCAAGTCCAGTTCAGTTGTCCAGTCGTCCAGTGTCAAGTCCAGTTCAGTTGTCCAGTCGTCCAGTGTCAAGTCCAGTTCAGTTGTCCAGTCGTCCAGTTCAGTCCAGTCTAGTCTAGTCCAGTCAAGTCCCGTTAAGTCAAGTCATGTCAGTCAAAGTGCACTAACACCATTGCTCAAAAGCATCAAATATGCTCAAAAGCATCAATTATGTGTAGCATTCAAAATGCTGCAGATACATATTAAATATGCTCAAATATGAAATTGCCTGATGAAAATTTTAAATGTTGAATAAAATATGTGCAAAGATACGTTTCTCTTGAATCAGGTTCAAATTATAGCGACAGTAAATACCTTCAATATATTGGCCATTATCTACTCAAGAGTTCGAATCTTCAAAGTCAATTGCAATATATATTGTTCTGATGACAAGAAATATTCGATTATCCATCCTTCAAAGGCATCGGCAGGCTTTACTCCGAAAATATTATCTTCTGAAGAAATTTTTATGCAACATTGACCGAGAAAGGCGGTCTTCAAAGTTATCCATGACTTGGTCTTCAAAGTGATCTATGCCTTGGTCTTTCTGATAATCTCTTATGCAATATGGAGGAATTCATATGATGGGAATTATAAAATACGACACAGAATCTATGCCTTGGTCTTTCTGATAATCTCTTATGCAATATGGAGGAATTCATATGATGGGAATTATAAAATACGACATAGAATCTATGCCTGGTTTTCAAAGTGATCTATGCCTTGGTCTTTCTGACGATTTTTTATATGCGGCGAAAGAATTCATATGCTGAGTATTATGAATAATGATATCGCAAGACTACAAGTACTAGATCTGATGGAGGCAGAACAAACGGAATCATCATCAGTAATTTCTATAACCTTTGAAAAGTTATTAAATGAAAATTGAAGGAAGTCTTGTCTATTTTTCAATTTTTCAGAATCAACAAAGATCCAAGGAAAAGTCTATGGAGAAATGCTAAAGAAACACAAACTAGAAAAGACTCGACAAAAGATTCAACGATTGAACCATTGGAGCTGGAAATGATGTCTCCAAAAGCACGATTTAATGAGCAAAAAATGCAATGCGAAGCACGATGACAGAGCGAATATCCCAATCAGTCTGAAAGAAAAGAGAAGTTTTCAATATAAATTTCAAAAAATTATCAATGCTTCATAAGCTAAATTGAAAAAAGTTATGATATCTTGAAATACTAATTTCAACTAATGTGGCAGGAAAGACTATCATTTAAAAGATTGGATTATGCAGATCATGAATAAAGGAAACAATCAAAAAGTTGATTACGGCAAGAGCAACGGAGTTGATTAAAAAACTGTTGCAACATTAAAGGAAAAAGTCGCTGATGTTGATCAAAGAAAAGAAACCGTTGCGAATTAAAAGAAAGAATAGTCGAGTTGATCAAAGAGACCGTTGCATTGCCCAAGCAACGATATTGAAAGATAACCCTCTGGTCAAGTTGCTCAAAGACAAAGTCGTCCTACGGTACATTCTTGAGAGATGTGTTTCGATGAAAAGAGAACTTTATCTTCTCTAGTGAAGCATCCGCTCGACACTACTTGACCGGGGGGCATTCCAGTCTTACGTTTGAGCCGTTTGAAAATCGTCAAATCGTCGTCATTTAAAAGCAATCAATCAAGTCTTCCGCTTAAATGTGATCAATCCAGTCTTCTAGATGAAAATGAGCATTCAAATCTTCCGATCAAGTGCAAGCATTCCGGTCTTTTGATTGAACGAAATCATTAGATTTTCTGGTCAAACATGATCATCTAATCATTCTTCAAGTTGCAGTTCATTCAAGATTCTTCAGGTGGAGGAAGATCGATCCTCCATTTGATTTCAAGGATCAATCAAAGAAGGATCGAGGGGGCATCTGTTGAGGCATAAAAATATCTCATTGCAGTGGTGAAAGGATCCCATGGTGCTGATCTTCTAAAAATGGTAGTCTAGGTGTTTTGGTAAAGTTCCAAGGGTAGTTTAGGTGTTTTGGTAAAGTTCCAGCTCAAAGGGTAGTTTAGGTGTTTTGGTAAAGTTCCAAAAAGGGTAGTTTAGGTGTTTTGGTAAAGTTCCAGCTCAAAGGGTAGTTTAGGTGTTTTGGTAAAGTTCCAGCTCAAAGGGTAGTTTAGGTGTTTTGGTAAAGTTCCAGCTCAAAGGGTAGTTTAGGTGTTTTGGTAAAGTTCAGTTTAGGTGTTTTGGTAAAGTTTCAAAGAGAAGAAAGAAGTATTTGTTAAGACATGAGAAAGAAGAAATTGAAAGCAAAGTACTAAAGAAAGAGAAAAAGAAAAAGACAAGTTTGAAGACTACTTTGCGCGGTCCGCGCAAAAAGTGAAATGGTTGTTTCTTGGGGACCGCGCAAAAAGTGAAACATTCTTGCTGGTCGCACAAAGCGGAGGTTTGCGCGAGATTGAAGGTTTGCGCGAGACCGCGCAAAGCATATCGTTTGCGCGTGTCCGCGCAAAGTCTATGACGGTGCGATAAAAATGGTTGAATGATGTTTTTTGTCCCATCGACCGATCAGAGATTTCCACTGGTGAAAATGTCTATAAATACCCCATTCCTTCTCTAAAAAGGGGTTCGAAGATTTCGGAAGTGAAAGAAAGGCGAAAGAGAAGACAGAAGGTGCGGAGTATTGGACTCCTGCACTTTGCGCGACCGCGCGCAAAGGAGTATTGGACTCTGAAGTTTGCGCGGATCCGCGCAGCAAACAGAAGGTTTTGAGGTTTGCGCGAACCCGCAAAAAGTATATCGTTCGCGGACCGCGCACAAACCGATCATGCTGATGATCTATATAAAAAGAACGGCCTTATGTCATTGAAATGGTGAAGCGTTCAAGTTCTTCCCGTTCAAAGAAGAAAGGAAGAATCATAGACAAAGAGGCGTATTCCTCCTAAGTTTCAGGAGATGACCGAAATAGCACTGAAATGCTGCTGAAATTTCCATTCTTTTGAAGACTGTTGATTGACTTGTCTATTCCTCCTAAGTCATTGGAGATGATTGAGATTATCGCCGTTATGCTGTCGAAATTCTTATCTTTCTGAAGACTGGTTGATCAGAATCAAAATTCCTCCTAAGTCTTAGGAGATGACAAACAAAGCGTCGGAATGCTGCTGAAATTTTCATAAGACTGTCTTGTCTACTTTGATTGATTGTACTTTATTTTTAGAATCAAGGGAATCAGAGGATGTAAATGAACTCAGAATAAATGTGATTAATGTTCTCTTTTCTTTCTTTGTTATCATTGAATAAATCCCCAAATCAAATACATTTGTTTCCTAGTTACCGTGCCAACCACAATGCATAAATCCAACGCTAAGTTCCATCGTCCGGTAGCGTCAATGGGCCCCTCTCGATGGACCGTGACCGTGAGCTCAAGGCGAGAAGCCCAAAAGCAAACTCTAGAGAGTTACAGTGGCCATCACATAAGACCTATAAATGCTCCACTACTCATGAGCTTAAACTGTGTGTGTGCGCATGCTCCACTACTCATGAGCATAAACCGTGTGTGGCTAATTGAATTGAAACTTAGTACCGCCAATTTAAATACTCACCTAGAAAATCCCGTACTAACAAAGCATAAAAGGTTTAGAAATTGTAAAAATATAATGAAATTATTATATAAAGAATAAATATAACTTGATAAATGATATAAAAAATTATGTAAATATAATGAAATTATTATATAAAAATTATCATATAAAGTAAATATAATTTGATAATATTAGTATAAATATCATCAATATGCAAGTAGAAAATACCATCATAAACATCCCAAAATACTATCATGAAATATATATGATAAATTACGTCCAAGAAACACGAAAGCAAAGATCACATGTTTAAAATTACATGATTCAAAGATCCTCTGTAATCCCCATTGCTTCAATATCTTAGCAAATCTTCTTTCAATTGCTACCTTTGAAATTTGCATCATGTCTAGATTTTTCTTCAAAAATAAGTCTCGCATGATCAGGAACGCCAGCAAGCTTATTCTCCAAAGAAGCAATCATTTCTTTACCTTGAAGTTGTGCGGATTTTTCGATATCGATAGATTGAGCATTCACCCGTATCTTCTCTTCAACATCTTGAATGATTAAGACCTGCTCATGATTCTTCCTCTCCAGCTGACAGATTTCTTCCTTCAGAACTGCAATGCGGTCTTGAATAGTCTTGCTTTCATCAATATGAATCTTTAATTGATCCTGAAGAATTATATGCTCTTGTTCAAGTTTAGAAATTGATGAAGCTGTCAGAAGGGCTTGTTCTTGTGATGAAGCCAACTGCCTTCTACACTCTAAAATCTCAGGAGCAATTGTAACATTCTCTACCGACGCCAAAGAAATTATGGAATCACGAAATTTGAGGAGTGAATCCCGCAAAGGAGATATGTTGATTCTGGCCATCTTGGCAGAGCTTTCCAAAATTTCTATAGCAACATCCAAGTCCAACCATTGATCAGGATTTCTAAAGATATGGATTATTGCTAACAGAAAATGTTTCATCATAAGCATTTTGTGAACAGGGATCTTCGCAAAGGATGATAGTTCAAAAGTAGTGGCTACGAATCGAACTAGCATATCATCAACGTAAATGAGTTCCTATAGTAAAAGAAGAAGGATATTCAATATATTATTATGAAATATATATATTGAGTAAAGATATTCAATGTATATATATATACCTATCAATTGAATACGACTAACAGAAGGAGAAGCTCTTTGAGCTATGGAAGGACCAAGTCCCACCATATCAGCAAAAGATGGTGCTCTAGCTTCTGTACTGGAATCTCTGGTAGCTGGAGTTGGCAAGTCAGTAGTTTCTATAGGAAATATAATTTCACGAGCCACTACTCTCTGTACTACCAATGGAACTACAGGTGCTCTTGGTGAAGATACCACAAGAGGGCTCACTGAAGAGATAGCACCTATTTCTGCAACTTGGGCACCTAAAAAGGGAGACACAATGATTTTAGATAAATAATAGTTGTTAAAATATAAATTAAGATATGTATATGGAAATTTTTTCTTTACCTGGTGAATACCCATCTTCTCCATAATCTAAAGGCTCTTCTTCATCTTCCTCGGCTGCAGGAGATTTAGCAGGAACATTAATGCTAGGAGGAGTCTTAGCAATTCCAGGGGAAGATTCCATTTCAACTTCTTTCACAGTTGTTTCCTCTTCTTCGCCAATATCAACTTCACCTTCTTCAAAGGCATCATCTTTATCTTCACCACTATCATTATCTCCGCTATCTTCATATTGCGAAGATTCAGTTGTATCTGATGACGAAGTTGAACTTTCATCTTCCAAAGTTTCTTCGACAACTTCTTCAATGATAACTTGCTTCCCTTTATAAGAAACGGGTTGGCTGCTCTCCGGTGCAGGCTCTTGGACTATAGGGGAAGCGGATGTTGGTCGAGTTCTTTCTGGAGGAATAGGGGATGATGATTGCAAACGCGTTCTTGATCTAGTCATCGGAGAAGATGGACTAGGACCAAGGGGTTGTGGAGGAGATGTGGAAGTACCAATAGCTTGGTTCCTTCTTGAACCACTGCAGTCTTTGCAGGAATTAGAGAAGATGTACCTTTATCATCATCTGCAGCTTGATTTGAAGAGTCCCAACAAGATTTCTCAAATTCTCTCAGATCTCCGTGGGCAAACCAGCCATCCAAAGTGTTGATGGGCTTGATTTCACGGATGGGATCTTCCAATGATATCTTTTCGCAAATTTCTCCAGGATGAGATGCATGGCTCTTCTCCTAATATAGCCATTCCGCTCTCTAAATTTCTCTCTAAATCTTCACTGGGTGGATGAAGAAAGATAGAAGAAATCCACTGGCAAGCATTTAGCGACCAAGTATGATTGGTGATCCCACCATCGCATCCAGCTATATGATGTACGGACTATGCGATCACAGCCTGGAATGACGAAGAGGGAGCCAACGCAGCCATTTAGTAACTGTTTCCATATCATGGCCCAGTTAAGAGGACCAGTTCCATAACAGCGCATTTTTCTGGTAACCAACCCACAGTCTTGTGGCACAGTTTGATCATAACCAAATTGACGAGCAAAGCGACTGGGGTAGTAAGGTTCTCTCCAAAATTCCGTCCCTTCCCGAAGAGGTAAACTGCATGAGCGAATAGAAAAGAAGAAAGCTCTCTCTGCTGCAGTAAGTGTTTCGTTGTCCACCATGTCTGTATCTTCGATGTAGCGATAAAGGCGGAACGAAGAAGTTTATCTGATCATCATCTCGAATCTTATTTGCAACCCACTCATATGCTCTTCTAGCCATTGCTCTTTGCTGAAAGAACCAGAGTGGAAGATGAGAAGGATGAGAATATGCTTGCTCCGAAGCCTCAAAAGTCCAAGGGAAATAAACTCCAAGCCACCTCGTAAAATAATGCCAAGAAGTATGTGCGATGAAGCTCCCGAGAATGGGTCTTTTATATGGTAGCTACTTCTCCAAGGGCCTTGTAGATAGAACATAATACAGGAGGAGCAAGAGAATATTTATGGCCCTCCGCTAAAGCACCAGCCACAACGAAGACACTGGGACGAACAGCATCTGCCCACTTGGAGCTGGGTAATACGACCAAGCTTAGCCAGTAAGCCAAGAACGCTGCAAGTTCTCCGAAAGAGCTATATTCTGGCTTTCCTCTTACTGCATCTCGAAGCTTCATTAGTTCTTTAGAGCGGCAGTCACGAAACCTTCAAAGAAAAATGGAGGTTAATATGCAGGAATGGCGAAATAGTAAGAATATAAAGAAGGAGAATAATGATCAGATTGATAAATACCTGAGACCCCTAGAGAAATGAGCCAGCCATTGCGAGAGGGGGAATTTTGTGGAAGTTAGGAAATTTGCCCATCTCTTTGAATAGTTCTATGGTAGTTTCGGAGATGGAAGGTTTACGGTCTGGAGAAGATACGAAGGCCAATTCTCTGTTTGTCGGAATGAATTCATCATAGAATTTGCCTGTTATTGTGAGACCAGCTATACGATGAAGATCCCAAAGAGATATGCTCATTTCGCCATAAGGAAGATGGAAGGAGTTGGTTGTAGGTGACCAGTATTCAAGGAAGCCTTTCAGAATATTGGGTTCTCTATAGAAGTATTTCGAAGTTACTTCTATTGCATCATAAAGGCCGATCTTTGCAAGAGTGCTCGTATGCTTCAGCAATATAGCCTCCGCCCATTCAGAATAGTAGCGACGAGCAGTTAACAAGCCCCTGATGCAAAATTCTGCCTGGCCCCAGAGTTGTTCTCGATCTCGAAGCGTTGTCGTGTTGTCTCATAAAAATGAGAAGGAAAGAGATCATGAGGACTTTGTGGAAAGGAGCTAAGAAGATCATGGGATAAGCTTCTCCTATCCTCTCGTCGCGGTTTCGAGTTTGAATGGTTCCTTCCAAAATTTGGGGGTCTCTTGAGGCCCATGATTCGGTATACATTAGCCTCTCGCCATGAACGTAATCTTTGGACTCACAGTCTAGCATAGACTGATGGCGATATACCTTGATGGGAATGATTGTCATGCCCTCCCATGAGGGTTGTCAAATTTCATGACACCTTCGACAACTCGTACTGAGTCCCACGAGTTTTGAAGCCGCTTTTTCTTATGTTCCTTGATCTTTTCTGTAAATTCTTTCGCCTTATTGCGGCGAGTTTTCTTCGGGCGAGAAGCAGGAGGAGTATCTTCGTGGAGAGGTGGTCTCTCACTATCAGTAAATGTGGGCTGTGGTCTTAAACCATTCATCCCAGTCATATTCCCTTCCATGTTTTGGCGGACATTTAATATCTCCCAAGGAGATGGATCTATAAATAGGGGAGGGTAAAGACTTAATGCGATCAGAAAAGTCAAAAGTGGGGAGAACGGGTTCTTTGAAATAAGCTGGATTTCTAGAAGTTGTCTTTGTTCTTTTAGCAGGTGGTTGATCAGAAGAAGGTGAGTCGGAACACAAGACGGGTTGTTTGTTTGATACGAGCAATGAAGAAAGACAGAGGAAGGAAGATAGGTGACAGAGTAAGAAATGAAGAAAGAAGAAAAATGGCTAAGTGTTGAAAAAAAAGTTTCAAAGGAATTGACTAAGTACGTAGTACTTTCTTGTAGTCGCGAAAGTATAAAGGTTTGTGCGAAAATTTCAAGTTCGAAGGACGTCGCGCAAAAGTGAAACGGTTTCTTGTGGTCACGCAAAAGCGGAGGTTTGCGCGAATAAAATCACCAGAGCAGTTTCCAAAGAGAGAACGATTCGTGAAAATGACTAAGTAGTTGGACTATTTATAGTATTTTTGACCAAGTACGACACTCGACCGGAGCTTTTGCGAGGTCGCGCAAACCTTATAAAGAGGAGTAATTTGATCATTTTCTTTGAATTTGAAGAAAAAAAAAAAGAACGGATCAAGGGGGCATCTGTTGAGGCATAAAATAAGCAAGGAAGTGAAAAACGACAAAGATCAAGAAATCACTTTGAAGATGAAAGAAATTAGCTTCAAGATCACTTTGCGCGGTTCGCGCAAAGTGAAATAGTTACGCCAAGACCGCGCAAAGTGAAAGGATTGCGCGAGAAACGATAAAGACAGATTTACGCGGATTAAGGGTTTGCGGGATTACGCAAAAAGCATATCATTCTTGCGCGTGTCACAAAAAGTCTATGACGATGGGATAAAAATGGTTGGATGTTATTTTGTCCCACATCGACCAGATCTGAGATTTCCACTGGTGAAAATGTCTATAAATACCCCGTTCCTTCTCTAAAAAGGGGTTCGAAGATTTCAGTGAAAGAAAGACGAAGGAGAAGACAGAAGGTGCGGAGTATTGGACTCCTTGCACTTATGCGGACCACGCAAGCAAGTATTGGACATCTGAAGTTTGCACGGACCCATGCAAGATGCATCATATGGTTGCTTTGCGGACCAAAGCAAATATCGTTAACTTGGAACGCAAACCTATTGAAGCGGATTTAACAATGAATGGATTGAAATGTCTTTGTTGGAATGGTTTAAGTCTTCAGATCTTCAAGTTCTTCTTATTTAGGAAGGAAGAGTCATCGACGAAGAGATGTATTCCTACTAAGTTTCAGGAGATGACCGAAATAGCACCAAAATGCTGTTAGAATCTTCGTTCTCTTGAAGACTGTTGATCAACTTGTCTATTCCTCCTAAGTCATAGGAGATGATTGAGATCATTGTCGTTATGCTGCCGAAAATTATATTTAAATAATTGTCATTTATAATAAATTCTTTGTAAACTATCTTAGAATCAAGGGATACCAGAGGATGTAAATGAATTCAGAATCAATAAAGTGTGATGATTGTCTTTATAACTATTCCATTATTATATTTGAATAAGATAGTTTTCCCAAATCAAATACATTTGTTTCCTTGTCGAAACAATGACCCAAATAATCGTAAGCAATATTGAGGTATCATGGAGAAATTCCCCATGTTGGTGATGAAATGCATCAGGTGTTCTTCTGGTGATCCTTCCCCATTAAACTTCTGAAAATCTGGGTGCTTAAAATTTGCCGGAAATGGAACATCCTCTACCTCTCTCGGGTAGGGCGTTCGATATCTGATATCCGAAATCGACCGATTCGCACGCTCCCTTTCTATTCTCGATTTCATTCTCGAACGACTTGTCTCACGTCATCTTGTGTTATAGCTCTTGTTCTTTGGAAATGACCCTCGCGATCCTATCCCTCATGGACGGAACCTTCGTTTGGTTCTCTTGTCCATTTGTTGCTCCCATCATGGGTGGAGCCACTATCACTGGCTACATTATGTGCCGAGTTGCCAAAAGCTTCTCTAAGGTTTCGGCATTCATCCATTAGCACTCTTTGTGCCTCTGCCATTTGATCAACACGTTCTTCGATGAGTTGGTCTATTTCCTTGACCCGTCTCTCGCCATATATACCCTAAATTAGCCTCTTTACTTGTTTGTTAAAGCCGGTTATTTTTGAGTAGAACGAGAGTATGTTGACGTAACAGGACTTATAAAGAGGGGATAAATTGGAGTCTCGTTCGACTCTTGTGTACTTTCCGTGTTTTCAACCGATCGGGGTGATACAGTGATGGGCGAGTTGATCTGGGGTGATACAAGCATTGGTGATCCTATCATCAGTGCTTTACCTTTCTATGCTTCTGTCCATTTGGTCTTTGGGGCGACTAAAGCTGGAAAATCGTCATTGATGAGAATCAAGGAGCACTTGTTCAGAGATAAATCACCTGAGCAAGCTTCAAGGTTTTTCTTCTTGCTATGCTACGCGTGATTGGTCCCTCAGCTCTTTGTACAAGCAATTTTGCCTTGTGGTTCTTTAGGGTCTTTGTTTTTATTTTTTTGGACAAGACCAGAGTCCAGTTCTCATCACTTTCTTGTGGTTGGGGTGAGACGGAAATAACTCCCGCTGTTACTCGAGTCACTTTGTGCTTGCTTGTAGTGCTTGCCTTTGTATGCTCAGGAGTTTGGCTTGGCACATATTCAATTACAAATCCAGTAGCGGTGAATCGGAAGTTCACTTTTCTTTCAGCCATTAGCAATGTTATGTGATTGAATTTGGTACCTTCAATAACGAAACATATATGAAATTAGTATGCGAAAGATTAAGTAAACTATTTTAGAGATGAAGGGGAGGATGTTCCCACTGAGAGTCGCCATTTTGGCGTCTAATAGACGCCAAAAACAGTAATGAGAGTTTCGCAACTTTCCCAATGTTAGTGTTAAATAAGATAAGTTCCCCAGCAGAGTCGCCATTTTGTTTCGACAAGGAAACAAATGTATTTGATTTGGGAAAACTATCTTATTCAAACATAATAATGGAATAGTTACAAAGACAATCATCACACTTTATTGATTCTAATTCATTTACATCCTCTCGTATCCTTGATTCTAAGATAGTTTACAAAGAATTCATTATAAATGACAATTATTATAGTTAAATATAATTTTCATTGGAATGAAGATAATTGTAATGAATGATCTCAATCATCTCCAATGACTTAGGAGGAATAGACAAGTTGATCAACAAATCTTTCAAGAGAATCGGAGATTCCAAAGATTTCGGGTACTATTTCGGTCATCTCCTGAAACTTAGGAGGAATACACCTCTTTGTCGACGATTCTTCCTTTTCTCCTGAACAAGAAGAACTTGAAGTTTTGAAGACTTTAATTATTCAAAAAGATTTCATATTTTTTATTCTTTTGTTATCAAAAAGCAAACAAACTTCTTGTGGTCCGCAAACTATATAAGCCCCATTCGCTTTGTGCGGTGTCACAAAAACTTAAGAGTCCAATACTCCTTTGCATCGATTCACAAGAAAATTCCGCAGGAGTCCAATACTCCGCACCTTCTGTCTTCTCTTTCGTCTTTCTTTCACTCTGAAATCTTCGAACCCCTTTTGAGAGAGAGAACGGGGTATTTATAGATATTTTTACTAGTAAAAATCTCTGTTTTGGTCGATGTGGGATAAAAAAACATCCAACCATTTTTATTCCACCATCATGTACTTTGCGCGGACACGCGCAAACGACATGCTTTGGGCGGTATCGCGTAATCTATCAGTCCCGCGCAATCTGTCTTCTAAGATCAACCCGTGCAACCCATTTACTTTTTCGCATTCAAAATCATTCACTTTGCTTCCAATTGCGCAAAGTAACAGTCTTTGAAACTTATTTCTTTGATCTTCAAACTGATTTCTTGATCTTTCTCTTCTCCACTTCTTTGCTAATTTTATGCCTCAACACCGAGACGCTCATAACTCCCTCGTTTGATGTCGGATTGTATCGATTTTTGTTCATCGGAAAGGTACTTTAGTGCTCTTTCATTCCTGACTGGAATCATCATTTTCTAAGGCCATTTGCGCATTCGTAAGTGGTATTGCAGTCTTCAGTCGTGAATATTTTCCTTCATCTCCTTGTCTAATAGTAACCTTCTTAACTCTTTCTTCAGTGGTCGAATTTAGATTATTTTGAGCTCATTAGAATGGTAACTTGACAAGCTTCTAAATTGGACTAGAATTGGCTAATTTTGGGACCATTCGAGATCCGAAAAGCACGGTGGAACTCTTCAATCATCATTTAACAATTTGGATTGTTAATCTTTCCAAATCGGGCGATCCAACGGAGACGCTCATAACTCGCTCATTTGATGTCGGATTGGATCGATTTTTGGTCATCTGAAAGGTACTTTAGTGCACTTTCATTCATGACTAGAATCATCGTATTATAAGACCATTTTTCCATCCGTAAGTGAGATCGTGCATCGTCATGTCATCTTCATAAATTTTTTCCTTCTCTCCTTGTCAAATTGTAACATTCTTAACTCTCTTCAATGGTCGAATTTAGATTATTTTGAGCTCATTGGAATGGTAACTTGTCAAGCTTCTAAATGGTACCAATTGGACTAATTCTAAGACAGATTCGATATCCCAAAAGCGCGTTGGAACTCTTCGATCGTCATTTTGAACTTTGGATTGTTTGTTTCGACAAGGAAACAAAAGTATTTGATTTGGGAGAGTCATCTTATTTAAACATAACAATGAAATAATTACAAAGACAATCATCACATTTTATTGATTCTGAATTCATTTACATCCTCTGGTATCCCTTGATTCTAAGATAGCTTACAAAGAACTCATTACAAATGTTAATTATTATAGCTAAATATAATTTCGGCAGCATAACGGCAATGATGTCAATCATCTCCTATGACTTAGGAGGAATAGACAAGTCGTTCAACAGTCTTCAAGAGAATGGAAATTCCGGCAGCATTTCAGTACTATTTTGGTCATCTCCCAAAACTTAGGAGGAATACGTCCCTTCCGCGATGATTCTTAATTCTTGAACAAGAAGAACTTGAAGACCCGAAGACTCAAACCATTCCGACAGCATTTCAGCCCATTGCTGTCAAAACTGCCAAACAATAGGTTTGCGCGGGTCCGCGCAAACGATATGCTTTGCGCGGGTCCGCGCAAACCATAAATGCCTTCTGTTGCTTTGCGCCGGCCGTCGCAAACTTCCAGGAGTCCAATACTCCTTTGCGCGGGATCGCGCAAAGTGCAGGAGTCCAATACTCCGCACCTTCGTCTTCTCTTTTCGTCCTTGCTTCCTTCTGAAATCTTCGAACCTCTTTCTAGAGAAGGAATGGGGTATTTATAGACAATTTCACCAGTGAAAATCTCTGATCTGGTCGATGTGGGACAAAAATATTATCTCAACCACATTCATAGCACAATTACAGACTTTGCGCGGACACGCGCAAATGATATGCTTTGCGCGGTCTCGCACAAACCTTCAATCTCGCGCAAACCTTCAATCTCAAACTGTCTTCTTTTTAATCCGCGCAAACCTTCCACTTTGCGCGGTCTTTTTCACTTTGCGCGACCTCGCGCAAAGTGGTCTTAAAACTACTTTTCTTTGTTCTTTCTTATTTCTTGATTTTTCTTGTTTTCACTTTCTTGCTTATTTTATGCCTCAACAGATGCCCCCTTGATCCGTTCTTTGTTTGTTCAGAAAATCAAAGAAAAGGATCAAACTCTTCTTATCTCCAGGGTTTGCGCGACCTCGCGCAAAGTCCCACTCGAGTACCGTACTCGGCCATAAAGCCTATAAATAGTCCAACGACTTAGTCATTTTCACGAACTACTCTTTGCTGACACTGCTCTGGCGATTTTTCTCCGCGCAAACCTCTGACTTTGCGCGACCTCGCGCAAAGCATCTCACTTTGCGCGAACTTTCTGAACTTCGAGATTTTCCGCGCAAACCCCTTGACTTTGCGCGACCTCGCGCAAAGTACTCTGTACTTAGCGAATTTTTCGAACTTTTGTCATCTGTCTTTCTTTATGGCTCGTATTAAACAAACTGCTCGTCTAGTGTCTCCTTCAAACTCACCTTCTTCTGATCAGCCACCTGCTAAGAGAATGAAGACAACTTCCAGAAATCCAGCTTACTTTAAAGAACCTGTCCTCCCTACTTTCGACTTCTCCGATCGCATTAAGTCTTTACCCTCTCCTATTCATAGATCCATCTCCTTGGGAGATATTAAATGCCCGCCAAAACACGGAAGAGAATACGACTGGGATGAATGGCTCAAAACCACGGCCCACATTCGTACCGACAGTGAAAGACCCCCTCCTCGCGAAGATACTCCTCCCGCTTCCCGTTCAAAGAAGACTCGCCGCAATAAGGCGAAGGAGTTTGAAGAAAAGATTAAAGAACATAAGAAGAAACGTCTTCAGAACTCGTGGGATTCGGTGCGAGTTGTAGAAGGAGTCATGAAGTTCGACAACCCTCATGCGGAGGGTATGACCATCATTCCCATAAAGGTGTATCGCCATCAGTCTATGCTGGACTGTGAACCTAAAGATTGTGTTCATGGCGAAAGACTGATGTACACCGAATCATGGGCCACAAGAGAGCCCCGGATTCTAGAAGGCACTATTCAGGCTCAAAAGCCACGACAGAATGTCGGAGAAGCTCGCCCCATGATTTTCCTGACTCCCTTCCACAGTCCTCATGATCTCTTTCCTTCTCATTTCTATGAGACAGTGAGACAGCGTTTCAGAGATCGAGAGCAACTCTGGGGCCAAGCAGAGTTCCGCATCAGAGGCCTGCTAATTGCTCGTCGCTATTACTCTGAATGGGCGGAGGCTATTTTGCTGAAACATACAAGTACTCTTGCAAAGATAGGCCTATATGATGCAATAGAAGTAACTTCAAAATACTTCTATCGGGAACCCAACGTTCTGAAAGGCTTCCTTGAATATTGGTCGCCTACAACCAACTCCTTTCATCTTCCTTATGGTGAAATGAGCATATCTCTTTGGGACCTTCATCGTATAGCTGGTCTCACAATAACGGGAAAATTCTACGATGAATTCATTCCTACCAACAGAGAATTGGCCTTTGTGTCATTTCCAGATCGCAAGCCCTCCATATCCGAGACTACCATAGAGCTATTTAAAGAGATGAGCAAATTCCCCAATATCCACAAAATTCCCCCTCTTCAATGGCTGGCCCATTTTTCTAGGGGTTTAAGGTATTTATCAATCTGATAATTGATCTTCCTCTTTGTATTCTTCAGCCATTTCTGTATATTAACCTCTTCGTTTTTATTTCCTTTGAAGGTTTCGCGACTGCAATTCCAAAGAACTGACAAAGCTTCGGGATGCAGTACGAGGAAAGCCAGAATATAGCTCTTTCGGAGAGCTTGCAGCATTTCTGGCCTATTGGCTAAGCTTAGTTGTTCTGCCCAGCTCTAAATGGGCAGATGCTATCCGTCCAAGTGTCTTTGTCGTTGCCGGTGCCTTGGCGGAGGGACATAAATACTCACTTGCTCCTCCAGTACTATGTTCTATCTCCGGGCCCTTGGAGAAATAGCGACTCATATAAAAGACCCCATTCTGGGAACTTCATCTGCGCATACTTCTTGGCACTATTTTACAGGCTGGCTTGGAGTCTACTTCCCTTGGACTTTCGAAGTTTCAGAGCAAGCATATTCTCATCCTTCTCACCTTCCACTCTGGTTCTTCCAACAGAGGGCAATGGCTAGAAGAGCATATGAATGGGTCATAAATAAGATTCGGGATGATGATCAGATAAACTTCTTTCAGTTCCGCCTTTATCGCTATCCTGCAGACACAGACATGGTGGACGACGAAACTCTTACTGCAGCAGAGAGGGCTTTCTTCTTTTCTATTCGCTCATGCAGTTTGCCTCTGCGGGAAGGGACAGAATTCTGGAGAGAACCTTACTACCCAAGTCGTTTTGCTCGTCAATTTGGTTATGATCAAACTGTGCCACAAGACTGCGGGTTGGTTACCAGACAAATGCGCTGTTATGGAACTGGTCCTCTTAACTGGGCCATGATATGGAAACAATTGCTGAATAGCTGTGTTGGCTCCTCCTTCATAATTCCAAGCTGTGATCGCATAGTCCGTACATCATATAGCTGGATGCGATGGTGGGATCATCAATCATACCTGGTCAATAAATGCCTGCCCGTAGACTCCTCTATCTTTCTTCATCCACCCAGGCTGAAGGGCAGAAATTTAGAGAGCGGGATTGGCTATATTCCGGAGAGGAGCCATGCATCTCATCCAGGAGAGATTGCAGAAAGATATCATTAGAAGATCCCATCCGTGAAATCAAGCCCATCAACACTTTGGATGGCTGGTTTGCCCACGGAGTTCTGAGAGAATTTGAGAAATCTCGTCGGGACTCTTCAAATCAAGGTGTGGATGATGCTGCAGGTACATCTTCCCCAATTCCTGCAGAGACCGTGGCGGTTCAAGAGGGACCAGCTATTGGTACTTCAATATCTCCTCCGCAACCCATTGGTCCTAGTCCATCTTCTCCGATGACTAGATCAAGAACACGTTTGCAATCATCGTCTCCTATCCCTTCGGAAAAGATCGGCCAAGCATCGGCTTCCCCTTCAGTTCAAGAGCTTGCACCGGAGAGCAGTCGACCCGTTTCTTATAAAGGGAAGCAAGTTATCGTTGAAGAAGCTGACGAAGAAATTTTGGGAGATGAAAGTTCTACTTCATCATCAGTACAACCGAATCTTCGCGGGATGAAGATAGCGGAGATAGTGATAATGGCGAGATAAAGATGATGACTTTGAAGAAGGAGAAGTTGATATTGGCGAAGAAGAAGAAACAAATGCGAAAAGAAGTTGAGATAGCATCTTCCCCGCAATCGCTAAGACTCCTCTAGCATTAATATCCTGCTAAATCTCCTGCAGCTGAGGAAGATGAAGAGGAGCCTTTAGATTATGGAGAATATGGATATTCACCAGGTAAAGGAAAATTTTTCATATAAATATTTTGATTTATATTTTAACAACTATTATTTATCCAAAATTATTGCATCTCCCTTTTTAGGTGTCCAAGTTGCGAAGTAGGTGTCATCTCTCCAATGGCCCCTCTTGTAATATCTTCACCGAGAGCATCTCAGAGTCCTAGTTGGTAGTACCAAGAGTAGTTGCTCGTGAGATTATATTTTCTACGAAACTACTTGATTTGCCAACTCCAAATACAAGAGATTCTAGTACGGAGGCTAGAGCACCATCTTTCGCCGATATGGTAGGACTTGGCCCTTCCATAGCTCCAAGAGCTTCTCCTTCATTAGTTGTGTCCCAAAGTGATGTATATATATATATATGTGTGCTTTATCTTCATTCAAGACTATATATATTTCATAGTAATATATTGAATATTCTTCTTCTTTTGCTATAGGAACTTATCCCCGTAGCGGTGCGGCTAGTTCTGATTCTAGTAACCACTACTTCTGAACTATCATCCTTTGCAAAGATTCACCGCTCACAAAATGCTGATGGTGAAACATTCTCTGTTAGCAATAATCCATATCTTCAGAAATCCTGATCAGTGGTCGGACTTGGATGTTGCTATAGAAATTTTGGAAAGCTCTGCTAAGATGGCCAGAATCAACATATCTCCCTTACGGGATTCACTCTTCAAGTTTCGTGATTCTGTAATTTCTTTAGCTTCAGTGGAAAATATCACTATTGCGCCTGAGATTTTAGAATACAGAAAGCTGCTGGCTCTTTCTCAAGAACAAGTCTCTTTAACAGCTTCTTCAATTTCCAAATTTGAACAAGAACGTATAATTCTTCAAGATCAATTAAAGATTCATGTTGATGAAAGCATAACTATCCAAGATCGCATTGCAGCTCTGAAGGAAGAAATCTCTCAGCTGGAGAGAAAGAATCATGAGCAAGCTTTAATCATTCAAGAGGTTGAAGAGAAGATGCGAGTGAATGCCAAGTCTATTGATACTGAAAAATCTGCACAACTTCAGAATCAAGAAATGGTTGTTTCTTTGGAGAACAAGCTTGCTGGCGTTCCTGATCAGGCGAAACTTATTCTTGAAGAAAAATCTCGACACAATGCAGCTCAAGCACAATTAAAAGAAGATTTGCTCAGATATTCAGAAGCAATGGGGATCACAGAGAATCTTTGAATCATGTAATTTAAAACATGTGATATTTGCTTTTTGTGTTTCTCGGATGTAATTTATTTTGCTTGACATCTATTTCATGAGATTATTTTGGGGATGTTTATGATGGTATTTTCCACTTTGCATATTGATGATATTTGTACTAATATTATCGAATTGTATTTATACTTAATATAATATTTTCATTACTAATTTTATCTAATTATATCTATATTTTATATAATATTTTCTATTTATATATTTTTATAATTTCTAAACATTTTATGTTTTGTTAGTATGGGATTCTCTAGGTGAGTATTTAGATTGGCGGTACTAAGTTTCAATTCAATTAGCCACACACAGTTTATGCTCATGAGTAGTGGAGCGTGCGCACACACACAGTTTAAGCTCGTGAGTAGTGGAGCATTTATGGGTCTTATGTGATGGCCACTGTAACTCTCTAGAGTTCGCTTTTGGGCTTCTCACTGCCTTGAGCTCACGGTCACGGTCCATCGAGAGGGCCCATTGACGCTACCTGGACGGTGAACTGTTGGATTTACGCGCGGGGTTGGCCACGGTAACTCTCTAGAGTTCGCGGGGCTCGCAAGGCTACCTTTGGGCACCAAATCTAGGGTCGCCACCATCAATGAGTAGGTTTAAGCCCTTCCTCACGAGTTACTACGAAATCAACCCCTAGACCTGGAGGGTCTTACGCACGGTTGGCATAAAGCTCGCCTTGCTGCCCCCGTTTTCTTCGTCTGCAGGTCGAGCCCATTCACAGAGGGGGCATTTTCATCCGTTCCCGTGGCGGCTGCCGGAAGCTATACGACGGCATGGGAATTACGGTGACTAGTCTTCGCGGATTTATGGCCTTTTAGGCTTTGAATCCTTGACTTCGACTACCGCATGGGTGCGCACGATGGTCTTCGCGGGCTTTTTAGGGCCACTGACTCCTCGCCGCTGCCCGAATGGCGATCTTCATGGGTCTTACGTATAGTTGGCCGGCTCATTTTTAGAGCTTGATCCTTTGAGAGCATTTTTTTTTTTTTTTTTTTTTTCGAGAGCTTGATCTTTTTGATTTTGCTCAATTTTGCTCTTTTGGGATTTTGGCTTGGCTATACTGCCTCTTTGATTGATATTGATATATCCTTGTAAGGCGATAATATCTTCAAGAAGCTCCATGCCTTGTAAGACAATATAATTCTCAGCTTAGATAATATCTTCAAGAGAATCTTCAAGAATTTGTGCCTTGTAAGGCAATAATATATATATATGATCATCATCATTTGCAAATATAGTAGATATTTCCGAAATATCTTCAAGAAGATCCATGTATAGTAGGCGAAATATTTCCGGCATATCTCCAAGAAGATCCATGCCTTGTAAGGCAATAATATTCTTAGCTTAGATAATATCTTCAGGAGAATCTTCAAGAATTTGTGCCTTGTAAGGCAATATAACTTTTGCCAATATCTTCAGGAGAATCTCCAAGAATTTGTGCCTTGTAAGGCAATATAACTTTTGCCAATATCTTCTTTGATGATGATGATGATCATATATATATATTTTCCAGATTTGCTGCTTTGATAATTGATATGCTTATAAATCTCTTCTATACAGCTTCTTTTGTTGGCATATAGACATGAATATAGACATGATTTTATTCATTTTTGCCCCCTTTTGATACAGAATCATTATGCTGATAATATTCTGGGTCAAAATCCACATCTCTATCTTTAGGGATAGTATCTTTTGATGAAACGGGCGTTGACAAGTACACCGATACCCTGTCCTTCTTGATTTACAATCCTATATGCCCCATTGGAGTATACTTCTTTCACCACATATGGACCGTCCCATTTAGGCTCAAACTTGCCCCCTGTCCGGCGAGTGACCACTATAGGTCTTTTCAACATTAACACCATATCCCCTTTTTTGAAAGAACGATATTTGACCTGTTTATCAAATGCAGCAGATATTCTGGCCTGATATGACTGCAAACTGTTCTTTTAGTATGCAAGACGTTTCTCATCGAGTAAGTCTAATTCTTTCAGCCTTATTTTTGCATTTTCTTCATCTGTTATAGACTGATGTACTGCTATTCGGAGTGATGCCACCTGCATTTCAATCGGGATAACTGCCTCCATGCCATAGACTAATGAATATGGTGTTGCCCCTGTTGCCGTACGATGGGTGGTTCTGTAGGCCCATAATGCTTCTTGCAACTTTTCATCCCAATCACGCTTATTGCCTGTCACTGTTTTCTTCATAATCTTGACAATTGTTTTGTTAAACGCCTCTGCTAATCCATTGGCTGGCGGATAGTAAGGTGTTGAAAAAGAATGCTGAATACCAAACTTCGACATAACTTTTCCATGCCTTTATTTTTAAAAGGGGTGCCATTATCAGTGATGATTTTCTTCGGAATACCATGACGGTATATTATAGCATGACGGATGAAATTGACCACGTCTTTCTCTTTAACATTACGCAAGGCAACTGCTTCGGTCCATTTGGAGAAATAATCCGTTGCTGCCAGAATATACTGTTTTCCTTTAGATGAAGGAGGATTTATCGGACCAATAACGTCGAGTCCCCAGGCTGAAAAGGGCCAAGAAGCAACAGACTGATGTAATTCTTCTGGAGGAATATGTATTATATCTCCATGTATTTGACATTCATAGCATCGCTTTGCATATTCTATTGCATCTTTAAACATAGTGGGCCAATAATAACCCATTCGATGCACTCTATGGCATAAATTCCGGCCGGCTTGATGTGCTCCACATTCACCTGAATGTGCCTCCCGCAACATTTGGTTTGCTTCTTGCTTGTCCAAGCACCTTAACAGCATTCCATTATAAGACTTTCTATACAATACTTCGCTGCACATGATAAATTTTCCTGATCGCTGTTTAATCTGTTGTTTTTGTGCATTATCTTCTGGCAAGATATTATATTTGAGATAATCGACAAAAGGCTGACGCCAATCATCCATTGTTACTTCCAGACAGGATATAGGCAATATTTCAACAGTTTCTTCGATAACCTCTGCAGATGGCAGGAATCTTCTTTCTTCTATAGTTACCTGAAGAGGACTTCGGTTTGTGCAGGATAAAGCCGCTGCTAAACTGGCTAAAGCATCTGCTTTTGCATTCTCCGACCGCGGTATGTGTTTAATTTCCACAGAACTGAATTGTTCAAGCAACCAAGTCATGTTTTTCCTTAGAATAAGGCAAAAGTTCTTCTTTCCTCACCTCAAATTCTGTTGTCAATTGATTTATAATTAATTTAGAATCTCCAAAGATATGCAATGATTTTATTTCCATTTGCTGTGCTATTTCCATTCCGATGATAAGAGCTCTGTATTCAGCTTCATTGTTTGTGCACGCAGTATCCAACGTGAAAGAATATGGTAATAAATCACCCTGAGGGGTAATGAATATCACTCCTGCCCCCGCTCCTGATACTCGAGCAGCACCATCAAAATACATCTGCCAAAGATTTTGGGATTCAGTCGTCATAACCTGTTCATCTGGAAATTCATCATTGATTTCTTCATTTTCTGCTATAGGATGTGCTGCGAGAAAATCTGCCATAGCTTGTCCTTTTACTGCTTTCGCCGGCTTATAAGAAATAGTGTATTCTGATAATAATAGCATCCACTTGGCTAGTCTTCCCGATAACATTGGCCTGGTCATCAAGAATTTTATCGGATCTGCTCTTGAGATCAAAGTTATGTCATGGGAGAGACAATAATGCCTTAACTTTTGCACAGCGAATACCAATGCCAAGCATTCTTTTTCAATCGAAGAATAATTGGATTCTGCCCCCATCAGTGTTCGGCTCAGATAATAAAGAGCAGTCTCTTTTCCCGCTTTTTACTGTGCCAACAAAGCACCCAAAGAATTTGCATGTGCGGATGTATATAAAATAAGTGGCTTACCTTTTACTTGGAGTCATAACACCGTAATGCTTTGTTTTAATAATTCTTTAATTGAATCAAAGGCATTCTGGCAAGCATGATCCCATACGAATTCTGTATCTTTCTTCATTAACCGGGAAAATGGCTGACATCTTCCTGCGAGGTTCGAAATAAAACGGCGAATGTATGCCAACTTTCCTTGTAAACTTTTTAATTCCTTCAGCGTCGTTGGTGGTGGCATATTTTGAATAGCTTTAACTTTTTCTGGATCAATTTCGATTCCTCTGTGCCGTACGACAAAGCCGAGGAATTTACCGGAAGACACTCCAAATGCACACTTAGCCGGATTCATCTTTAATTGCTTCTTTCTGAGCCGTCGGAAGACCGATGCTAGATGTTCGCGGTGTTCTTGATGATCCCCGGATCTGACTACCAAGTCATCAACATAGCATTCGACATGTTTATGCATCATATCTTGAAAGATATTTTTCATTGCCCTTTGATATGTTGCCCCAGCATTTTTGAGCCCAAAAGGCATTACTTTATAACAGTAAATTCCAAGCGGCGTTCAAGGTTTGCCGCTCTTCATCTTCGGTGCCATCCTTCGATTTGATTATATCCTGCATATCCGTCCATAAAGGACATGATAGCATATTGAGTAGTGCTGTCGATTAATAATTCTGTTATCGGGAGGGGGAAATCGTCTTTTGGACATGCTTCATTCAGATCTCTGAAATCAATGCATACTCTGATCTGTCCGTTCTTCTTTTCACCGAACAATGTTTGATATCCATTTGGGATATTTAACTTCTCGATGAACCCAACCTTTATTAGCTTATTTACTTCCTTTTCGATTAATGGAATCAGGTCTGGGTGAAATCGCCTTTGTGCTTGCTTGACTGGTTTCTTTTCTTTGGAGATATTTAACCGATGCATTGCTACGGAGGGCTCCAGTCCCGGCATTTCTTCATAGGTCCAAGCGAAGACATCTTTATTTTCTTTGAGAAGTTGGCCATATTTCTCAAATTCTTGATCTGAAAACGATGTCTTGATGAATGTATTCCTTGGCTCTTCTATTGTTCCCAAATTTATTTCTCGCAAGCCATCTATCGTTGGTTGCCCCCCGTCTTCTATTTGCTTCGGAGCGATTTCAGGATATTCAACTATCTTAGTATCTTGCGCGGCTGACGTCATATTAACTGATATCATGTTTACTGCTGATTCTACCCCCAATCCTTGGAATTTTCTTCGCTTTTCTTGATTAACCCCGAGTGGGATTTGAATCCCTTTTCCATTATTCAAGCCGGTGGGTTTGTCACAATCAAAACCCATGTTCCTCATGATCTTCTTGCTTATTGTACTGTACTTTCTTAAATTCTGCGGTGCTAATTTTCCATGATATTCATTGCTTGCATTTTCACTCTTCTCTTCTGATGCAACATGGAATTCTATCGGTTCGGGATATTTATCACTGGCTTTGACTTGGAATGTTCTCGGAGCGGCTGTAAATGGCTTGCATCTTTCGATATTGGGTAATGGCACTGTAATTGGATCAGAAACTTTCAATGTGCTATTATCGACAACAGTGTCAACGGCGGTTGTCCCGGTTGTCTCAGCGCTTTGGTACAAAATAGAATTTCTTTCTTGCTTCTGCAGTCCCAGAGGATTCTGCTCTTTCTTCCTTATCTTTATTTATCCTGGCATCTTTTATGATTCTCTTCCCATCATCATTTCTTATTTCTTCAGAGAAACATTTGTAATAATCTAAGTCCTGCAAAAGAAAGACTCACTTACAGTAGGGTTTCGCATCAGCCATTACTTTACACTGCACCCCATCTTTACAGTATTTGAAACATTGGTGTAGAGTAGAAGGTACGATATGATACTGATGTATCCATGGCCTTCCCAAGAGAAGGTTATATGTCGTCACAGCATTTATAACGTGACATACAACAGTAGTAATTAATTCTCCCACTTCCATTGTTACTGTAATTTTTCCGAGCGCGCGTTGTCCATCTTGATTAAATCCTTGTATCATCATTCCGCTGGGGCGCAAGTCTGATCGGCGAAAACCCAATTTAGTAACCATTGAGAGTGGCAAAAGATTTACTGCGGACCCATTATCTATCATAATTCTTTTTATCTTCTTTTCACAAATATATCCTTCTATCATCAATGGCCTGTTATGTTCCTTTTCACCAATTAAATCATCATCAGAGAAAGATATTACTGGTAGACAATTCATCTTCTCATTATTTCTTTCATTCTTCATTTCTGCCAGTAAAGTTTCTCTCACATTGTGATCAGACAGTGCTTGAATCAAACTCTGCCGGAATTCTTCTGACAACTTGAGCGCATCGTAAATACTTAACCGTGCCGGTATACCCTTCAAGTGGTTGACTACATCATAAGCTACTTTTGTCACTGCAGCTCCATTTCTATTCTTGTCCTCAGTATTCTGTCTTTCAGTCACTTCTTTCCTTATTATTTCTGCTTTCTGCTTTACCGGACTTGTGATTTGCTTCCCTGATCGCAACGTAATCATTGTTGCACTTCTTGTCAACTTTTCCTTTTTCAGTCCCCGCTTGTTTTCTTGTATTGACAGTACATTTACTGTTGCCCTTGCATTCTTTTCTTTGCTTCCGCTGGTTATTATGTCACCTCTGTTTATCATCCGCTGTATGATGCATTTCAACGTATAACAATTTTCTGTTGGATGCCCCACTAGGCGATGATAACGGCAAAAGTTTCTTTCTCGAGTCCTTGTCGCATCTTCAGGGCGCTTTGGTTCTGGTAATTCCAGAGTTCCTGCTTTTAACAATTGTTGCATCATGGGTACCACGTCCTCTTTATCAAACTCAAATCCTTCATGAGAATCAAGCATTCTGAGCTTTTTCCCACCGTATCTGTCCCTTGCTTGGTTCCAGCCTTCTTTTCCTTCCGCCTTTATCTCTTGAGCCCCTCGCATCCTGATTCTTCTTATCCCGGTCCGACGGTATTGACGGTTGTCCTGCCAGGCATTCTTCTGATAGTTTCATGATGAAATGCCGGCATCTTGCGAGTCATTAGCTCCAATGCATGGGCTTTGGTAGCCAAATCGCGAAAAGTCCCAATATCAGCGCTAGTGAGTCCGAACGCAATTCCTGTCTCCATAGAGTTCAGACACATTTTGACTTGTTCCTTTTCTTCTGGCAATTGCCTACACGATGCCCCTAGTGTTTTCCATCTGTCTATGAATTTTTCAACGGGTTCTCCTTCTCGTCGTCACGAAGCTAGTTCTGTGATGCTAACGTCACGTTCTGACGAGAAGAAGTTCGACATGAAAGCATCTTGCATTTCTTCCCATGTCCGTATGGACCCTGGTGCCAAATTTGAATACCACCTGAAAGCTTTGCTTGTCAACGATGACCCAAATAAGCGTAAGCAATATTGAGGTATCGTGGAAAAATTCCCCATCTTTGGTGATGAAATGCATCGGTGTTCTTCCTAAGATCCTTCCCCATTGAACTTTTGGAAATCTGGTGTTTGAAGTTGGCTGGAAATGGAACATCCTCTACCTCTCTCGGGTAGGGTGTTCGGTATCTGAAACGACCGGTGTTCGCACGCTCTCTTTCTATTCTGACTGCTTCTTCGACGACTTGTCTTACGTCATCTTGTGTTATAGCTCTTGTTGCTGGAACTGAACCTCGTGATCCTATCCCCTGCGGACGGGAACCTTCAGGCTGGTTCTCTTGTCCATTTGTCGCTCCCATCATGGGTGGGGCCACTATTTGGGCTACATTATGTGCCAGGGTTGTCAAAGCTTCCCTGAGATTCCGGCATTCATCCATTAGCATTCTTTGTGCCTCCGCCATTTGATCAACACGTTCTTCAGTAGTTGGTCTATTTCCTTGACCTGTTTCTGCCATATATACTGCGGCTCCTTGACTGTTTGTCGAAACTGTTTTTGGAGTAGAACGGGAATATGCTGATATAACAGGACTTATAAAGAGGGGAGAAATTGGAGTCTCATTTGACTCTCGTGTGCTTTCTGTGCTTTTAACCGATCGAGGTGATACAGTTATAGGCGAGCTTGTTTGCGGTGATACTTGCATCGGTGATTCTATCATCAGTGTTTTACCTTTTTGTGCTTGTGTCCATTTGGTCTTTGGAGCGACCAAAGCTGGAAAATCCTGCGACGAGAACTGTGAAGCAACTTGTTCAGGATAAATCGCCGGGGGAGCGAGTTCGGGTTTTCTTCTTGCTATGCTCCGTGTAATTGGTCCCTCAGTTCTTGGTGCAAACAATTTTGCTTTGCGACTCTTTAAGGCCTTTGCTTTTGTCCTTTTGGATAAAACCAGAGTCCAGTTTTCATCATTTTCTTGTAGTTGAGGTGAAACGGAAATGACTCCCGCTGTCGCTTGAATCACATTGCACCCGCTTGAAGTGCTCGCTTTTGTGTTCTCAGGAATTTTCGCTTGGCGCATACTCAATTACAAACCCAATAGCGATGAATCGGAAGTTTACCTTTCTCACAGTGTTAGCCATTAGCAGTGTTGTGTGATTGAATTTGAGTACCTTCAACAACAAAACATATCTGAAATTAGTACGTGAAAGACTAAGTAAACTATCTTGGAGATGAAGGGGAGGATGTTCCCACTGAGAGTCGCCATTTTGGCGTCTAATAGACGCCAAAAAATAGTGACGAGAGTCTTGCAACTTTCCCAATGTTAGTGTTAAATAAGATAATGTCCCCAGTGGAGTCGCCATTTTGTTTCGACAAGGAAACAAAGGTATTTGATTTGGGAGAGTCATCTTATTTAAACATAACAATGAAATAATTACAAAGACAATCATCACATTTTATTGATTCTGAATTCATTTACATCCTCTGGTATCCCTTGATTCTAAGATAGCTTACAAAGAACTCATTACAAATGTTAATTATTATAGCTAAATATAATTTCGGCAGCATAACGGCAATGATGTCAATCATCTCCTATGACTTAGGAGGAATAGACAAGTCGTTCAACAGTCTTCAAGAGAATGGAAATTCCGGCAGCATTTCAGTACTATTTTGGTCATCTCCCAAAACTTAGGAGGAATACGTCCCTTCCGCGATGATTCATAATTCTTGAACAAGAAGAACTTGAAGACCCGAAGACTCAAACCATTCCGGCAGAATTTCAGCCCATTGGCACATTCTTTGTCAAAAAACTATCAAACAATAGGTTTGCGCGGGTCCACAAGAACGATAGGCTTTTTACAAGTGGGTCCGCGCAAACCATAAATGCCTTCTTGTTGCTTTTTGCATGCCATGAAACTTCCAGAGTCCAATACTCCTTTGCGCGGGATCGCGCAAAGTGCAGGAGTCCAATACTCCGCACCTTCTGTCTTCTCTTTCGTCCTTGCTTCCCTTCTGAAATCTTCGAACCTCTTTCTAGAGAAGGAATGGGGTATTTATAGACAATTTCACCAGTGAAAATCTCTGATCTGGTCGATGTGGGACAAAAATATTATCTCAACCACATTCATAGCACAATTACAGACTTTGCGTGGACACGCGCAAATGATATGCTTTACGCGGTCTCGCGCAAACCTTCAATCTCGCGCAAACCTTCAATCTCGCGCAAACTGTCTTCTTTTTAATCCGCGCAAACCTTCCACTTTGCGCGGTCTTGTTTACTTTGCGCGACCTCGCGCAAAGTGGTCTTAAAACTATTTTTCTTTGTTCTTTCTTATTTCTTGATTTTTCTTGTTTTCACTTTCTTGCTTATTTTTATGCCTCAACATTGTTAATCTTTCCAAATCGTACGATCCAACGGAGACGCTCATAACTACCTCATTTGATGTCAGATTGGGTCAAATTTTTGTCATCTGAAGTAACTTTAGTGCTCTTTCATTCTTGACTGGAATCATCATATTATGAGATGATTTTGGCATTCGTAAGTGCGATCGCATTCGTCGGTCATGAAATTTTCCTTCATCGCCTTGTCGAATATTCTCTTCAGTGGTCGAATTTAGATTATTTTGAGCTCATTGGACTGTTAACTTGACAAACTTCTAAATGGGAACGGAATTGGCTAATTTTAGGACTGTTCGAGATCCAAAAAGCACGTTGGAACTCTTCAATCGTCATTGGAATGGGACCGGTATTGGCTTATTTTGGGACAGTTCGAGATCCAAAAACACGTTGGAACTCTTCAATCATCATTTTGCAATTTGGATTGTTAATCTTTCCAAATAGCGCGATCCAACGGAGACGCTTATAACTCCCTCGTTTGATGTTGGATTTGATCAATTTTTGGTCGTCTGAAAGGTACTTTAGTGCACTTTCATTCTTAACTGGAACAATCGTATTCTAAGACCATTTGGGCATTCATAAGTGGGATCGCAGTCGTCGGTCGTGAATATTATCCTTCATCTCCTTGACGAATAGTAACAACTCTCTCTTCAGTGGTCGAATTTAGATTATTTTGAGGTCATTGGAATGGTAACTTGACAAGCTTCTAAATGCGACCGGAATTGGCTAATTTTGCGACCGTTCGATATCCAAAAAGTAAGTTGGAACTCTTCAATAGTAATTTTGCAATTTGGATTGTAAATCTTTCCAAATCACGTGATCCAATGGAGACGCTCATAACTCCCTTGTTTGATGTCGGATTGGGTCAATTTTTGGTAATTTAAAAGGTACTTTAGTGCACTTTTATTCCTGACTGGAATCATCATATTCTGAGACCATTTGGGCATCCGTAAGTGGGATCGCAGTCGTCGATCATGAATTCTATCCTTCATCTCCTTATCGAATAGTAACCTTCATAACTCTCTCTTCAGTGGTCAAATTTAGATTATTTTGAGCTCATTCGACTGGTAACTTGACAAGCTTCTAAATGCGACCAGAATTATCTAATTATGAGACCATTCAAAATCCAAAAACCAAGTTGGAACTCTTCAATAGTAATTTTGCAATTTGGATTGTAAATCTTTCCAAATTGCGTGATCCAACGGAGACACTCATAACTCCCTCATTTGATGTTGGATTGGGTCAATTTTTGGTCATCTGAAAGGTACTTTAGTGCTCTTTCATTCCTTACTGGAATCATCGAATTCTGAGACCATTTGGGCATCCGTAAGTGGGATCGCAGTCGTCGGTCATGAATTTTTTCCTTCATCTCCTTGTCGAATAGTAACCTACTTAACTCTCTCTTCAGTGGTCGAATTTAAATTATTTTGAGGTCATTGGAATGGTAACTTGACAAGCTTCTAAGTGCAACCGGAATTGGGTAATTTTGCGACCGTTCGATATTCAAAAAGCAAGTTGGAACTCTTCAATTGTAATTTTACAATTTGGATTAGGTCGATTTCTGGTCATCTAAAAGGTAATTTAGTGCTCTTTTATTCCTGACTGGAATCATCGTATTCTGAGACCATTTGGGCATCCGTAAGTGGGATCGCAGTCGTCAGTCATGAATTTTATCCTTCATCTCCTTGTTGAATAGTAACCTTCTTAACTCTCTCTTCAGTGGTCGAATTTAGATTATTTTGAGCTCATTGGAATGGTAACTTGACAAGCTTCAAAATGGTACCATAATTGGCTAATTCTGATACTGCTTCGATATCCCAAAAGCGCGTTGGAACTCTTCGATCGTCATTTTGAAATTTGGATTGTTAATCTTTCTAAATCGTACGATCCAACGAAGATGCTCATAACTCCCTCGTTTGATGTCAGATTAGGTCAATTTTTTGTCACCTGAAAGTACTTTAGGGCTCTTTCATTCCTGACTGGAATCATCATAATATGAGACCATTTTAGCATCCGTAAGTGCAATCGCAATCGTCGGTCATGAATTTTTCCTTCATCGCCTTGTCGAAAAGTAACCTTCTTTACTCAATCTTCAGTGGTCGAATTTAGATTATTTTGAGCTCATTGGACTGGTAACTTGACAAACTTCTAAATGCAACTAGAATTGGCTAATTTTAAGACCGTTCGAAATCCAAAAAGCAAGTTGGAACTCTTCAATAGTAGTTTTGCAATTTGGATTGTTAATCTTTCCAAATCGTATGATCCAACGGAGATGCTCATAACTCCCTCGTTTGATGTCGGATTGGGTCGATTTCTGGTCATCTAAAAGGTAATTTAGTGCACTTTTATTCCTCACTAGAATCATCATATTCTGAGACCATTTGGGCATCCGTAAGTGGGATCGCAGTCGCTGGTCATGAATTTTATCCTTCAAATCCTTGTCGAATAGTAACCTTCTTAATTCTCTCTTCAGTGGTCGAATTTAGATATTTTGAGCTCATTGGAATGTTAACTTGACAAGCTTCTAAATGGGACCGGAAGTGGCTAATTTTGAGACCATTCGAGATCCAAAAAGCAAGTTGGAACTCTTCAATAGTAATTTTGCAATTTAGATTGTAAATCTTTCCAAATCGAGCTATCCAATGGAGACGCTCATAACTCCATCGTTTGATGTCGGATTGGGTCAATTTTTGGTCATCTGAAAGGTACTTTGGTGCTCTTTCATTCCTGAATGGAATCATCGTATTTAGAGACCATTTGGGCATCCATAAGTGGTATCACAGTCCTCGGTCATGAATTTTTTCCTTCATCTCCTTGTCGAATAGTAACATTCTTAACTCTCTCTTTAGTGTTCAAATTTTGATTATTTTGAGCTCATTAGACTGGTAACTTGGCAAGCTTCTAAATGGAACCGGAATTGGCTAATTTTGAGACTGTTCAAGATGCAACTGAGACGCTCATAACTCCCTCGTTTGATGTCCGATTGTATCGATTTTTGTTCATCGGAAAGGTACTTTAGTGCTCTTTCATTCCTGACTGGAATCATCATTTTCTAAGACCATTTGCGCATTCATAAGTGGTATCGCAGTCTTCAGTCGTGAATATTTTCCTTCATCTCCTTGTCTAATGGTAACCTTCTTAACTCTCTCTTCAGTGGTCGAATTTAGATTATTTTGAGCTCATTGGAATGGTAACTTGACAAGCTTCTAAATTGGACTAGAATTGGCTAATTTTGGGACTGTTCGAGATCCAAAAAGCACGGTGGAACTCTTCAATCGTCATTTAACAATTTGGATTGTTAATCTTTCCAAATCGGGCAATCCAACGGAGACGCTCATTGTTTCGACAAGGAAACAAATGTATTTGATTTGGGAAAACTATCTTATTCAAACATAATAATGGAATAGTTACAAAGACAATCATCACACTTTATTGATTCTGAATTCATTTACATCCTCTGGTATCCCTTGATTCTAAGATAGTTTACAAAGAATTCATTATAAATGACAATTATTTAAATATAATTTTCGGCAGCATAACGGCAATGATCTCAATCATCTCCTATGACTTAGGAGGAATAGACAAGTTGATCAACAGTCTTTAAGAGAACGGAGATTTCGGCAGCATTTCGGTGCTATTTTGGTCATCTCCTGAAACTTAGGAGGAATACGCCTCATTGTCGATGACTCTTCCTTTTCTCCTGAACAAGAAGAACTTGAAGATTTGAAGACCTCAATCATTCCAAAGAAGATAACACTCATCATCATATAGCCATAGCAATGGTTTGCGCATACAGGGTCCGCACAAACGATATGCTTTATGCTGCTGGTCCGCGCAAACTATATAAACCCCATGCTGCTTTGCGGTGGCGCAAACTTCAAACTTCAGAGTCCAATACTCTTTGCATACAAGACGTCGCGAACCGCAGAGTCTAATACTCCGCACCTTCTGTCTTATCTTTCATCTTTCTTCACTCTGAAATCTTCGAACCCCTTTTGAGAGAAAGAACGAGGTATTTATAGATATTTTTACAAGTGGAAATCTCTGTTCTGGTCGATGTGGGACAAAATAACGTCCAACCATTTTTATTCCACCGTCATGTACTTTGCGCGGACACGCGCAAATGACATGCTTTGAGCGGTCTCGCACAATCTATCAGTCCCGCGCAGTCTGTCTTCCTTAGCAACCCGCAAGAACCCTTTCACTTTCGCGATCCAAATAAGAATTTTTCACTTTGCGCGACCCCGCACAAAGTGGTCACGAAACCGATTTCTTGATCTTCAAACTGATTTCTTGATCTTTCTCGGCTTCACTTCCTTGCTTTTTTTATGCCTCAACAGATGCCCCCTTGATCCGTTCTTTATTTTTTAGAAAATCAAAGAAAAGGATCAAATTACTCTTTTCTGTAAGGTTTACGCGACCCGCGCAAAGCTCCGGTCGAGTGCCGTACTCGGTCAGAAATACTATGAATAGTTTAAATACTTAGTCATTTTCACGAACTGCCTGTGTTGAAACTCTGCTCTGGCAATTTTCTTCTGCGCAAACCTCCCACTTTGCGCGACCCCGCGCAAAGCATTTCACTTTACGCGAAGTCCTTTGAACTTGGAGATTTTCCGCGCAAACCATATACTTTGCACGACGACTCAATGTAAGTACTCTGTACTTAGGCAATTTCTTTCAAACTTTTTCCAACACTTAACCATTTCTTCTTTCTTCCTTTCTTACTCTATCATCTATCTTCCTTCCTTTGTCTTTTTCATGGCTCGTATTAAACAAACAGCCCGTCTTGTAACTCCTTCTAACTCGCCTTCTTCTGATCAACCACCTGCTAAGCGGACAAAGACTACTTCCAGAAATCCCGCTTATTTTAAAGAACCTGTTCTTCCCACATTTGACTTCTCTGACCGTATTAGATCTTTGCCTTCCCCCATTCACAGATCTATATCTTTGGGAGATATCAAATGTCCGCCTAAGCATGGCAGAGAGTATGACTGGGACGAATGGTTGAAGACCACCGCTCATATTCGTACTGATAGTGAGAGACCACCTCTCCGTGAAGATACTCCCCCTGCTTCTCGTCCGAAGAAAACTCACCGCAATAAGGTGAAAGAATTTGCAGAAAAGATCGAGGAACATAAGAAGAAACGGCTTCAAAACTCGTGGGACTCAGTACGAGTTGTTGAAGGTATCATGAAGTTTGACAACCCTCATGCGGAGGGCATGACAATTATTCCAATCAAGGTATATCGCCATCAATCCATGCTAGACTGCGAGTCTAAAGACTACATTCATGGCGAGAGATTAATGTATACCGAATCATGGGCCTCAAGAGAGCCTCGGATTCTGGAGGGAATCATTCAAACTTCAAAGTCGCGACAGAGGATAGGAGAATCTCATCCCATGATCTTCTTAGCTCCTTTCCACAGTCCTCATGATCTCTTTCCTTCTCATTTTTATGAGACAGTACGACAACGCTTCAAAGATCGAGAACAACTCTGGGGCCAAGAAGAATTCCGCATCAGAGGCCTGTTAACTGCTCGTCGCTATTACTCTGAATGGGTGGAGGCTATTTTGCTGAAGCATACAAGCACTCTTGCAAAGATTGGACTTTATGATGCAATAGAAGTGACCTCCAAATACTTTTATAGGGAACCCAATATTCTAAAAGGCTTCCTTGAATATTGGTCACCTACAACCAACTCTTTCCATTTACCCTATGGCGATATGAGCATATCACTCTGGGACCTTCATCGTATAGCCGGTCTCACGATAACAGGCAGATTTTATGATGAATTCATTCCTACAAACAGAGAATTGGCCTTTGTATCTTCTCCAGACCGCAAGCCTTCCATCTCCGAAACTACCATAGAACTATTCAAAGAGATGGGCAAATTTCCCAGCTTCCACAAAATTCCCCCTCTACAATGGCTGGCTCATTTCTCTAGGGGTCTCAGGTATTTATCAATCCGATCATTATTTTCCTTCTTTATATTCTTACTATTTAGCCATTCTTGCATATTAACCTCCTTCATTTTTTCTTCAAAGGTTTCGTGACTGCCGCTCTAAAGAACTAACGAAGCTTCGGGATGCAGTAAGAGGAAAGCCAGAATATAGCTCTTTCGGAGAACTTGCAGCGTTCTTAGCTTATTGGCTAAGTTTGGTCGTATTGCCCAGCTCCAAGTGGGGTGCGATGTTTGTTCGTCCAAGCGTCTTCGTTGTGGCTGGTGCTCTAGCGGAAGGTCATAAATATTCTCTTGCTCCTCCCGTATTATGTTCTATCTACAGAGCCCTTGGAGAAGTAGCTACTCACGTGAAAGACCCTATTCTTGGAGCTTCATCTGCACATACGTCTTGGCATTATATTACAGGGTGGCTTGGAGTTTATTTTCCTTGGACTTTTGAGGCTTCGGAGCAAGCATATACTCATCCTTCTCACCTTCCACTCTGGTTCTTTCAGCAAAGAGCAATGGCGAAAAGAGCGTATGAGTGGGTTGCTAATAAAATTCGAGATGATGACCAGATAAACTTCTTTCAATTCCGCCTTTATCGCTACACCGAAGATACAGATATGGTGGACAACGAAACACTTACTGCAGCAGAGAGAGCTTTCTTCTTTTCTATTCGCTCATGCAGTTTACCTCTTCGGGAAGGGACGGAATTCTGGAGAGAACCTTACTACCCCAGTCGCTTTGCTCGTCAATTTGGTTATGATCAAACTGTGCCACAAGACTGCGGGCTGGTTACTAGAAAAATGCGTTGTTATGGAACTAGTCCTCTTAACTGGGCCATGATATGGAAACAGTTGCTGAATGGCTGCGTTGGCTCCCTCTTCATAATTCCAAGCTGTGATCGCATAGTCCGTACATCATATAGCTGGATGCGATGGTGGGATCACCAATCATACTTGGTTGCTAAATGCCTGCCAGTGGATTCTTCTATCTTTCTCCATCCACCCAGGCTAAGGGGCAGAAATTTAGAGAGTGGAATCGGCTATATTCCGGAGAAGAGCCATGCATCCCATCCTGGAGAAATTTGTAGGAAGATATCTTTGGAAGACCCCATTCGTGAAATCAAGCCTATCAACACTTTGGATGGCTGGTTGCCCACGGAGTTTTGAGAGAATTCGAAAAATCTCATCGAGACTCTTCAAACCAAGCCGCAGACAATGCTGAAGGTACATCTTCCCCAATTCCTACAGAGACTGTAGCGGTTCCAGAAGGACCAGTTATTGGTACTTCCATATCTTCTCCACAACCCCTTGGTCCTAGTCCATCTTCCCCGATGACTAGATCAAAAACGAGTTTGCAAACATCATCCCCTATTCCTCCAGAAAGAACTCGACCAGCATCCGCTTCCCCTATAGTCCAAGAATCAGACTTGGAGAGCGCAAACAACCCGTTTCTTACAAAGGGAAGCAAGTTATCATTAAAGAAGTTGTCGAAGAAACTTTGGAAGATGAAAGTTCAACTTCATCATCAGATACAACTGAATCTTCGCAATATGAAGACAGCGGAGATAGCGATAGTGGTGAAGATAAAGATGATGACTTTGAAGAAGGTGAAGTTGACATTGACGGAGATGAGGAAACAGCTGCGAAAGAAGTTGAGATGGAATCTTCCCCACTTTTCTAAGGCTTCTCCTAGCATTAATGTTCCTGTTAAATCTCCTGCAGCCGAGGAAGATGAAGAGGAGCCTTTAGATTATGGAGAATATGGGTATTCACCAGGTAAAGGAAATTTAATTTTCATATGCATATATTTTATATTTTAACAACTATTATTTATTTATTTAAAATTATCGTGTCTCCCTTTTTTAGGTGCCCAAGTTGCAGAAATAGGTGCTATCTCCTCAGTGAGCCCTCTTGTGGTATCTTCACCAAGAGCACCCGTAGTTCCGTTGGTAGTACAGAGAGTAGTGGCTCGTGAAATCATATTTCCAACAGAAACTACGGACTTGCCAACTCCGGCTACCAGAGATTCAAGTACGGAAGCTAGAGCACCATCTTTTGCTGATATGGTGGAACTTGGCCCTTCCATGACTCAGAGAGCTTCTCCTTCTGTTAGTCGTATTCCAGTGATAGGTATATGTATACGCTGAATATTTTTACTCCAGACTATATATTTTATAATAATATATTGAATATCTTTCTTCTTTTGCTATAGGAACTCATTCCTGCAGCGGTGCGGCTAGTTCTGATTCTGTAGCCACTACTTCTGAACTGTCATCCTTTGCGAAAATCCCTGTTCATAAAATGCTTATGGTGAAACATTCTTTGTTAGCAATAATCCATATCTTCAGAAATCCTGACCAATGGTTGGACTTGGATGTTGCTATAGAGATTTTGGAGAGCTCTGTCAAGATGGCCAGAATCAACATATCTCCTTTACGGGATTCACTCCTCAAATTTCGTGATTCAGTAATTTCTTTGGCATCTGTAGAGAATGTTACAATTGCCCCTGAGATTTTAGAGTGTAGAAAGCAGTTGGCTTCATCGCAAGAACAAGCCCTTCTGACAGCTTCATCAATTTCTAAACTTGAACAAGAGCATATAATTCTTCAGGACCAATTAAAGATTCATGTTGATGAAAGCAAGACTATTCAAGATCGCATTGCAGCTCTGAAGGAAGAGATCTCTCAGCTAGAGAGGAAGAATCATGAACAGGTCCTAATCATTCAAGATGTCGAAGAGAAGATACGGGTGAATATTCAATCCATTGATATCGAAAAATCCGCACAACTTCAAGGTAAAGAAATGATTGCTTCTTTGGAGAATAAGCTTGCTGGTGTTCCTGATCAGGCAAGACTTATTTTTGAAGAAAAATCTAAACATGATGCAGCTCGGGCACAATTGCAGGAAGATTTGCGCAGATATTCAGAAGCAATAGGAATTACAGAAGATCTTTAAACATGTAATTTTGAACATGTAATCTTTGCTTTCGTGTTTCTTGGACATATAATTCATTTGGCTTCACATATGTTTTTATGAAAGCATTTTTGAAATGTTTATAATAGCATTTTCTTATTGCATGTTGCATGTTGATGACATTTATACTAATATTATCAAATTATATTTATACTTTATATAATCATTTCATTACATCCTTTACAATTTCTAAACCTTTTATGCTTTGTTAGTGCGGGATTCTCTATGTGAGTATTTAAATTGGCGGTACTAAGTTTTAATTTAATTAGCCACACACAGTTTATGCTCATGAGTAGTGGAGCGTGCGCACACACACAGTTTAAGCTCATGAGTAGTGGAGCATTTATGGGTCTTACGTGATGGCCACTGTAACTCTCTAGAGTTCACTTTTGGGCTTCTCACTGCCTTGAGCTCACGACCAAGGTCCATCAGAGGGGCCCATTGACGCTACCGGGCGGTGAACTGTTGGTTTTACGCACAGGGTTGGCCACGGTAACTCTCTAGAGTTCGCAGGGCTTGCAAGGCTACCTTTGGGCACCAAATCTAAGGTCGCCAGTCCATCAATGAGTAGGTTTAAGCCCTTCCTCACGAGTTACTACTGAAATCAAACCCTAGACCTGGAGGGTCTTATGCATGGTTGGCATAAAGCTCGCACTGCGGCCCCTGTTTTCTTCGCCTGTAAGGTCGAGCCCATTCATGGGAGGGCATTTTCATCCGTTCCCCGTGGCGCTGCCGGAAGCTATACAGACGGCATGGGAGTTACGGTGACTAGTCTTCGCGGATTTATGGCCTTTTAGGCTTTGAATCCTTGACTTCATCAGCAGCCCGCATGGGTGTGCACGATGGTCTTCACGGATTTTTTAGGGCCACTGACTCCTCGCCGCTGCCCGAATGGCGATCTTCATAGGTCTTACGTATAGTTGGCCGGCTCTTTTAGAGCTTGATCCTTTGAGAGCATTTTTTTTTTCGAGCTTGATCTTTTTGATTTGGCTCAATTTGGCTCTTTTAGGATTTGGCTTGGCTATACTGCCTCTTTGATTGATATTGATATATCCTTGCTTTTGATAGTATCTTCAAGAAGATCCATGCCTTGTAAGGCAATAATATTTATGATCATCACCATTGCCAGTATAGTAGATTTTTCCGAGCTTGATAATATCTTCAAGAAGATCCGTGCCTTGTAAGGCAATATATCAATTTTATCAATATCTTCAAGAAAATCCGTATCTTCAAGAAAATTCGTATCTTCAAGAAAATTCGTATCTTCAAGAAAATTCGTATCTTCAAGAAAATCCGTATCTTCAAGAAAATTCGTATCTTCAAGAAAATCTGTGCCTTGTAAGGCAATATAATTTTGTCAATATCTTGACTTTGTCAAACTTTATTTGGTGATGATGATGATCATATATATTTTCCAAATTTGATGCTTGAAATTGACATGCTTGTGAATTTCTTCTTTATAGCTTCTTTTGTTATCATATAGACATGATCTTATTCATCCTTGCCCCCTTTTGATACAGAATCATTATGCCGATAATATTCTGGGTCAAAATCTACATGTCTTTCTCTAGGGATAGTATCTTTTGATGAAACGGGCGTTGACAAGTACATTGATACCCTGTCCCTCTTGATTTGTGATTCGATATGCCCCATTGGAATATACTTCTTTTACCACATATGGACCGTCCCATTTAGGTTCGAACTTGCCCCCTGTCCGGCGAGTAATCATTATTGGTCTTTTCAACATTAACACCATATCTCCCCTTTTGAAAGAGCGGTATTTAACTTGTTTATCAAAGGCTGCCGATACCCTGGCCTGATATGACTGCAACCGCTACTGAGCTTCAAGACGTTTCTCATCGAGCAGATCTAATTCTTTCAGCCTTATTTTTGCATTTTCATCATCTGTTATAAACTGATGTACTGCTATTCTGAGTGATGCCATCTGCATTTTATTGGGATAACTGCCTCCATACCATAGATTAATGAATACGGTGTCGCCCCTGTTGCTGTACGATGGGTGGTTCTGTAGGCCCATAATGCTTCTTGTAACTTTTCATCCCAATCGTGCTTATTACCTGTCACCGTTTTTTTCATTATCTTAACAATCGTTTTGTTAAACGCCTCTGCTAATCCATTGGCCGGAGGATAGTAAGGTGTTGAAAAAGAATGTTGGATGCCGAACTTCTGACATAACTTTTCCATACCTCTATTTTTAAAAGAGGTGCCATTATCAGTGACGATCTTCTTCGGAATACCATGACGATATATTATAGCATGCCGGATGAAATTGACCACGTCTTTCTCTTTAACATTACGCAAGGCGACTGCTTCGGTCCATTTGGAGAAATAGTCTGTTGCTGCCAGAATGTACTGTTTTCCTTTAGATGAAGGGGGATTTATAGGACCAATCACGTCGAGTCCCCATGCTGAGAAAGGCCAAGAAGCAATAGACTGATGTAATTCTTCTGGAGGAACATGTATTACATCTCCGTGTATTTGACATTCATGACACCGCTTTGCATATTCTATCGCATCTTTAAACATAGTAGGCCAATAATAACCCATTCGATGCACTCTATGGCATAAATTTCGGCCGGCTTGATGTGCTCCACATTCACCTGAATGTGCCTCCCGCAGCATCTGGTTTGCTTCTTGCTTGTCTAAGCACCTTAACAGCATTCCATTATAAGATTTTCTATATAATACTTCGCTGCATATGATAAATTTTCCTGATCGCTGCTTAATCTGCTGTCTTTGTGCATTATCTTCTGGCAAGATATCATATTTAAGATAATCAACAAAAGGCTGACGCCAATCATCTGTCATTACCTCCAGACAGGATATAGGAAACATTTCAACGGTTTCTTCGATAACCTCTGTAGATGGCAGGAATCTTCTTTCTTCTATAGTTACCTGAAGAGGACTTCGGTTTGTGCAGGATAAAGCCACTGCCAAGCTGGCTAAAGCATCTGCTTTTGCATTCTCTGACCGCGATATGTGTTTAATTTCCACATAACAAAACTGTTCAAGCAATTGTTGTGCCTTCCGATAATAAGGTAGGAGTTCTTCTTTCCTTACTTCAAATTTTATTGTCAACTAATTTATAATCAATTTAGAATCTCCGAAGATATGCAATAATTTTATTTCCATTTGCTGGGCTATTTCCATTCCGATGATAAGAGCTCTGTATTCAGCTTCATTGTTTGTGCATGCGACACCCAACGTAAAGGAATATGGTAACAAGTCGCCTTGAGGAGTAATGAATATCACTCCTGCCCCCGCTCCCGTTATTCGAGCAGCACCATCAAAATACATCTGCCAGAGATTCTGAGATTCAGCCAACATAACCTGTTCATCTGGGAATTCGTCATTGATTTCCTCATTTTCTGCTATAGGGTGTGCTGCTAGAAAATCTGCCATAGCTTGTCCTTTTACTGCTTTCGCCGGCTTATACGAAATAGTATATTCTGATAACAATAACATCCACTTGGCTAGTCTTCCCGATAACATTGGCCTGGTCATCAAGAATTTTATCGGATCTGCTCTTGAGATTAGAGTTATATCATGGGAGAGACAATAATGCCTCAACTTTTGCACTGCGAATACCAACGCCAAACATTCTTTTTCGATCAAGGAATAATTACATTCTGCCCCCATTAGTGTTCGGCTTAGATAATAAAGAGCAGTCTCTTTTCCAGCTTCATTTACCTGTGCCAACAAAGCACCCAAAGAATTTGTAGCTGCAGATGTATATAAGATAAGTGGCTTACCTTTCACTGGAGCTGTTAACACCGGTGGCTGTTTTAATAATTCCTTAATTGAATCAAATGCATTTTGACAGGCGTGATCCCATACGAATTCTGTATCTTTCTTCATTAACCGGGAAAATGGCTGACACCTTCCTGCAAGGTTCGAAATGAAGCGGCGAATGTATGCCAATTTTCCTTGTAAGCTTTTTAATTCTTTCAACGTTGTTGGTGGCGGCATATTTTGAATAGCTTTAACTTTTTCTGGATCAATTTCAATTCCTCTGTGTCGTACAACAAAGCCGAGGAATTTGCCAGAAGATACTCCGAACGCACATTTAGCAGGGTTCATCTTTAATTGCTTCTTTCTGAGCCGTCGGAAGACTGATGCTAAATGTTCGCGGTGTTCTTGATGATCTCCGGATCTGACCACCAAGTCATCAACATAGCATTCGACATGTTTATGCATCATATCTTGAAAGATATTCTTCATTGCCCTTTGATATGTTGCCCCAGCATTTTTGAGACCGAAAGGCATAACTTTATAACAATAAATTCCAAGCGGTGTTCTGAAGGCCGTTGCCTCTTCATCTTCGGGTGCCATCCTGATTTGATTATAGCCTGCGTATCCGTCCATAAAGGACATGACAGCATACTGAGTAGTGCTATCAATTAATAATTCTGTTATCGGGAGAGGGAAGTCATCCTTTGGACATGCTTCATTTAGATCTCTGAAGTCAATACATACTCTAATCTGCCCATTCTTCTTTTTTACCGGAACAATGTTTGATATCCACTTGGGATATTTAACTTCTCTGATAAACCCAACCTTTATTAGTTTATTTACTTCTTTTTCAATTAATGGAATCAGATCTGGATGGAATCGCCTTTGTGCTTGCTTCACTGGTTTCTTTTCTTTGGAAATATTTAATCGATGCATTGCCACAAAAGGTTCCAGTCCTGGCATTTCTTCATATGTCCAAGCGAAGACGTCTTTATTTTCTTTGAGAAGTTGGCCATATTTCTCAGATTCCTGATCTGAAAGGCTGACGCTGATGAATGTGTTCCTTGGCTCTTCTGCTGTTCCTAAATTTATTTCTCGCAGGCCATCTATCGTCGGTTGCCCCCCGTCTTCTATTTGCCTTGGAGCGGTTTCAGGATACTCAACTACCTTAGTATCTTGTGCGGACCGTAGTCATGTTAACTGACACCGTGTTTACTGCTGATTCTGCTCCCAATCCTTGGAATTTTCTTCGCTTTTCCTGATTAACCCCGAGGGGGATTTGAATTCCTTTCCCATGATTCAAGCCGGTGGGTTTGTCACTATCAAAACCCATATTTCTCATGATTTTCTTACTTACTGCACTGTACTTTCTTAAATTCTGTGGCGTTAACTCTCCATGATATACATTGCTTGTATTTTCATCCTTCACTTCTGCTGCAGCGTGAAACTCTATTGGTTCAGGATATTTAGCACTGGCTTTGACTTGAAATGTTCCTGGAGCGGCTGCAAATGGCTTACATCTTTCGATATTGGGTAAGGGCATTGTATAATTGGACTGTAAGACTTTCAGCTGTTCTGTCGACAACAATGTTAACGGCGGTTGTCCAGGTTGTCTCAGGCGCTTTGGTATAAAATAGAACTTCTTTCTTGCTTCTGTAGTCCCAGAAGATTCTGCCCTTTCTTCTTTAACTTTATTTATCCTGACATCTTTTACGATTCTCTTCCCATCATCATTTCCCACTTCTTCGGAGAAACATTTATAATAGCTAGCATCCGCAAAGAAAGACTCAGCTTCTGTATAGGGTTTTGCATCAGCCATTACTTTACACTGCATCTCGTCCTTACAGTACTTAAAACATTGGTGTAGAGTAGAAGGTACAATATTGTATTGGTGTATCCACGGCCTTCCCAAGAGAAGGTTATATGTCGTCACAGCATTTATAACGTGACATACAACAGTAGTGACTAATTCTCCCACCTCTAATGTTACTGTAATTTTACTGAGTGCGCGTTGTCCATCTTGATTAAACCCTTGTATCATCATTCCGCTGGGGCGCAAGTCTGAATGGCAAAAACCCAATTTAGTAATCATGGATAGTGGCAAAAGATTTACTGCGGACCCATTATCTATCATAATCCGTTTTATCTTCTTTTCGCAAATGTATCCTTCTATCATCAATGGCCTGTTATGTTCCATTTCGCCAATTAAATCGTCATCCGAGAAAGATATTACTGGTAGACAATTCATCTTTTCATTGTTTCTTTCATCCTTCATTTCTGTCAGCAACGTTTCTCTCACATTGTGATCAGACAGTGCTTGAATCAAACTCTGCCGAAATTCTTCTGACAACTTGAGCGCATCATAAATACTTAGACGTGCCGGTATACCCTTCAAGTGACTAACTACATCATAAGTCACTTTTGTCTTCATTTCTACTTCTATCCTCAGTATTCTGTCTTTCAGTCACTTCTTTCCTGATAATTCTCGCTTTTTGCTTTACCGGACTCGTTATCTGCTTTCCTGATCGCAACGTTATCATTGTCGCATTCCTTATTGACATTCGATCTTCCTTCTCTTTTATTCCCCGAGTCTTTTCTTGAATTGATAATACATTTACTGTCACCCTTATATTCTTTCCTTTGCTTTCGCTGGTTATTATATCACCTTTATTTATCATTCACTGTATGATGCATTTTAACATGCAACAATTTTCAGTTGGATGTCCCACTAGGCGATGATAACGGTAAAAGTTTCTTTCTCGAGATCTTGTCACATCTTTAGGGCGTTTTGGTTCGGGTAATTCCAAGGTTCCTGCTTTTAACAATTGTTGCATCATAGGCACCACGTCCTCTTTATCAAACTCAAATCCTTCATGAGAATCGAGCATTCTGAGCTTTTTTCCACCGTATCTGTCCCTTGATTGATTCCAGCCTTCTTTTCCTTCCGGCCTTTTGTCTCTTGAGCCCCTTACATCTTGATTTTTCTTATCTCGGTCAATGGTGTTGACAGTTGTCCTGCCAGGTATTCTCCTAACAGTTTCATGATGAAAAGCCGGCATCTTACGCGTCATCAATTCCAATGCATGGGCTTTGGTAGCGAAATCGCGAAAGGTTCCGATATCAGCGCTGGTGAGTCCAAACGCAATTCCTGTCTCCATAGAGTTCAGACACATTTTGACTTGTTCCTTTTCTTCCGGCAATTGCCTACACGATGCCCCCAGTGTCTTCCATCTGTCTATGAATTTTTCAACTGGTTCTCCTTCTCGCTGTCGTACTGAAGCTAATTCTGTGATGCTAACATCGCGCTCTGATGAGAAGAAGTTTGACATGAAAGCATCTTGCATTTCTTCCCATGTGCGTATAGATCCTGGTGCTAAATTTGAATACCACCTGAAAGCTTTACTCGTCAATGATGACCCAAATAATCGTAAGCAGTATTGAGGTATCGTGGAGAAATTTCCCATGCTAGTGATGAAATGCATCAGATGTTCTTCTGGTGATCCTTCCCCATTAAACTTCTGGAAATCTGGGTGCTTAAAATTTGCTGGAAACGGAACATCCTCTACCTCTCTTGGGTAGGGCGTTCGATATCTGAAACGACCGGTGTTCGCACGCTCCCTTTCTATTCTGACTGCTTCTTCGATAACTTGTCTTACATCATCTTGTGTTATAGCTCTTGTTACTGGGACTGACCCTCGCGATCCTATCCCCTGCGGACGGGAACCTTCGGGTTGGTTCTCCTGTCCATTTGTTGCTCCCATCATGGGTGGAGCCACTATCTGGGCTACATTATGTGCCAGAGTTGCCAGAGCTTCTCTGAGGTTCCGGCACTCATCCATTAGCACTCTTTGTGCTTCTGCCATTTGATCAACACGTTCTTCAGTAGTTGGTCTATTTCCTTGACCCGTTTCTGCCATATATACCGCAGCCTCTTGACTGTTTGTCGAAGCTGTCTTTGGAGTAAAACGAGAGTATGTTGACGTAACAGGGCTTATAAAGAGGGGAGAAATTGGAGTCTCGTTTGACTCTTTCGTACTTTCCGTGTTTTCAACCGATCGAGGTGATACAGTTATGGGCGAGCTGATCTGGGGTGATACAGGCATCGGTGATCCTATCATCAGTGCTTTACCTTTCTGTGCTTCTGTCCATTTGGTCTTTGGGGCGACCAAAGCTGGAAAATCGTGCGATGAGAACTGCGGAGCAGCTTGTTCAGGATAAATCGCCGGAGGAGCAAGTTCAGGTTTTCTTCTTGCTACGCTACGCGTGATTGGTCCTTCAGCTCTTTCTACAAGCAATTTCGCCTTGCGGTTCTTTAGGGTATTCGCTTTTGTCTTTTTGGACAAGATCAAAGTCCAGTTCTCATCACTTTCTTGTGGTTGGGGTGAGACGGAAATAACTCCCGCTGTTACTCAAGTCACTTTGTGCTTGCTTGTAGTGCTTGCCTTTGTATGCTCAGGAGTTTGGCTTGGCACATATTCAATTACAAATCCAGTAGCGGTGAATCGGAAGTTCACTTTTCTCACAACGTTAGCCATTAGCAATGTTATGTGATTGAATTTGGGTACCTTTAATAATAAAACATACATGCAATTAGTATGCGAAAGATTAAGTAAACTATTTTAGAGATGAAGGGGAGGATGTTCCCATTGAGAGTCGCCATTTTGGCGTCTAATAGACGCCAAAAACAGTAATGAGAGTCTTGCAACTTTCCCAATGTTAGTGTTAAATAAGATAAATTCCCCAGCAGAGTCGTCATTTTGTTTTGACAAGGAAACAAATGTATTTGATTTGGGAAAACTATCTTATTCAAACATAATAATGGAATTGTTACAAAGACAATCATCACACTTTATTGATTCTAAATTCATTTACATCCTCTGGTATCCCTTGATTCTAAGATAGTTTACAAAGAATTCATTATAAATGACAATTATTTAAATATAATTTTCGGCAGCATAACGGCAATGATCTCAATCATCTCCTATGACTTAGGAGGAATAGACAAGTTGATCAACAGTCTTCAAGAGAACGGAGATTTCGGCAGCATTTCGGTGCTATTTTGGTCATCTCCTGAAACTTAGGAGGAATACGCCTCTTTGTCGATGACTCTTCCTTTTCTCCTGAACAAGAAGAACTTGAAGATTTGAAGACCTCAATCATTCCAACAGCAGATAACAAATTATCATCATTATAGGCGCGCAGCGGCCGGTGGCTTTCTTGCGCGGGTCCGCACAAACGATATGCTTTGCGCGGGTCCGCGCAAACTATATAAACCCCATGCTGCTTTGCGCGGGTCGGCGCAAACTTCAGGAGTCCAATACTCCTTTGCGCGCATTCGCGTAAACTGCAGGAGTCCAATACTCCGCACCTTCTGTCTTCTCTTTCGTCTTTCTTTCACTCTGAAATCTTCGAACCCCTTTTGAGAGAAAGAACGAGGTATTTATAGATATTTTTACAAGTGAAAATCTCTGTTCTGGTCGATGTGGGACAAAATAACATCCAACCATTTTTATTCCACCGTCATGTACTTTACACGGACACGGGCAAACGACATGCTTTGCGCGGTCTCGCGCAATCTATAAGTCCCGCGCAGTCTATCTTCCTTAACAACCCACGCAACCCTTTCACTTTGCGTGACCCCACGCAAAATGGTCACGAAACCGATTTCTTGATCTTCAAACTGATTTCTTGATCTTTCTCGTCTTCACTTTCTTGCTTACTTTATGCCTCAACACTCATAACTCCCTCGTTTGATGTCAGATTGGATCGATTTTTTGTCATCTGAAAGGTACTTTAGATCGCTTTCATTCCTGACTAGAATCATCGTATTCTAAGACCATTTGTCCATCCGTAAGTGGGATCGCAGTCGTCAGTCATAAATTTTTTCCTTCATCTCCTTGTCAAATTGTAACATTCTTAACTCTCTTCAATGGTCGAATTTAGATTATTTTAAGCTCATTGGAACGGTAACTTGTCAAGCTTCTAAATGGTACCAGAATTGGCTAATTCTAAGACAGTTCGATATCCCAAAAGCGCGTTGGAACTCTTCGATCGTCATTTTGAACTTTGGATTGTTAATCTTTCTAAATCGTACGATCCAACGGAGACGCTCATAACTACCTCGTTTGATGTCAGATTGGGTCAATTTTTTGTCATCTAAAAGTAACTTTAGTGCTCTTTCATTCTTGACTGGAATCATCATATTATGAGATGATTTTAGCATCCGTAAGTGCGATCGCATTCGTCGGTCATGAAATTTTCCTTCATCACCTTGTCGAATAGTAACCTTCTTTACATTCTCTTCAGTGGTCGAATTTAGATTATTTTGAGCTCATTGGACTGTTAACTTGACAAACTTCTAAATGGGAACGGAATTGGCTAATTTTGGGACTGTTCGAGATCCAAAAAGCACGTTGGAACTCTTCAATTGTTATTGGAATGGGACCGGTATTGGCTTATTTTGGGATAGTTCGAGATCCAAAAACAGGTTGGAACTCTTCAATCATCATTTTGCAATTTGGATTGTTAATCTTTCCAAATAGCGCGATCCAACGGAGACGCTTATAACTCCCTCGTTTGATGTTGGATTTGATCAATTTTTGGTCGTCTGAAAGGTACTTTAGTGCACTTTCATTCCTGACTGGAACAATCGTATTCTAAGACCATTTGGGCATTCGTAAGTGGGATCGCAGTCGTCGGTCGTGAATATTATCCTTCATCTCCTTGACGAATAGTAACAACTCTCTCTTCAGTGGTCGAATTTAGATTATTTTGAGGTCATTGGAATGGTAACTTGACAAGCTTCTAAATGCGACCGGAATTGGCTAATTTGGCAACCGTTTGATATCCAAAAAGCAAGTTGGAACTCTTCAATAGTAATTTTGCAATCTGGATTGTAAATCTTTCCAAATCACGTGATCCAATGGAGACGCTCATAACTCCCTCGTTTGATGTCGGATTAGGTCGATTTTTGGTAATTTAAAAGGTACTTTAGTGCACTTTTATTCCTGACTGGAATCATCATATTCTGAGACCATTTGGGCATCCGTAAGTGGGATCGCAGTCGTCGGTCATGAATTTTATCCTTCATCTCCTTGTCGAATAGTAACCTTCTTAACACTCTCTTTAGTGGGTGAATTTAGATTATTTTGAGCTCATTGGATTGGTAACTTGACAAGCTTCTAAATGGGACCGAAAATGGCTAATTTTGGGACCATTCGAGATCCAAAAAGCACGGTGGAACTCTTTAATCGTCATTTTGCAATTTGGATTCTTAATTTTTCCAAATCGGGCGATCTAACGGAGACGCTCATAAATCCCTCGTGTGATGTCGGATTGGGTCGATTTTTGGTCGTCTGAAAGGTACTTTAGTGCTCTTTCATTCCTGACTAGAATCATCGTATTCGAAGACATTTTGAGCATCCGTAAGTGGGATCGAAATTGTCGGTTATGATTTTTTTCATTCATCTCTTTGTCAAATAGTAACCTTCATAACTCTCTCTTCAGTGGTCGAATTTAGATTATTTTGAGCTCATTGGAAGGGTAACTTGACAAGCTTCTAAATAGGACCAGAATTGGCTAATTTTAGGACCGTTCGAGATCCAAAAAGCACGGTGGAATTCTTCAATTGTCATTTTGCAACTTGGATTGTTAATCTTTTCAAATCGGGTGATCCAACGAAGATGCTCATAACTCCCTCGTTTGATGTCGGATTTGGTCAATTTTTGGTCATCTGAAAGGTACTTTAGTGCTCGTTCATTCCTGACTAGAATCATCATATTCTAAGGCCATTTGTCCATCCGAAAGTCGGATCACAGTCATCGGTCATGAATTTTTTCCTTTATCTCCTTATCGAATAGTAACCTTCTTAACTCTCTCTTCAGTGGTCGAATTTACATTATTTTGAGCTCATTGGAATGGTAACTTGACAAGCTTCTAAATAGTAAAAGAATTGGCTAATTCTAAAGCCGTTCGATATCCCAAAAGCGCGTTGGTACTCTTCGATCATCATTTTACAATTTGGATTGTTAATCTTTCCAAGTCGCACAATCTAATGAGACGCTCATAACTCCCTCTTTTGACGTCAGATTGGGTTAATTTTTGGTCATCTGAAAGGTACTTTAGTGCTCTTTCATTCTTGACTAGAATCATCTTATTATGATACCATTTTGGCATCCGTAAGTGGGATCACAATCATCGGTCATGAATTTTTCCTTCATCTCCTTGTCAAATAGTTACCTTCTTAACTCTCTCTTCACTAGTCGAATTTAGATTATTTTGAGCTCATTGGAATGGTAACTTGACAAGTTCTAAATGGGACTGGAATTGGCTAATTTTGGGACCATTCGAGATCTAAAAAGCATAGTGGAACTCTTCAATCGTCATTTTGCAATTTGGATTCTTAATTTTTCCAAATTGGGCGATCTAACAAAGCATAGAACTCATAAATCCCATTTTGAATTTGGATTCTTATTTAATTTTTGGGCGATCTAACGAGATCCAAAGCATGTTACATTGAACTCTTGATCGTCAATATCCCAAAAGCTACCTGGCATCGGAACTCATAAATCCCTCGTTTGATGTCGGATTTGATCAATTTTTGGTCATCAGAAAGGTACTTTAGTGCTCTTTCATTCCTGACTAGAATCATCATATTCTAAGGCCATTTGCCCATCCGTAAGTCGGATCGCAGTCGTCGGTCATGAATTTTTTCCTTTATCTCTTTATCGAATAGTAACCTTCTTAACTCCCTCTTCAGTGGTCGAATTTAGATTATTTTGAGCTCATTGGAATGGTAACTTGACAAGCTTCTAAATAGTAATAGAATTGGCTAATTCTAAGACCGTTCGATATCCCAAAAGTGCGTTGGTACTCTTCGATCGTCATTTTGTAATTTGGATTGTTAATCTTTCCAAATCGCACGATCCAACAGAGATGCTTATCACTCCCTCTTTTGATGTCAGATTGGGTTAATTTTTGGTCATCTAAAAGGTACTTTAGTGCTCTTTCATTCTTGATTGGAATCATCATATTATGATACCATTTTGGCATCCGTATGTGGGATCGCAATCATCGGTCATGAATTTTTCCTTCATCTCTTTGTCGAATAGTAACCTTCTTAACTCTCTCTTCAGTGGTCGAATTTAGATTATTTTGAGCTCATTGGATTGTTAACTTGATAAGCTTCTAAATGCGACCAGAATTAGGTAATTTAGAGACCGTTCGATATCGAAAAAGCATGTTGGAACTCTTCAATCGTCCTTTTTTGGTTTCGATTGTTAATCATTCAAAATCAAGTGATCCAACGGTAATGCTCATAACTCCCTCGTTTGATGTCAGGTTGGGTAGATTTTTGATCAACTGAAAGGTACTTTAGTGCTCTTTCATTCCTCACTAGAATCATCATATTCTAAGACCATTTGGGCATCCATAAGTGGGATCGCATTCTCCAGTCATAAAATTTTTTCTTCATCTCCTTGTCAAGTAGTAACCTTCTTAACTCTCTCTTTAGTGGTCGAATTTAGATTATTTTGTGCTCATTGGAATGGCAACTTGACAAGCTTCTAAATGGGACGGAAATTGGCTAATTTTGGGATCGTTCGAGATCCAAAAACACGTTGGAACTCTTCAATCGTCATTTTGCAATTCGGATTGTTAATCTTTCCAAATAGCGCGATCCAACTGAGACGCTCATAACTCCCTCGTTTGATGTCGGATTGGGTAATTTTTTGTCTTCTTAAAGGTAACTTAGTGCTCTTTCATTCCTGACTGAAATCATTGTATTCCGAGACCATTTGAGCATCCGTAAGTGGGATCGCAGTCATCGGTCATGAATTTTTTCCTTCATCTCCTTGTCGAATAGTAACCTACTTAACTCTCTATTCAGTGGTCGAATTTAGATTATTTTGAGGTCATTGGATTGGTAACTTGACAAGCTTCTAAATGCGACCGGAATTGGCTAATTTTACAACCGTTCGATATCCAAAAAGCAAGTTGGAACTCTCCAGTCATCCTTTTCTAATTTGGATTGTTAATCATTCAAAATCGTGTGCTCCAACGGTGATGCTCATAACTCCCTCGTTTGATGTCGGATTTGGAAGATTTTTGGTCACCTGAAAGGTACTCTAGTGCTCTTTCATTCCTCACTGGAATCATCGTATTCTGAGAGCATTTGGGCATCCGTAAGTGGGATCGTAGTCGTCGATCATGAAGTTTTTCCTTCATCTCCTTATCGAATAATAACCTTCTTAACTCTCTCTTCAATGGTCGAATTTAGAATATTTTGAGCTCATTCGACTGGTAACTTGACAAGCTTCTAAATATGACCAGAATTAGCTAATTATGAGACCATTCGAAATCCAAAAACTAAGTTGGAACTCTTCAATAGTAATTTTGCAATTTGGATTGTAAATCTTTCCAAATTGCGTGATCCAACGGAGACACTCATAACTCTCTCATTTGATGTTGGATTGGGTCAATTTTTGGTTATCTGAAAGGTACTTTAGTGCTCTTTCATTCCTTACTGGAATCATCGAATTCTGAGACCATTTGGGCATCCGTAAGTGGGATCGCAGTCGTCGGTCATGAATTTTTTCCTTCATCTCCTTGTCGAATAGTAACCTACTTAACTCTCTCTTCGGTGGTCGAATTTGAATTATTTTGAGGTCATTGGAATGGTAACTTGACAAGCTTTTAAGTGCGACCGGAATTGGGTAATTTTGCGAGCGTTCGATATCCAAAAAGCAAGTTGGAACTCTTCAATTGTAATTTTACAATTTGGATTGTAAATCTTTCCAAATCGCGCCATCCAACGTAGACGCACATAACTCCCTCATTTGATGTCGGATTAGGTCAATTTCTGGTCATCTAAAAGGTAATTTAATGCTCTTTTATTCCTGACTGGAATCATCGTATTCTGAGACCATTTGGGCATCCGTAAGTGGGATCGCAGTTGTCGGTCATGAATTTTATCCTTCATCTCCTTGTCGAATAGTAACCTTCTTAACTCTCTCTTCAGTGGTCGAATTTAGATTATTTTGAACTCATTGGAATGGTAACTTGACAAGCTTCTAAATGGTACCAAAATTGGCTAATTCTGAGACAGTTCGATATCCCAAAAGCGCGTTGGAACTCTTCGATCGTCATTTTAAAATTTGGATTGTTAATCTTTCCAAATCGTACGATCCAACGAAGACGCTCATAACTCCCTTGTTTGATGTCAGATTGGGTCAATTTTTTGTCACCTGAAAGTACTTTAGGGCTCTTTCATTCCTGACTGGAATCATCATATTATGAGACCATTTTAGCATCCGTAAGTGCAATCGCAGTCGTCGGTCATGAATTTTTCCTTCATCGCCTTGTCGAAAAGTAACCTTCTTTACTCAATCTTCAGTGGTCGAATTTAGATTATTTTGAGCTCATTGGACTGGTAACTTGACAAACTTCTAAATGCAACTAGAATTGGCTAATTTTGAGACTGTTCGAAATCCAAAAAGTAAGTTGGAACTCTTCAATAGTAGTTTTGCAATTTGGATTGTAAATCTTTCCAAATCGCGCGATCCAACGGAGACGCTCATAACTCCCTCGTTTGATGTCGGATTAGGTCGATTTCTGGTCATCTAAAAGGTAATTTAGTGCTCTTTTATTCCTGACTGGAATCATCGTATTCTGAGACCATTTGGGCATCCGTAAGTGGGATTGCAGTCGTTGGTCATGAATTTTATCCTTCATCTCCTTGTCGAATAGTAACCTTCTTAACTCTCTCTTCAGTGGTCGAATTTAGATTATTTTGAGCTCATTGGAATGTTAACTTGACAAGCTTCTAAGTGGGACAGGAATTGGCTAATTTTGGGACCATTCGAGATCCTAAAAGTACGGTGGAACTCTTCAATAGTAGTTTTACAATTTGGATTGTAAATCTTTCCAAATCGCTCGATCCAACGGAGACGCTCATAACTCCCTCGTTTGATGTCGGATTGGGTCGATTTCTGGTCATCTAAAAAGTAATTTAGTGCACTTTTATTCCTGACTAGAATCATCGTATTCTGAGACCATTTGGGCATCCGTAAGTGGGATCGCAGTCGCTGGTCATGAATTTTATCCTTCAACTCCTTGTCGAATAGTAACCTTCTTAATTCTCTCTTCAGGGGTCGGAATGTTAACTTGACAAGCTTCTAAATGGGACTGGAAGTGGCTAATTTTGAGATCATTCGAGATCCAAAAAAGAAGTTGGAACTCTTTAATAGTAATTTTGCAATTCGGATTGTAAATCTTTCCAAATCGCGCTATCCAATGGAGACGCTCATAACTCCATCGTTTGATGTCGGATTGGGTCAACTTTTGGTCATCTGAAAGGTACTTTAGTGCTCTTTCATTCCTGAATGGAATCATCGTATTTAGAGACCATTTGGGCATCCATAAGTGGTATCGCAGTCGTCGGTCATGAATTTTTTCCTTCATCTCCTTGTCGAATAGTAAAATTCTTAACTCTCTCTTCAGTGTTCAATTTTTGATTATTTTGAGCTCATTAGACTGGTAAGTTAGCAAGCTTCTAAATGGGACCGGAATTGGCTAATTTTGAGATTATTCAAGATGCAACCGAGATGCTCATAACTCCGTCGTTTGATGTCGGATTGTATCGATTTTTGTTCATCGAAAAGGTACTTTAGTGCTCTTTCATTCCTGACTGGAATCATCATTTTCTAAGACCATTTGCGCATTTGTAAGTGGTATCGCAGTCTTCGGTCGTGAATATTTTCCTTCATCTCCTTGTCTAAGAGTAACCTTCTTAACTCTCTCTTCAGTGGTCGAATTTAGATTATTTTGAGCTCATTGGAATGGTAACTTGACAAGCTTCTAAATTGGACAGAATTGGCTAATTTTGGGACTGTTCGAGATCCGAAAAGCACGGTGGAACTCTTCAATCGTCATTTAACAATTTGGATTGTTAATCTTTCCAAATCGGGCGATCCAACGGAGACGCTCATAACTCCCTCGTTTGATGTTGGATTGGATCGATTTTTCGTCATCTGAAAGGTACTTTAGTGCGCTTTCATTCCTGATTAGAATCATCGTATTCTAAGACCATTTGTCCATCCGTAAGTGGGATCGCAGTCGTTGGTCATAAATTTTTTCCTTCATCTCCTTGTCAAATTGTAACATTCTTAACTCTCTTCAATGGTCGAATTTAGATTATTTTGAGCTCATTGGAATGGTAACTTGTCAAGCTTCTAAATGGTACCAGAATTGGCTAATTCTAAGACAATTCGATATCCCAAAAGCGCGTTGGAACTCTTCGATCGTCATTTTGAACTTTGGATTGTTAATCTTTCCAAATTGTACGATCCAACGGAGACGCTCATAACTACCTCGTTTGATGTCAGATTGGGTCAATTTTTGTCATCTGAAAGTAACTTTAGTGCTCTTTCATTCTTAACTGGAATCATCATATTATGAGATGATTTTAGCATCCGTAAGTGCGATCGCATTCGTCGGTCATGAAATTTTCCTTCATTGCCTTGTCGAATAGTAACCTTCTTTACATTCTCTTCAGTGGTCGAATTTAGATTATTTTGAGCTCATTGGACTGTTAACTTGACAAACTTCTAAATGGGAACGGAATTGGCTAATTTTGGGACAGTTCAAGATCCAAAAAGCACGTTGGAACTCTTCAATCATCATTTTGCAATTTGGATTGTTAATCTTTCCAAATAGCGCGATCCAACGGAGACGCTTATAACTCCCTCGTTTGATGTCGGATTTGATCAATTTTTGGTCATCTGAAAGGTACTTTAGTGCACTTTCATTCCTGACTGGAACAATCGTATTCTTAGACCATTTGAGCATTCGTAAGTGGGATCGCAGTCGTCGGTCGGGAATATTATCCTTCATCTCCTTGACGACTAGTAACAACTCTCTCTTCAGTGGTCGAATTTAGAATATTTTGAGCTAATTGGACTGTTAACTTGACAAGCTTCTAAATGCGATCGGAATTGGGTAATTTTGAGACCGTTTGATATCTAAAAAGCACTTGGAACTCTTCAATAGTAATTTTTCAATTTGGATTGTAAATCTTTCCAAATCGTGTGACCCAACGGAGACGCTCATAACTCCCTCGTTTGATGTCGGATTAGGTCTATTTTTGGTAATTTAAAAGGTACTTTAGTGCACTTTTATTCCTGACTGGAATCATCATATTCTGAGACCATTTGGGCATCCGTAAGTGGGATCGCAGTCATCGGTCATGAAGTTTTTCCTTCATCTCCTTGTCGAATAGTAACCTTCTTAACTCTCTCTTCAGTGGTTGAATTTAGATTATTTTGAGCTCATTGGATTGGTAACTTGACAAGCTTCTAAATGGGACCGAAAATGGCTAATTTTGGGACCATTCGAGATCCAAAAAGCACGGTGGAACTCTTCAATCGTCATTTTGCAATTTGGATTCTTAATTTTTCCAAATCGGCCGATCTAACGGAGACGCTCATAAATCCCTCGTTCGATGTCGGATTGGGTCGATTTTTGGTCATCTGAAAGGTACTTTAGTACTCTTTCATTCTAGAATCATCATATTCAAAGACATTTTGAGCATCCATAAGTGGGATCGAAATTGTTGGTTATGATTTTTTTCATTCATCTCTTTGTTAAATAGTAACCTTCCTAACTCTCTCTTCCTAACTCTCTCTTCAGTGGTCGAATTTAGATTATTTTGAGCTCATTGGAAGGATAACTTGACAAGCTTCTAAATAGGACCAGAATTGGCTAATTTTAGGACCGTTCGAGATCCAAAACGCACGGTGGAATTCTTCAATTGTCATTTTGCAACTTGGATTGTTAATCTTTTCAAATCAGGTGATCCAACGAAGACGCTCATAACTCCCTCGTTTGATGTCGAATTTGGTCAATTTTTGGTCATCTGAAAGGTACTTTAGTGTTCGTTCATTCCTGACTAGAATCATCATATTCTAAGGCCATTTGTCCATCCGTAAGTTGGATCGCAGTCGTCGGTCATGAATTTTTTCCTTTACCTCCTTATCGAATAGTAACCTTCTTAACTCTCACTTCAGTGGTCGAATTTACATTATTTTGAGCTCATTGGAATGGTAACTTGACAAGCTTCTAAATAGTAAAAGAATTGGCTAATTCTAAAACCGTTCGATATCCCAAAAGTGCGTTGGTACTCTTCGATCATCATTTTACAATTTGGATTGTTAATCTTTCCAAGTCGCACGATCTAACTGAGACGCTCATAACTCCCTCTTTTGACGTCAGATTGGGTTAATTTTGGTCATCTGAAAGGTACTTCAGTGCTCTTTCATTCTTGACTAGAATCATCTTATTATGATACCATTTTATCATCCGTAAGTGGGATCGCAATCATCGGTCATGAATTTTTCCTTCATCTCCTTGTCAAATAGTTACCTTCTTAACTCTCTCTTCAGTGGTCGAATTTAGATTATTTTGAGCTCATTGGAATGGTAACTTGACAAGTTCTAAATGGGACTGGAATTGGCTAATTTTGGGACCATTCGAGATCCAAAAAGCATAGTGGAACTCTTCAATCGTCATTTTTCCAAATTGGGCGATCTAACGGAGACGCTCATAAATCCTTCGTTTAATGTTGGATTTGATCAATTTTTGGTCATCAGAAAGGTACTTTAGTGCTCTTTCATTCTTGATTAGAATCATCGTATTTGAAGACATTTTGAGCATCTGTAAGTGGGATCGCAATTGTCGGTTATGAATTTTTTCCTTCATCTCCTTGTCAAATAGTAACCTTCCTAACTCTCTCTTCAGTGGTCGAATTTAGATTATTTTGAGCTCATTGGAATGGTAACTTGACAAGCTTCTAAATTGGACCAGAGTTGGCTAATTTTGGGACCGTTCGAGATCCAAAAAGCACGGTGGAACTCTTCAATCGTCAGTTAACAATTTGGATTGTTAATCTTTCCAAATCGGGTGATCCAATGGAGACGCTCATAACTCCCTCGTTTGATGTCGGATTGGGTCGATTTTTGGTCAACTGAAAGGTACTTTAGTGCTCTTTCATTCTTGACTAGAATCATAATATTCTAAGGCCATTTGTCCATCCGTAAGTCAGATCACAGTCGTCGGTCATGAATTTTTTCCTTTATCTACTTATTGAATAGTAACCTTCTTAACTCCCTCTTCAGTGGTCGAATTTAGATTATTTTGAGCTCATTGGAATGGTAACTTGACAAGCTTCTAAATAGTAAAAGAATTGGCTAATTCTAAGACCGTTCGATATCCCAAAAGTGCGTTGGTACTCTTCAATTGTCATTTTATAATTTGGATTGTTAATCTTTCCAAATCGTACGATCCAACAGAGATGCTCATCACTCCCTCTTTTGACGTCAGATTGGGTTAATTTTTGGTCATCTAAAAGGTACTTTAGTGCTCTTTCATTCTTGACTGGAATCATCATATTATGATACCATTTTGGCATCCGTATGTGGGATCGCAATCATCGGTCATGAATTTTTCCTTCATCTCTTTGTCGAATAGTAACCTTCTTAACTCTCTCTTCAGTGGTCGAATTTAGATTATTTTGAGCTCATTGGATTGTCAACTTGACAAGCTTCTAAATGCGACCAGAATTAGGTAATTTAGAGACCGTTCGATATCGAAAAAGCATGTTGGAACTCTTCAATTGTCCTTTTTTGGTTTCGATTGTTAATCATTCAAAATTAAGTGATCCAACGGTAATGCTCATAACTCCCTCGTTTGATGTCAGGTTGGGTAGATTTATGATCAACTGAAAGGTACATTAGTGCTCTTTCATTCCTCACTAGAATCATCATATTCTAAGACCATTTGGGCATCCATAAGTGGGATCGCATTCTCCAGTCATAAATTTTTTTCTTCATCTCCTTGTCAAGTAGTAACCTTCTTAACTCTCTCTTCAGTGGTCGAATTTAGATTATTTTCTGCTCATTGGAATGGTAACTTGACAAGCTTCTAAATGGGACCGGAATTGGCTAATTTTGGGATCGTTCGAGATCCAAAAACACGTTGGAACTCTTCAATCGTCATTTTGCAATTCGGATTGTTAATCTTTCCAAATAGCGCGATCCAACTGAGACGCTCATAACTCCCTCGTTTGATGTCGGATTGGGCAATTTTTGGTCTTCTGAAAGGTACTTTAGTGCTCTTTCATTCTTGACTCGAAATCATTGTATTCCGAGACCATTTGAGCATCCAGTAAGTGGGATCGCATCGGTCATGAATTTTTTCCTTCATCTCCTTGTCGAATAGTAACCAACTTAACTCTCTATTCAATGGTCGAATTTATATTATTTTGAGGTCATTGGATTGGTAACTAGACAAGCTTCTAAATGCGACCGAAATTGGCTAATTTTGCAACCGTTCGATATCCAAAAGCAAGTTGGAACTCTCCAATCGTCCTTTTCTAATTTGGATTGTTAATCATTCTCCGTGCTCCAACGGTGAACGCTCATAACTCCCTCGTTTGATGTCGAAATGGGTAGATTTTTGGTCATTTGAAAAGTACTTTAGTGCTTTTTCATTCCTCACTAGAATCATCGTGTTTCGAGAGCATTTGTGCATCCGTAAGTGGGATCGCAGTCGTTGGTCATGAATTTTTTCCTTCATCTCCTTGTCGAATAGTAACCTACTTAACTCTCTATTCAGTGGTCGAATTTAGATTATTTTGAGCTCATTCGACTGGTAACTTGACAAGCTTCTAAATGCGACTAGAATTAGCTAATTATGAGACCATTCGAAATCCAAAAACCAAGTTGGAACTCTTCAATAGTAATTTTGCAATTTGGATTGTAAATCTTTCCAAATTGCGTGATCCAACAGAGACACTCATAACTCCCTCATTTGATGTTGGATTGGGTCAATTTTTGGTCATCTGAAAGGTACTTTAGTGCTCTTTCATTCCTTATTGGAATCATCGAATTCTGAGACCATTTGGGCATGCGTAAGTGGGATCGCAGTCGTCGGTCATGAATTTTTTACTTCATCTCCTTGTCGAATAGTAACCTACTTTACTCTCTCTTCAGTGGTCGAATTTGAATTATTTTGAGGTCATTGGAATGGTAACTTGACAAGCTTCTAAGTGCGACCGGAATTGGGTAATTTTGCGACCGTTCGATATCCAAAAAGCAAGTTGGAACTCTTCAATTGTAATTTTACAATTTGGATTGTAAATCTTTCCAAATCGCGCCATCCAACGTAGACGCACATAACTCCCTCATTTGATGTCGGATTAGGTCGATTTCTGGTCATCTAAAAGGTAATTTAGTGCTCTTTTATTCTTGACTGGAATCATCGTATTATGAGACCATTTGGGCATCCGTAAGTGGGATCGCAGTCGTCGGTCATGAATTTTATCCTTCATCTCCTTGTCGAATAGTAACCTTCTTAACTCTCTCTTCAGTGGTCGAATTTAGATTATTTTGAGCTCATTGGAATGGTAACTTGACAAGCTTCTAAATGGTACCAAAATTGGCTAATTCTGAGACCGTTCTATATCCCAAAAGCGTTGGAACTCTTCGATCGTCATTTTGAAATTTGGATTGTTAATCTTTCCAAATCGTATATCCAACGAAGACGCTCATAACTCCCTTGTTTGATGTCGATTGGGTCAATTTTTGTCACCGAAAGTACTTTAGGCTCTTTCATTCCCGATTTGGATCATCATCATAATATGAGACCATTTTAGATCCGTAAGTTAATCTTTCCATGAATTTTTCCTTCATCGTTGTCGAAAGTAACCTTCTTTAACTCAATCTTCAATGGTCGAATTTAGATTATTTTGAGCTCATTGGAATGGTAACTTGACAAGCTTCTAAATGGTACCAAAATTGGCTAATTTTGAGATGTCGATATCCAAAAAGCATTGGAACTCTTCGATCGTCATTTTGAAATTTGGATTGTTAATCTTTCCAAATCAAAGACGATCCAACGAAGACGCTCATAACTCCCTCGTTTGATGTCTTGGGTCAATTTTTTTGTCACCTCTAAAGTACTTTAGGGCTCTTTCATTCCTGACTGGAATCATCATAATATGAGACCATTTTAGCATCCGTAAGTGCAATCGCAATCGTCGGTCATGAATTTTTCCTTCATCGCCTTGTCGGAAAGTAACCTTCTTTACTCAATCTTCAATGGTCGAATTTAGATTATTTTGAGCTCATTGGACTGATAACTTGACAAACTTCTAAATGCAACTAGAATTGGCTAATTTTAAGACCGTTCGAAATCCAAAAAGCAAGTTGGAACTCTTCAATAGTAGTTTTGCAATTTGGATTGTTAATCTTTCCAAATCGTACGATCCAACGAAGACGCTCATAACTCCCTTGTTTGATGTCAGATTGGGTCAATTTTTTGTTACCTGAAAGTACTTTAGGGCTCTTTCATTTCTGACTGGAATCATCATATTATGAGACCATTTTAGCATCCATAAGTGCAATCGCAGTCGTCGGTCATGAATTTTTCCTTCATCGCCTTGTCGAAAAGTAACCTTCTTTACTCAATCTTCAGTGGTCAAATTTAGATTATTTTGAGCTCATTGGACTGGTAACTTGACAAACTTCTAAATGCAACTAGAATTGGCTAATTTTCAAACCGTTCGAAATCCAAAAAGCAAGTTGGAACTCTTCAATAGTAGTTTTGCAATTTAGATTGTAAATCTTTCCAAATCGCGCGATCCAACGGAGACGCTCATAACTCCCTCGTTTGATGTCGGATTAGGTCGATTTCTGGTCATCTAAAAGGTAATTTAGTGCTCTTTTATTACTGACTGGAATCATCGTATTCTAAGACCATTTGGGCATCCGTAAGTGGGATCGCAGTCGTTGGTCATGAATTTTATCCTTCATCTCCTTGTCGAATAGTAACCTTCTTAACTCTGTCTTCAGCGGTCGAATTTAGATTATTTTGAGCTCATTGGAATGTTAACTTGACAAGCTTCTAAATGGGACAGAATTGGCTAATTTTAGGACCATTCGAGATCCAAAAAGTACGGTGGAACTCTTCAATCGTCTTTTGCAATTTGGATTCTTAATCTTTCCAAATCGGGCGATCCAACGGAGATGCTCATAACTCCCTCGTTTGATGTCGGATTGGGTCGATTTCTGGTCATCTAAAAGGTAATTTAGTGCACTTTTATTCCTGACTAGAATCATCGTATTCGAGACATTTGGGCATCGTAAGTGGGTTCGCGATCATTTGGTCGAAATTTTATCCTTCAACTCCTTGTCGAATAGTAACCTTCTTAATTCTCTCTTCAGTGGTCGGAATGTTAACTTGACAAGCTTCTAAATGGGACTGGAAGTGGCTAATTTTGAGATCATTCGAGATCCAAAAAACAAGTTGGAACTCTTCAATAGTAATTTTGCAATTCGGATTGTAAATCTTTCCAAATCGCGCTATCCAATGGAGACGCTCATAACTCCGTCGTTTGATGTCGGATTAGGTCAATTTTTGGTCATCTGAAAGGTACTTTACTGCTCTTTCATTCTTGAATGGAATCATCGTATTTAGAGACCATTTGGGCATTCATAAGTGGTATCGCAGTCGTCGGTCATGAATTTTTTCCTTCATCTCCTTGTCGAATAGTAAAATTCTTAACTCTCTCTTCAGTGTTCAAATTTTGATTATTTTGAGCTCATTAGACTGGTAACTTGGCAAGCTTCTAAATGGGACCGAAATTGGCTAATTTTGAGATTGTTCAAGATGCAACCGAGATGCTCATAACTCCCTCGTTTGATGTCGGATTGTATTGATTTTTGTTCATCGGAAAGGTACTTTAGTGCTCTTTCATTCCTGACTGAATCATCATTTTCTAAGACCATTTGCGCATTCGTAAGTGGTATCGTAGTCTTCGGTCGTGAATATTTTCCTTCATCTCCTTGTCTAATAGTAACCTTCTTAACTCTCTCTTCAGTGGTCGAATTTAGATTATTTTGAGCTCATTGGAATGGTAACTTGACAAGCTTCTAAATTGGACTAGAATTGGCTAATTTTGGGACCGTTCGAGATCCGAAAAGCACGGTGGAACTCTTCAATCGTCATTTAACAATTTGGATTGTTAATCTTTCCAAATCGGACGATCTAACGGAGACGCTCATAACTCCCTCGTTTGATGTCGGATTGGATCGATTTCTGGTCATCTGAAAGGTACTTTAGTGAGCTTTCATTCCTGACTAGAATCCTCGTATTCTAAGACCATTTGTCCATCCGTAAGTGGGATCGCAGTCGTCGGTCATAAATTTTTTCCTTCATCTCCTTGTCAAATTGTAACATTCTTAACTCTCTTCAATGGTCGAATTTAGATTATTTTGAGCTCATTGGAATGGTAACTTGTCAAGCTTCTAAATGGTACTAGAATTGGCTAATTCTAAGACAGTTCGATATCCCAAAAGCGCGTTGGAACTCTTCGATCTTCATTTTGAACTTTGGATTGTTAATCTTTCCAAATCGTACGATCCAACGGAGACGCTTATAACTACCTCATTTGATGTCAGATTGGGTCAATTTTGTCATCTGAAAGTAACTTTAGTGCTATTTCATTCTTGACTGGAATCATCATATTATGAGATGATTTTAGCATCCATAAGTGCGATCGCATTCGTCGGTCATGAAATTTTCCTTCATCGCCTTGTCGAATAGTAACCTTCTTTACATTCTCTTCAGTGGTCGAATTTAGATTATTTTGAGCTCATTGGACTGTTAACTTGACAAACTTCTAAATGGGAACGGAATTGGCTAATTTTGGGACTGTTCGAGATCCAAAAAGCACGTTGGAACTCTTCAATCGTCATTGGAATGGGACCGGTATTGGTTTATTTTGGGACAGTTCGAGATCTAAAAACACGTTGGAACTCTTCAATCATCATTTTGCAATTTAGATTGTCAATCTTTCCAAATAGCGCGATCCAACGGAGACGCTTATAACTCCCTCGTTTGATGTCGGATTTGATCAATTTTTGGTCGTCTGAAAGGTACTTTAGTGCACTTTCATTCTTGACTGGAACAATCGTATTCTAATACCATTTGAGCATTCGTAAGTGGGATCGCAGTCGTCCGTCGTGAATATTATCCTTCATCTCCTTGACGAATAGTAACAACTCTCTCTTCAGTGGTCGAATTTAGATTATTTTGAGGTCATTGGAATGGTAACTTGACAAGCTTCTAAATGCGACCGGAATTGGCTAATTTGGCGACCGTTCGATATCCAAAAAGCAAGTTGGAACTCTTCAATAGTAATTTCGCAATTTGGATTGTAAATCTTTCCAAATCGCGTGATCTAATGGAGACGCTCATAACTCCCTCGTTTGATGTCGGATTAGGTCTATTTTTGGTAATTTAAAAGGTACTTTAGTGCACTTTTATTCCTGACTGGAATCATCATATTCTGAGACCATTTGGGCATCCGTAAGTGGGATCGCAGTCGTTGGTCATGAATTTTATCCTTCTTCTCCTTGTCGAATAATAACCTTCTTAACTCTCTCTTCAGTGGTTGAATTTAGATTATTTTGAGCTCATTGGATTGGTAACTTGACAAGCTTCTAAATGGGACCGAAAATGGCTAATTTTGGGACCATTCGAGATCCAAAAAGCACGGTGGAACTCTTCAATCGTCATTTTGCAATTTGGATTCTTAATTTTTCCAAATCGGCCGATCTAACGGAGAAACTCATAAATCCCTCGTTTGATGTCGGATTGGGTCGATTTTTGGTCATCTGAAAGGTACTTTAGTGCTCTTTCATTCTAGAATCATCATATTCAAAGACATTTTGAGCATCCGTAAGTGGGATCGAAATTGTCGGTTATGATTTTTTTCATTCATCTCTTTGTTAAATAGTAACCTTCCTAACTCTCTCTTCCTAACTCTCTCTTCAGTGGTCGAATTTAGATTATTTTGAGCTGATTGGAAGGGTAACTTGACAAGCTTATAAATTGGACCAGAATTGGCTAATTTTAGGACCGTTCGAGATCCAAAACACACGGTGGAACTCTTCAATTGTCATTTTGCAACTTGGATTGTTAATCCTTTCAAATCAGGTGATCCAACGAAGACGCTCATAACTCCCTCGTTTGATGTCGGATTTGGTCAATTTTTGGTCATCTGAAAGGTACTTTAGTGCTCGTTCATTCCTGACTAGAATCATCATATTCTAAGGCCATTTGTCCATCCGTAAGTTGGATCGCAGTCGTCGGTCATGAATTTTTTCCTTTACCTCCTTATCGAATAGTAACCTTCTTAACTCTCACTTTAGTGGTCGAATTTACATTATTTTGAGCTCATTGGAATGGTAACTTGACAAGCTTCTAAATAGTAAAAGAATTGGCTAATTCTAAAACCGTTCGATATCCCAAAAGCGCGTTGGTACTCTTCGATCATCATTTTACAATTTGGATTGTTAATCTTTCCAAGTCGCACGATCTAACTGAGACGCTCATAACTCCCTCTTTTGACGTCAGATTGGGTTAATTTTTGGTCATCTGAAAGGTACTTTAGTGCTCTTTCATTCTTGACTAGAATCATCTTATTATGATACCATTTTGGCATCCGTAAGTGGGATCGCAATCATCGGTCATGAATTTTTCCTTCATCTCCTTGTCAAATAGTTACCTTCTTAACTCTCTCTTCAGTGGTCGAATTTAGATTATTTTGAGCTCATTGGAATGGTAACTTGACAAGTTCTAAATGGGACTGGAATTGGCTAATTTTGGGACCATTCGAGATCCAAAAAGCATAGTGGAACTCTTCAATCGTCATTTTGCAATTTGGATTCTTAATTTTTCCAAATTGGGCGATCTAACGGAGACGCTCATAAATCCCTCGTTTGATGTCGGATTTGATCAATTTTTTGTCATCAGAAAGGTACTTTAGTGCTCTTTCATTCTTGATTAGAATCATCGTATTCGAAGACATTTTGAGCATCTGTAAGTGGGATCGCAATTGTCGGTTATGAATTTTTCGTTCATCTCCTTGTCAAATAGTAACCTTCTTAACTCTCTCTTCAAAGGTCAAATTTAGATTATTTTGAGCTCATTGGAATGGTAACTTGACAAGCTTCTAAATTGGACCGAAATTGGCTAATTTTGGGACCGTTCGAGATCCAAAAGCACGGTGGAACTCTTCAATCGTCAGTTAACAATTTGGATTGTTAATCTTTCCAAATCGGGTGATCCAACGGAGAAGCTCATAACTCCCTCGTTTGATGACGGATTGTGTCGATTTTTGGTCATCTGAAAGGTACTTTAGTGCTCTTTCATTCTTGACTAGAATCATCATATTCTAAGGCCATTTGTCCATCCGTAAGTCAGATCACAGTCGTCGGTCATGAATTTTTTCCTTTATCTCCTTATTGAATAGTAACCTTCTTAACTCCCTCTTCAGTGGTCGAATTTAGATTATTTTGAGCTCATTGGAATGGTAACTTGACAAGCTTCTAAATAGTAAAAGAATTGGCTAATTCTAAGACCGTTCGATATCCCAAAAGTGCGTTGGTACTCTTCAATTGTCATTTTGTAATTTGGATTGTTAATCTTTCCAAATCGTACGATCCAACAGAGATGCTCATCACTCCCTCTTTTGACGTCAGATTGGGTTAATTTTTGGTCATCTAAAAGGTACTTTAGTGCTCTTTCATTCTTGACTGGAATCATCATATTATGATACCATTTTGGCATCCGTATGTGGGATCGCAATCATCGGTCATGAATTTTTCCTTCATCTCTTTGTCGAATAGTAACCTTCTTAACTCTCTCTTCAGTGGTCGAATTTAGATTATTTTGAGCTCATTGGATTGTTAACTTGACAAGCTTCTAAATGCGACCAGAATTAGGTAATTTAGAGACCGTTCGATATCGAAAAAGCATGTTGGAACTCTTCAATCGTCCTTTTTTGGTTTCGATTGTTAATCATTCAAAATCAAGTGATCCAACGGTAATGCTCATAACTCCCTCGTTTGATGTCAGGTTGGGTAGATTTATGATCAACTGAAAGGTACTTTAGTGCTCTTTCATTCCTCACTAGAATCATCATATTCTAAGACCATTTGGGCATCCATAAGTGGGATCGCATTCTCCAGTCATAAATTTTTTTCTTCATCTCCTTGTCAAGTAGTAACCTTCTTAACTCTCTCTTCAGTGGTCGAATTTAGATTATTTTGTGCTCATTGGAATGGTAACTTGACAAGCTTCTAAATGGGACCGGAATTGGCTAATTTTGGGATCGTTCGAGATCCAAAAACACGTTGGAACTCTTCAATCGTCATTTTGCAATTCGGATTGTTAATCTTTCCAAATAGCGCAATCCAACTGAGACGCTCATAACTCCCTCGTTTGATGTCGAATTGGGCAATTTTTGGTCTTCTGAAAGGTAACTTAGTGCTCTTTCATTCCTGACTGAAATCATTGTATTCCGAGACCATTTGAGCATCTGTAAGTGGGATCGCAGTCATCGGTCATGAATTTTTTCCTTCATCTCCTTGTCGAATAGTAACCTACTTAACTCTCTATTCAGTGGTCGAATTTAGATTATTTTGAGGTCATTGGATTGGTAACTTGACAAGCTTCTAAATGCGACCGGAATTGGCTAATTTTGTAACCGTTTGATATCCAAAAAGCAAGTTGGAACTCTCCAATCGTCCTTTTCTAATTTGGATTGTTAATCATTCAAAATCGCGTGCTCCAACGGTGACGCTCATAACTCCCTCGTTTGATGTCGGATTTGGAAGATTTTTGGTCACCTGAAAGGTACTTTAGTGCTCTTTCATTCCTCACTAGAATCATCGTATTTTGAGAGCATTTGGGCATCCGTAAGTGGGATCGCAGTCGTCGATCATGAAGTTTTTCCTTCATCTCCTTATCGAATAGTAACCTTCTTAACTCTCTCTTCAGTGGTCGAATTTAGATTATTTTGAGCTCATTCGACTGGTAACTTGACAAGCTTCTAAATGCGACCAGAATTAGCTAATTATGAGACCATTCGAAATCCAAAAACCAAGTTGGAACTCTTCAATAGTAATTTTGCAATTTGGATTGTAAATCTTTCCAAATTGCGTGATCCAACAGAGACACTCATAACTCCCTCATTTGATGTTGGATTGGGTCAATTTTTGGTCATCTGAAAGGTACTTTAGTGCTCTTTCATTCCTTATTGGAATCATCGAATTCTGAGACCATTTGGGCATGCGTAAGTGGGATCGCAGTCGTCGGTCATGAATTTTTTCCTTCATCTCCTTGTCGAATAGTAACCTACTTAACTCTCTCTTCAGTGGTCGAATTTGAATTATTTTGAGGTCATTGGAATGGTAACTTGACAAGCTTCTAAGTGCGACCGGAATTGGGTAATTTTGTGACCGTTCGATATCCAAAAAGCAAGTTGGAACTCTTCAATTGTAATTTTACAATTTGGATTGTAAATCTTTCCAAATCGCGCCATCCAACGTAGACGCACATAACTCCCTCATTTGATGTCGGATTAGGTCGATTTCTGGTCATCTAAAAGGTAATTTAGTGCTCTTTTATTCCTTGATCGGAATCATCGTATTCTGAGACCATTTGGGCATCCGTAAGTGGGATCGCAGTCGTCGGTCATGAATTTTATCCTTCATCTCCTTGTCGAATAGTAACCTTCTTAACTCTCTCTTCAGTGGTCGAATTTAGATTATTTTGAGCTCATTGGAATGGTAACTTGACAAGCTTCTAAATGGTACCAAAATTGGCTAATTCTGAGACTGTTCGATATCCCAAAAGCGCGTTGGAACTCTTCGATCGTCATTTTAAAATTTGGATTGTTAATCTTTCCAAATCGTACGATCCAACGAAGACGCTCATAACTCCCTCGTTTGATGTCAGATTGGGTCAATTTTTTGTCACCTGAAAGTACTTTAGGGCTCTTTCATTCCTGACTGGAATCATCATAATATGAGACCATTTTAGCATCCGTAAGTGCAATCGCAATCGTCGGTCATGAATTTTTCCTTCATCGCCTTGTCGAAAAGTAACCTTCTTTACTCAATCTTCAGTGGTCGAATTTAGATTATTTTGAGCTCATTGGACTGGTAACTTGACAAACTTCTAAATGCAACTAGAATTGGCTAATTTTAAGACCGTTCGAAATCCAAAAAGCAAGTTGGAACTCTTCAATAGTAGTTTTGCAATTTGGATTGTTAATCTTTCCAAATCGTACGATCCAACGAAGACGCTCATAACTCCCTTGTTTGATGTCAGATTGGGTCAATTTTTTGTCACCTGAAAGTACTTTAGGGCTCTTTCATTCCTGACTGGAATCATCATATTATGAGACCATTTTAGCATCCATAAGTGCAATCGCAGTCGTCGGTCATGAATTTTTCCTTCATCGCCTTGTCGAAAAGTAACCTTCTTTACTCAATCTTCAGTGGTCAAATTTAGATTATTTTGAGCTCATTGGACTGGTAACTTGACAAACTTCTAAATGCAACTAGAATTGGCTAATTTTCAAACCGTTCGAAATCCAAAAAGCAAGTTGGAACTCTTCAATAGTAGTTTTGCAATTTGGATTGTAAATCTTTCCAAATCGCGCGATCCAACGGAGACGCTCATAACTCCCTCGTTTGATGTCGGATTAGGTCGATTTCTGGTCATCTAAAAGGTAATTTAGTGCTCTTTTATTCCTGACTGGAATCATCGTATTCTGAGACCATTTGGGCATCCGTAAGTGGGTTCGCAGTCGTTGGTCATGAATTTTATCCTTCATCTCCTTGTCGAATAGTAACCTTCTTAACTCTGTCTTCAGCGGTCGAATTTAGATTATTTTGAGCTCATTGGAATGTTAACTTGACAAGCTTCTAAATGGGACAGGAATTGGCTAATTTTGGGACCATTCGAGATCCAAAAAGCACGGTGGAACTCTTCAATCGTCGTTTTGCAATTTGGATTCTTAATCTTTCCAAATCGGGCGATCCAACGGAGATGCTCATAACTCCCTCGTTTGATGTCGGATTGGGTTGATTTCTGGTCATCTAAAAGGTAATTTAGTGCACTTTTATTCCTGACTAGAATCATCGTATTCTGAGACATTTGGGCATCCGTAAGTGGGTTCGCAGTCGCTGGTCAGGAATTTTATCCTTCAACTCCTTGTCGAATAGTAACCTTCTTAATTCTCTCTTCAGTGGTCGGAATGTTAACTTGACAAGCTTCTAAATGGGACTGGAAGTGGCTAATTTTGAGATCATTCGAGATCCAAAAAACAAGTTGGAACTCTTCAATAGTAATTTTGCAATTCGGATTGTAAATCTTTCCAAATCGCGCTATCCAATGGAGACGCTCATAACTCCGTCATTTGATGTCGGATTAGGTCAATTTTTGGTCATCTGAAAGGTACTTTAGTGCTCTTTCATTCTTGAATGGAATCATCGTATTTAGAGACCATTTGGGCATTCATAAGTGGTATCGCAGTCGTCGGTCGTGAATTTTTTCCTTCATCTCATTGTCGAATAGTAAAATTCTTAACTCTCTCTTCAGTGTTCAAATTTTGATTATTTTGAGCTCATTAGACTGGTAACTTGGCAAGCTTCTAAATGGGACCGGAATTGGCTAATTTTGAGATTGTTCAAGATGCAACCGAGATGCTCATAACTCCCTCGTTTGATGTCGGATTGTATTGATTTTTGTTCATCGGAAAGGTACTTTAGTGCTCTTTCATTCCTGACTGGAATCATCATTTTCTAAGACCATTTGCGTATTCGTAAGTGGTATCGTAGTCTTCGGTCGTGAATATTTTCCTTCATCTCCTTGTCTAATAGTAACCTTCTTAACTCTCTCTTCAGTGGTCGAATTTAGATTATTTTGAGCTCATTGGAATGGTAACTTGACAAGCTTCTAAATTGGACTAGAATTGGCTAATTTTGGGACCGTTCGAGATCCGAAAAGCACGGTGGAACTCTTCAATCGTCATTTAACAATTTGGATTGTTAATCTTTCCAAATCGGACGATCTAACGGAGACGCTCATAACTCCCTCGTTTGATGTCGGATTGGATCGATTTCTGGTCATCTGAAAGGTACTTTAGTGCGCTTTCATTCCTGACTAGAATCCTCGTATTCTAAGACCATTTGTCCATCCGTAAGTGGGATCGCAGTCGTCGGTCATAAATTTTTTCCTTCATCTCCTTGTCAAATTGTAACATTCTTAACTCTCTTCAATGGTCGAATTTAGATTATTTTGAGCTCATTGGAATGGTAACTTGTCAAGCTTCTAAATGGTACTAGAATTGGCTAATTCTAAGACAGTTCGATATCCCAAAAGCGCGTTGGAACTCTTCGATCTTCATTTTGAACTTTGGATTGTTAATCTTTCCAAATCGTACGATCCAACGGAGACGCTTATAACTACCTCATTTGATGTCAGATTGGGTCAATTTTTTGTCATCTGAAAGTAACTTTAGTGCTATTTCATTCTTGACTGGAATCATCATATTATGAGATGATTTTAGCATCCATAAGTGCGATCGCATTCGTCGATCATGAAATTTTCCTTCATCGCCTTGTCGAATAGTAACCTTCTTTACATTCTCTTCAGTGGTCGAATTTAGATTATTTTGAGCTCATTGGACTGTTAACTTGATAAACTTCTAAATGGGAACGGAATTGGCTAATTTTGGGACTGTTCGAGATCCAAAAAGCACGTTGGAACTCTTCAATCGTCATTGGAATGGGACCGGTATTGGCTTATTTTTGGACAGTTCGAGATCCAAAAACACGTTGGAACTCTTCAATCATCATTTTACAATTTGGATTGTTAATCTTTCCAAATAGCGCGATCCAACGGAGACGCTTATAACTCCCTTGTTTGATGTCGGATTTGATCAATTTTTGGTCGTCTGAAAGGTACTTTAGTGCACTTTCATTCCTGACTGGAACAATCGTATTCTAAGACCATTTGAGCATTCGTAAGTGGGATCGCAGTCGTCGGTCGTGAATATTATCCTTCATCTCCTTGACGAATAGTAACAACTCTCTCTTCAGTGGTCGAATTTAGATTATTTTAAGGTCATTGGAATGGTAACTTGACAAGCTTCTAAATGCGACCGGAATTGGCTAATTTGGCGACCGTTCGATATCCAAAAAGCAAGTTGGAACTCTTCAATAGTAATTTCGCAATTTGGATTGTAAATCTTTCCAAATCGCGTGATCTAATGGAGACGCTCATAACTCCCTCGTTTGATGTCGGATTAGGTCTATTTTTGGTAATTTAAAAGGTACTTTAGTGCACTTTTATTCCTGACTGGAATCATCATATTCTGAGACCATTTGGGCATCCGTAAGTGGGATCGCAGTCGTTGGTCATGAATTTTATCCTTCTTCTCCTTGTCGAATAGTAACCTTCTTAACTCTCTCTTCAGTGGTTGAATTTAGATTATTTTGAGCTCATTGGATTGGTAACTTGACAAGCTTCTAAATGGGACCGAAAATGGCTAATTTTGGGACCATTCGAGATCCAAAAAGCACGGTGGAACTCTTCAATCGTCATTTTGCAATTTGGATTCTTAATTTTTCCAAATCGGCCGATCTAACGGAGACGCTCATAAATCCCTCGTTTGATGTCGGATTGGGTCGATTTTTGGTCATCTGAAAGGTACTTTAGTGCTCTTTCATTCTAGAATCATCATATTCAAAGACATTTTGAGCATCCGTAAGTGGGATCGAAATTGTCGGTTATGATTTTTTTCATTCATCTCTTTGTTAAATAGTAACCTTCCTAACTCTCTCTTCAGTGGTCGAATTTAGATTATTTTGAGCTGATTGGAAGGGTAACTTGACAAGCTTCTAAATTGGACCAGAATTGGCTAATTTTAGGACCATTCGAGATCCAAAACACACGGTGGAACTCTTCAATTGTCATTTTGCAACTTGGATTGTTAATCCTTTCAAATCAGGTGATCCAACGAAGACGCTCATAACTCCCTCGTTTGATGTCGGATTTGGTCAATTTTTGGTCATCTGAAAGGTACTTTAGTGCTCGTTCATTCCTGACTAGAATCATCATATTCTAAGGCCATTTGTCCATCCGTAAGTTGGATCGCAGTCGTCGGTCATGAATTTTTTCCTTTACCTCCTTATCGAATAGTAACCTTCTTAACTCTCACTTCAGTGGTCGAATTTACATTATTTTGAGCTCATTGGAATGGTAACTTGACAAGCTTCTAAATAGTAAAAGAATTGGCTAATTCTAAAATCGTTCGATATCCCAAAAGCGCGTTGGTACTCTTCGATCATCATTTTACAATTTGGATTGTTAATCTTTCCAAGTCGCACGATCTAACTGAGACGCTCATAACTCCCTCTTTTGACGTCAGATTGGGTTAATTTTTGGTCATCTGAAAGGTACTTTAGTGCTCTTTCATTCTTGACTAGAATCATCTTATTATGATACCATTTTGGCATCCGTAAGTGGGATCGCAATCATCGGTCATGAATTTTTCCTTCATCTCCTTGTCAAATAGTTACCTTCTTAACTCTCTTTTTAGTGGTCGAATTTAGATTATTTTGAGCTCATTGGAATGGTAACTTGACAAGTTCTAAATGGGACTGGAATTGGCTAATTTTGGGACCATTCGAGATCCAAAAAGCATAGTGGAACTCTTCAATCGTCATTTTGCAATTTGGATTCTTAATTTTTCCAAATTGGGCGATCTAACGGAGACGCTCATAAATCCCTCGTTTGATGTCGGATTTGATCAATTTTTGGTCATCAGAAAGGTACTTTAGTGCTCTTTCATTCTTGATTAGAATCATCGTATTCGAAGACATTTTGAGCATCTGTAAGTGGGATCGCAATTGTCGGTTATGAATTTTTTCCTTCATCTCCTTGTCAAATAGTAACCTTCCTAACTCTCTCTTCAGTGGTCAAATTTAGATTATTTTGAGCTCATTGGAATGGTAACTTGACAAGCTTCTAAATTGGACCAGAATTGGCTAATTTTGGGACCGTTCGAGATCCAAAAAGCACGGTGGAACTCTTCAATCGTCAGTTAACAATTTGGATTGTTAATCTTTCCAAATCGGGTGATCCAACGGAGAAGCTCATAACTCCCTCGTTTGATGTCGGATTGGGTCGATTTTTGGTCATCTGAAAGGTACTTTAGTGCTCTTTCATTCTTGACTAGAATCATCATATTCTAAGGCCATTTGTCCATCCGTAAGTCAGATCACAGTCGTCGGTCATGAATTTTTTCCTTTATCTCCTTATTGAATAGTAACCTTCTTAACTCCCTCTTCAGTGGTCGAATTTAGATTATTTTGAGCTCATTGGAATGGTAACTTGACAAGCTTCTAAATAGTAAAAGAATTGGCTAATTCTAAGACCGTTCGATATCCCAAAAGTGCGTTGGTACTCTTCAATTGTCATTTTGTAATTTGGATTGTTAATCTTTCCAAATCGTACGATCCAACAAAGATGCTCATCACTCCCTCTTTTGACGTCAGATTGGGTTAATTTTTGGTCATCTAAAAGGTACTTTAGTGCTCTTTCATTCTTGACTGGAATCATCATATTATGATACCATTTTGGCATCCGTATGTGGGATCGCAATCATCGGTCATGAATTTTTCCTTCATCTCTTTGTCGAATAGTAACCTTCTTAACTCTCTCTTCAGTGGTCGAATTTAGATTATTTTGAGCTCATTGGATTGTCAACTTGACAAGCTTCTAAATGCGACCAGAATTAGGTAATTTAGAGACCGTTCGATATCGAAAAAGCATGTTGGAACTCTTCAATCGTCCTTTTTTGGTTTCGATTGTTAATCATTCAAAATCAAGTGATCCAACGGTAATGCTCATAACTCCCTCGTTTGATGTCAGGTTGGGTAGATTTATGATCAACTGAAAGGTACTTTAGTGCTCTTTCATTCCTCACTAGAATCATCATATTCTAAGACCATTTGGGCATCCATAAGTGGGATCGCATTCTCCAGTCATAAATTTTTTTCTTCATCTCCTTGTCAAGTAGTAACCTTCTTAACTCTCTCTTCAGTGGTCGAATTTAGATTATTTTGTGCTCATTGGAATGGTAACTTGACAAGCTTCTAAATGGGACCGGAATTGGCTAATTTTGGGATCGTTCGAGATCCAAAAACACGTTGGAACTCTTCAATCGTCATTTTGCAATTCGGATTGTTAATCTTTCCAAATAGCGCAATCCAACTGAGACGCTCATAACTCCCTCGTTTGATGTCGGATTGGGCAATTTTTGGTCTTCTGAAAGGTAACTTAGTGCTCTTTCATTCCTGACTGAAATCATTGTATTCCGAGACCATTTGAGCATCTGTAAGTGGGATCGCAGTCATCGGTCATGAATTTTTTCCTTCATCTCCTTGTCGAATAGTAACCTACTTAACTCTCTATTCAGTGGTCGAATTTAGATTATTTTGAGGTCATTGGATTGGTAACTTGACAAGCTTCTAAATGCGACCGGAATTGGCTAATTTTGTAACCGTTCGATATCCAAAAAGCAAGTTGGAACTCTCCAATCGTCCTTTTCTAATTTGGATTGTTAATCATTCAAAATCGCGTGCTCCAACGGTGACGCTCATAACTCCTTCGTTTGATGTCGGATTTGGAAGATTTTTGGTCACCTGAAAGGTACTTTAGTGCTCTTTCATTCCTCACTAGAATCATCGTATTTTGAGAGCATTTGGGCATCCGTAAGTGGGATCGCAGTCGTCGATCATGAAGTTTTTCCTTCATCTCCTTATCGAATAGTAACCTTCTTAACTCTCTCTTCAGTGGTCGAATTTAGATTATTTTGAGCTCATTCGACTGGTAACTTGACAAGCTTCTAAATGCGACCAGAATTAGCTAATTATGAGACCATTCGAAATCCAAAAACCAAGTTGGAACTCTTCAATAGTAATTTTGCAATTTGGATTGTAAATCTTTCCAAATTGCGTGATCCAACAGAGACACTCATAACTCCCTCATTTGATGTTGGATTGGGTCAATTTTTGGTCATCTGAAAGGTACTTTAGTGCTCTTTCATTCCTTATTGGAATCATCGAATTCTGAGACCATTTGGGCATGCGTAAGTGGGATCGCAGTCGTCGGTCATGAATTTTTTCCTTCATCTCCTTGTCGAATAGTAACCTACTTAACTCTCTCTTCAGTGGTCGAATTTGAATTATTTTGAGGTCATTGGAATGGTAACTTGACAAGCTTCTAAGTGCGGACCTAATTGGGTAATTTTGCGACCGTTCGATATCCAAAAAGCAAGTTGGAACTCTTCAATTGTAATTTTACAATTTGGATTGTAAATCTTTCCAAATCGCGCCATCCAACGTAGACGCACATAACTCCCTCATTTGATGTCGGATTAGGTCGATTTCTGGTCATCTAAAAGGTAATTTAGTGCTCTTTTATTCCTGACTGGAATCATCGTATTCTGAGACCATTTGGGCATCCGTAAGTGGGATCGCAGTCGTCGGTCATGAATTTTATCCTTCATCTCCTTGTCGAATAGTAACCTTCTTAACTCTCTCTTCAGTGGTCGAATTTAGATTATTTTGAGCTCATTGGAATGGTAACTTGACAAGCTTCTAAATGGTACCAAAATTGGCTAATTCTGAGACTGTTCGATATCCCAAAAGCGCGTTGGAACTCTTCGATCGTCATTTTGAAATTTGGATTGTTAATCTTTCCAAATCGTACGATCCAACGAAGACGCTCATAACTCCCTCGTTTGATGTCAGATTGGGTCAATTTTTTGTCACCTGAAAGTTACTTTAGGGCTCTTTCATTCCTGACTGGAATCATCATATTATGAGACCATTTTAGCATCCGTAAGTGCAATCGCAGTCGTCGGTCATGAATTTTTCCTTCATCGCCTTGTCGAAAAGTAACCTTCTTTACTCAATCTTCAGTGGTCGAATTTAGATTATTTTGAGCTCATTGGACTGGTAACTTGACAAACTTCTAAATGCAACTAGAATTGGCTAATTTTGAGACCGTTCGAAATCCAAAAAGCAAGTTGGAACTCTTCAATAGTAGTTTTGCAATTTGGATTGTTAATCTTTCCAAATCGTACGATCCAACGAAGACGCTCATAACTCCCTTGTTTGATGTCAGATTGGGTCAATTTTTTGTCACCTGAAAGTACTTTAGGGCTCTTTCATTCCTGACTGGAATCATCATATTATGAGACCATTTTAGCATCCATAAGTGCAATCGCAGTCGTCGGTCATGAATTTTTCCTTCATCGCCTTGTCGAAAAGTAACCTTCTTTACTCAATCTTCAGTGGTCAAATTTAGATTATTTTGAGCTCATTGGACTGGTAACTTGACAAACTTCTAAATGCAACTAGAATTGGCTAATTTTAAGACCGTTCGAAATCCAAAAAGCAAGTTGGAACTCTTCAATAGTAGTTTTGCAATTTGGATTGTAAATCTTTCCAAATCGCGCGATCCAATGGAGACGCTCATAACTCCCTCGTTTGATGTCGGATTAGGTCGATTTCTGGTCATCTAAAAGGTAATTTAGTGCTCTTTTATTACTGACTGGAATCATCGTATTCTAAGACCATTTGGGCATCCGTAAGTGGGATCGCAGTCGTTGGTCATGAATTTTATCCTTCATCTCCTTGTCGAATAGTAACCTTCTCAACTCTGTCTTCAGCGGTCGAATTTAGATTATTTTGAGCTCATTGGAATGTTAACTTGACAAGCTTCTAAATGGGACAGGAATTGGCTAATTTTAGGACCATTCGAGATCCAAAAAGTACGGTGGAACTCTTCAATCGTCGTTTTGCAATTTGGATTCTTAATCTTTCCAAATCGGGCGATCCAACGGAGATGCTCATAACTCCCTCGTTTGATGTCGGATTGGGTTGATTTCTGGTCATCTAAAAGGTAATTTAGTGCACTTTTATTCCTGACTAGAATCATCGTATTCTGAGACATTTGGGCATCCGTAAGTGGGTTCGCAGTCGCTGGTCAGGAATTTTATCCTTCAACTCCTTGTCGAATAGTAACCTTCTTAATTCTCTCTTCAGTGGTCGGAATGTTAACTTGACAAGCTTCTAAATGGGACTGGAAGTGGCTAATTTTGAGATCATTCGAGATCCAAAAACAAGTTGGAACTCTTCAATAGTAATTTTGCAATTCGGATTGTAAATCTTTCCAAATCGCGCTCCAATGGAGACGCTCATAACTCCGTCATTTGATGTCGGATTAGGTCAATTTTTGGTCATCTGAAAGGTACTTTAGTGCTCTTTCATTCTTGAATGGAATCATCGTATTTAGAGACCATTTGGGCATTCATAAGTGGTATCGCAGTCGTCGGTCGTGAATTTTTTCCTTCATCTCATTGTCGAATAGTAAAATTCTTAACTCTCTCTTCAGTGTTCAAATTTTGATTATTTTGAGCTCATTAGACTGGTAACTTGGCAAGCTTCTAAATGGGACCGGAATTGGCTAATTTTGAGATTGTTCAAGATGCAACCGAGATGCTCATAACTCCCTCGTTTGATGTCGGATTGTATTGATTTTTGTTCATCGGAAAGGTACTTTAGTGCTCTTTCATTCCTGACTGGAATCATCATTTTCTAAGACCATTTGCGTATTCGTAAGTGGTATCGTAGTCTTCGGTCGTGAATATTTTCCTTCATCTCCTTGTCTAATAGTAACCTTCTTAACTCTCTCTTCAGTGGTCGAATTTAGATTATTTTGAGCTCATTGGAATGGTAACTTGACAAGCTTCTAAATTGGACTAGAATTGGCTAATTTTGGGACCGTTCGAGATCCGAAAAGCACGGTGGAACTCTTCAATCGTCATTTAACAATTTGGATTGTTAATCTTTCCAAATCGGACGATCTAACGGAGACGCTCATAACTCCCTCGTTTGATGTCGGATTGGATCGATTTCTGGTCATCTGAAAGGTACTTTAGTGCGCTTTCATTCCTGACTAGAATCCTCGTATTCTAAGACCATTTGTCCATCCGTAAGTGGGATCGCAGTCGTTGGTCATAAATTTTTTCCTTCATCTCCTTGTCAAATTGTAACATTCTTAACTCTCTTCAATGGTCGAATTTAGATTATTTTGAGCTCATTGGAATGGTAACTTGTCAAGTTTCTAAATGGTACTAGAATTGGCTAATTCTAAGACAGTTCGATATCCCAAAAGCGCGTTGGAACTCTTCGATCTTCATTTTGAACTTTGGATTGTTAATCTTTCCAAATCGTACGATCCAACGGAGACGCTTATAACTACCTCATTTGATGTCAGATTGGGTCAATTTTTTGTCATCTGAAAGTAACTTTAGTGCTATTTCATTCTTGACTGGAATCATCATATTATGAGATGATTTTAGCATCCATAAGTGCGATCGCATTCGTCGATCATGAAATTTTCCTTCATCGCCTTGTCGAATAGTAACCTTCTTTACATTCTCTTCAAGTGGTCGAATTTAGATTATTTTGAGCTCATTGGACTGTTAACTTGATAAACTTCTAAATGGGAACGGAATTGGCTAATTTTGGGACTGTTCGAGATCCAAAAAGCACGTTGGAACTCTTCAATCGTCATTGGAATGGGACCGGTATTGGCTTATTTTTGGACAGTTCGAGATCCAAAAACACGTTGGAACTCTTCAATCATCATTTTACAATTTGGATTGTTAATCTTTCCAAATAGCGCGATCCAACGGAGACGCTTATAACTCCCTTGTTTGATGTCGGATTTGATCAATTTTTGGTCGTCTGAAAGGTACTTTAGTGCACTTTCATTCCTGACTGGAACAATCGTATTCTAAGACCATTTGAGCATTCGTAAGTGGGATCGCAGTCGTCGGTCGTGAATATTATCCTTCATCTCCTTGACGAATAGTAACAACTCTCTCTTCAGTGGTCGAATTTAGATTATTTTAAGGTCATTGGAATGGTAACTTGACAAGCTTCTAAATGCGACCGGAATTGGCTAATTTGGCGACCGTTCGATATCCAAAAAGCAAGTTGGAACTCTTCAATAGTAATTTCGCAATTTGGATTGTAAATCTTTCCAAATCGCGTGATCTAATGGAGACGCTCATAACTCCCTCGTTTGATGTCGGATTAGGTCTATTTTTGGTAATTTAAAAGGTACTTTAGTGCACTTTTATTCCTGACTGGAATCATCTATTCTGAGACCATTTGGGCATCCGTAAGTGGGATCGCAGTCGTTGGTCATGAATTTTATCCTTCTTCTCCTTGTCGAATAGTAACCTTCTTAACTCTCTCTTCAGTGGTTGAATTTAGATTATTTTGAGCTCATTGGATTGGTAACTTGACAAGCTTCTAAAAGGGACCGAAAATGGCTAATTTTGGGACCATTCGAGATCCAAAAAGCACGGTGGAACTCTTCAATCGTCATTTTGCAATTTGGATTCTTAATTTTTCCAAATCGGCCGATCTAACGGAGACGCTCATAAATCCCTCGTTTGATGTCGGATTGGGTCGATTTTTGGTCATCTGAAAGGTACTTTAGTGCTCTTTCATTCTAGAATCATCATATTCAAAGACATTTTGAGCATCCGTAAGTGGGATCGAAATTGTCGGTTATGATTTTTTTCATTCATCTCTTTGTTAAATAGTAACCTTCCTAACTCTCTCTTCAGTGGTCGAATTTAGATTATTTTGAGCTGATTGGAAGGGTAACTTGACAAGCTTCTAAATTGGACCAGAATTGGCTAATTTTAGGACCGTTCGAGATCCAAAACACACGGTGGAACTCTTCAATTGTCATTTTGCAACTTGGATTGTTAATCCTTTCAAATCAGGTGATCCAACGAAGACGCTCATAACTCCCTCGTTTGATGTCGGATTTGGTCAATTTTTGGTCATCTGAAAGGTACTTTAGTGCTCGTTCATTCCTGACTAGAATCATCATATTCTAAGGCCATTTGTCCATCCGTAAGTTGGATCGCAGTCGTCGGTCATGAATTTTTTCCTTTACCTCCTTATCGAATAGTAACCTTCTTAACTCTCACTTCAGTGGTCGAATTTACATTATTTTGAGCTCATTGGAATGGTAACTTGACAAGCTTCTAAATAGTAAAAGAATTGGCTAATTCTAAAATCGTTCGATATCCCAAAAGCGCATTGGTACTCTTCGATCATCATTTTACAATTTGGATTGTTAATCTTTCCAAGTCGCACGATCTAACTGAGACGCTCATAACTCCCTCTTTTGACGTCAGATTGGGTTAATTTTTGGTCATCTGAAAGGTACTTTAGTGCTCTTTCATTCTTGACTAGAATCATCTTATTATGATACCATTTTGGCATCCGTAAGTGGGATCGCAATCATCGGTCATGAATTTTTCCTTCATCTCCTTGTCAAATAGTTACCTTCTTAACTCTCTTTTTAGTGGTCGAATTTAGATTATTTTGAGCTCATTGGAATGGTAACTTGACAAGTTCTAAATGGGACTGGAATTGGCTAATTTTGGGACCATTCGAGATCCAAAAAGCATAGTGGAACTCTTCAATCGTCATTTTACAATTTGGATTCTTAATTTTTCCAAATTGGGCGATCTAACGGAGACGCTCATAAATCCCTCGTTTGATGTCGGATTTGATCAATTTTTGGTCATCAGAAAGGTACTTTAGTGCTCTTTCATTCTTGATTAGAATCATCGTATTCGAAGACATTTTGAGCATCTGTAAGTGGGATCGCAATTGTCGGTTATGAATTTTTTCCTTCATCTCCTTGTCAAATAGTAACCTTCCTAACTCTCTCTTCAGTGGTCAAATTTAGATTATTTTGAGCTCATTGGAATGGTAACTTGACAAGCTTCTAAATTGGACCAGAATTGGCTAATTTTGGGACCGTTCAAGATCCAAAAAGCACGGTGGAACTCTTCAATCGTCAGTTAACAATTTGGATTGTTAATCTTTCCAAATCGGGTGATCCAACGGAGAAGCTCATAACTCCCTCGTTTGATGTCGGATTGGGTCGATTTTTGGTCATCTGAAAGGTACTTTAGTGCTCTTTCATTCTTGACTAGAATCATCATATTCTAAGGCCATTTGTCCATCCGTAAGTCAGATCACAGTCGTCGGTCATGAATTTTTTCCTTTATCTCCTTATTGAATAGTAACCTTCTTAACTCCCTCTTCAGTGGTCGAATTTAGATTATTTTGAGCTCATTGGAATGTTAACTTGACAAGCTTCTAAATGGGACAGGAATTGGCTAATTTTAGGACCATTCGAGATCCAAAAAGTACGGTGGAACTCTTCAATCGTCGTTTTGCAATTTGGATTCTTAATCTTTCCAAATCGGGCGATCTAACGGAGATGGTCATAACTCCCTCGTTTGATGTCGGATTGGGTCGATTTCTGGTCATCTAAAAGGTAATTTAGTGCACTTTTATTCCTGACTAGAATCATCATATTCTGAGACATTTGGGCATCCGTAAGTGGGTTCGCAGTCGCTGGTCAGGAATTTTATCCTTCAACTCCTTGTCGAATAGTAACCTTCTTAATTCTCTCTTCAGTGGTCGGAATGTTAACTTGACAAGCTTCTAAATGGGACTGGAAGTGGCTAATTTTGAGATCATTCGAGATCCAAAAACAAGTTGGAACTCTTCAATAGTAATTTTGCAATTGGATTGTAAATCTTTCCAAATCGCGCTATCCAATGGAGACGCTCATAACTCCGTCGTTTGATGTCGGATTAGGTCAATTTTTGGTCATCTGAAAGGTACTTTACTGCTCTTTCATTCTTGAATGGAATCATCGTATTTAGAGACCATTTGGGCATCCATAAGTGGTATCGCAGTCGTCGGTCATGAATTTTTTCCTTCATCTCCTTGTCGAATAGTAACATTCTTAACTCTCTCTTCAGTGTTCAAATTTTGATTATTTTGAGCTCATTAGACTGGTAACTTGGCAAGCTTCTAAATGGGACCGGAATTGGCTAATTTTGAGACTGTTCAAGATGCAACCGAGACGCTCATAACTCCCTCGTTTGATGTCGGATTGTATCGATTTTTGTTCATCGGAAAGGTACTTTAGTGCTCTTTCATTCCTGACTGGAATCATCATTTTCTAAGACCATTTGCGCATTCGTAAGTGGTATCGCAGTCTTCGGTCGTGAATATTTTCCTTCATCTCCTTGTCTAATAGTAACCTTCTTAACTCTCTCTTCAGTGGTCGAATTTAGATTATTTTGAGCTCATTGGAATGGTAACTTGACAAGCTTCTAAATTGGACTAGAATTGGCTAATTTTGGGATTGTTCGAGATCCGAAAAGCACGGTGGAACTCTTCAATCGTCATTTAACAATTTGGATTGTTAATCTTTCCAAATCGGACGATCTAACGGAGACGCTCATAACTCCCTTGTTTGATGTCGGATTGGATCGATTTCTGGTCATCTGAAAGGTACTTTAGTGCGCTTTCATTCCTGACTAGAATCCTCGTATTCTAAGACCATTTGTCCATCCGTAAGTGGGATCGCAGTCGTCGGTCATAAATTTTTTCCTTCATCTCCTTGTCAAATTGTAACATTCTTAACTCTCTTCAATGGTCGAATTTAGATTATTTTGAGCTCATTGGAATGGTAACTTGTCAAGCTTCTAAATGGTACCAGATTTGGCTAATTCTAAGACAGTTCGATATCCCAAAAGCGCGTTGGAACTCTTCGATCTTCATTTTGAACTTTGGATTGTTAATCTTTCCAAATCGTACGATCCAACGGAGACGCTTATAACTACCTCATTTGATGTCAGATTGGGTCAATTTTTTGTCATCTGAAAGTAACTTTAGTGCTTTTCATTCTTGACTGGAATCATCATATTATGAGATGATTTTAGCATCCATAAGTACGATCGTATTCGTCGGTCAAGAAATTTTCCTTCATCGCCTTGTCGAATAGTAACCTTCTTTACATTCTCTTCAGTGGTCGAATTTAGATTATTTTGAGCTCATTGGACTGTTTGAAAAGGCCAAGCTATAAGTCCTAGAGGGGGGGTGAATAGGACTATGCCAAATTTATAAATAAATCAGCGGAACTAAAGTAAATCAATACCCTTACAATAATGAATCAATTCACAATGCTAAATATAAATCACCTTGATAAATAATTATTGAGAGATTGATACAAATTCAGTTCTAAGGACAACCTTACACCATAATAAACAAGGGCTTATGGTAGGACAACCTTATTTCTAGAACCTCTTTTGAATCAAGAACTCAATGTTAATATATGTAAATGAAATAGCAAGGAATTGATTACAACAATCCCCACACTTGCTTGAAAATGTAAATAGTTACAACATTCACATCCACTTGTACATTCCACACAATCGAATGATAAAAGATATGAAAATTAAGCAAGCATTCAATCCACAAGACAAAGAGTTATAGTGGTTCGCTTTAGTGTACACCAACAAGCTTTTTACAACATGACCACACAGAATGCTACTCCACTCCTAATATCCTCACACGGGGGATATTAGCGTTCACTATCAAATAGGTTTTCTCGGGTTCACCAAAAACCTTTACAATTGTGTCTTTTCACTTGGGCTTACACAAATCAAAAACCCCTTTTTCTGAGTTTTCTGGTTTTCCTCAGACAACCAATACAATGAGATTTTTCTGGCTTAATCTCAAACAAAACCAATACAATGAGATTTTTCTGGCTTAACCTCAAACAAAACCAAAAATAAATGAATTTTACGAAATGTAAAATACCTGAATTTCTCCTTTAGCAGCCGGTAGAACCAATCGGAGTAGATGAATGAATATCAAAGTTCAATTTCCAATACTCACATTCAAGGTTCTAAATTCTAATAGATTTTAGATTTTAACTTGTTGGGCGTAGCTATATTTGATTTTGATTCCAAGAAGAAGGAATAAGATAATTCCTCTTTTCAAATAAGATTGGAATAGAGAAACAAAATCAAATTAAATAAGCTAGCAAAAAGGAATATTAAATAAGCACAATTTAGCTTAAAATAAACACAGACTTATCTCGAGTGATTACTTGAAAATTCTTGAAATGGAATGGAGTTGAGGATGTAAAAACTCGAATTTCGTGTTCAATTTATAGAAGAAAAATCGTTCCTACGACATTTGGTCTTAGAAACCTAGGGTGGTCGTAGCTCTAACAATTTTTGAAAAATTGAGCGCGATCTTTGAAAGCCGTTCCACGGCGAGTGGTCGTGAGTACCCTACGACCGGTCGTGGGTCACCTACGACCGGTCGTAGATACCTACGACCGGTCGTAGGACCATGAAATAAGTTCTTTGGATTTTCGGTCGTAGCTCCACGACCGATCGTGGACAAGTCGAAGCCAACCTACGACCGGTCGAAGGACCTCCAGATCAGTCGTGGGCGTACCAAAAATTCAAAAATCTTTAACTAATTAGGACTGATCGTGGAATTTCTTGGACTAGTCGAACCAATGCTAGGACTGGTCGAACAAGAGCTAGGACTGGTCTTGGAATAGACCAAACTTATGTTAAATAAACATTTGATTTATGTATCCAAAATGACCTACTTAAAGGGTCAACCTAAGGTCATTCAAACCTGAAATATGTCGTATGGACATTGAACTTCAACCATTCAACGAATGTAGATTGTTTGAACCAATATCAGGCTTGAAATCTTGAACAATATCAGGCTTGAAATCTTGAACAATATCAGGCTTGAAATCTTGAACTTTGACATCATGAGCTTTGACATCTTGAGCTTCAACTTGTAGCTTTTTGAACTTTAACATCTTGTGCTTCAACTTGTAGCATCTTGAAGTATTTAAGCAGTGTCTTGAATAAAAATCATCATACCAGCACAAGACACAGATAGATGTTTTGACACATCAAAATTTGACAACCAAAGGAGTATGAGATCATAACCCTTACAATCTCCCCCTTTGTCAAATTTGTGACAAAACACCCAAGTAATAATATTTTCAAGAGACATAAGAGGTGAGAAACATGCACAGATGCACAGATGTATATAGACATGATAAGCAATGTTTAGACATGATAAGCAATAATCATTTTCCCATAACTCTTGAGAAGTTTAACTCCCCCTGAGTAATAGAAGCACATAGATAAGTTTAACATCAAAATGACATCTTTAACATCAATATGACATCAAAATGACAAAGTTCACCAAACTTCTCCCCCTTTTTGTCACAAAATGACAAAGGAAGAAGAACAGTAATGAAATTAGTAGTTGAAGCAAGAGAAAATTGTCCATAACCAACAAAAAGGTTTTGAGATGCAAGCTAATATCAGTAAATATTACAGACCAAAAAAAAATTCAGTCAGAACCAGAAGAGGGTGCAGGATTAGATGGATCAATTTTGTGTAAACCCTTAGCAATTCGCCTCATATATTTACGCATATAAGAAAATTGTGTGTCTTGAGTAACACGAATTTGAGCCACCTGCTCTTGAAGAGAATTCAATCTTTCATCAAAATCAGAAGGCTGAAAATCAGGATCATCAGCCGAGTCTGACTCAAGCTCTTTAAATAAGTCATCCATATTCACGTCTTCAGGAAGATCACTAGCTTCAGCATTACCTGCTTCACCACCACTGCTACCAGCATCCACTTGGCCTCTAGCCAAATCTAAAGTCATCTTATTAAGATTGGAATTATTAAAAGGGAGATGGTGGATGGGTTTTTCTCTAGTAGGCATAGCTATGAGCATATGATTTGCTAACATAGTCAATAAATAACCAAAGGGTATATCACTATGTCCGAGGATGGTGACGCGACAGAATAATGGAATGACAGATTAAAGAAGGGAGGCATATTTTTGCACCGAGAGACAACAGAATGCAAAACACGAACCATAAAAGCGATGAGTTCGGTTTATTACCGAACGTGGATAAAGATTTGAAATGAATATCTTATGAAGTACTCGTATGCAGGTAACAAATACCTTGAGGGAAGTGTATGACCTTTATGAGTCCAATGAACATCCATATTACATAAATCTCTAGTAAGCATTCGTCGTTCAGATTCTGAGAGACTATCATGTAAAATATTAATTGGAATGCTTTCATCATTGATAGGTATTTCCATAATATCTGCAATCAAATGTCGATCTACTACAAACATACCTTCTTGAGTATCAACTTTAAAAGTTAAATTCTCAAGAGAAAAATCACAGATACATGCAAACATGGATTGGGCAATGGACTGGTATGCAGCTCCACCCCAATGTAAGATGTTATCCCATCCCACAGATTCCAACAAAGAAGGAATACCAAAAGAAGCAATGTGATTGACATTAACATGACGTTCAACAATTACATTACGCATACGCAAATCTCGAGCATCAGTAGGATCATTTTCGGAGAATGAAGATGACGTTGAACAATAGAAGCTGATCTAGAAGAAGATGGACCTCGAGTAGTTTTCTTTTTACCTCTAGCATCCATATTCAAAGAAGGAATTCAAGGAAACAACAAGATGCAAGATAGAAGAAATGAGATTTAGATAGAACAGATTTTTCAAGATAAAACCCCAAATCCTGCAATGAATGATCAAATAGATTCCACAAACATGAGTTTTGAATCACTAAAAGCAAGAATCTACAAAAGAAATGTAAAAGAATCACTAACCTTGAAGAACAATGAAGATGGGTTGGGGCAGCCGTAGCTAGAAGTGTTGGAGAGAAATGAAAAAATGAAGAAGAAGAGAAAAATCCCCAATTTTAAGAGAAATCTCGTGCTTTACGACAGGTCGTTTACGTGTACGACTGGTCGTGTATTCTCACGACAGGTCGAGTACGACAAAATTTACAATTTTTTTTTTATTTTTTTAAATAATTTCAAATTTAAGCAAATAAAACATCAAACTTATGTACATTATGATACACAAAATCATGCAAACTCAATTTAAATTGCACATACCGAGATCAAACTTTAATTTATTAAACCTGCTTTTGTCGAGCGGTTTAGTGAAAATGTCCAAAGTTGAATCACGGTTGGAATGTAATCCAAATATATTAATTTTTCTTCCACTAATTCACGAATGTAATGAAATCTAATGTCAATATGCTTAATACGTGAATCTTTGAATCTGGATTTTTAGAGATATTTATTGCAGACCGGATTTATCACAAAATAAAATCATAGAATCTTGAGTAATTCCATAATCGCTTAACATTCGTTTCATCCAAACAAGTTGAGTACATGCATTTCAATGACAATGTATTCACCTTTCAATGATTGATAGCGATATAGAACTTTGCTTCTTGCTAAACCAAGAGACAAGACAATTTCCAATGTAGAAACAACCACCACTTTGGTTGATTTCCTATCATCAATGTTTCCACCATTGATCAAGACATCTGCGTGCAGGTTAATTGAACATTAGTCTCATGTGGATACCGAGAGACCCAATTTAGTAGAACTTGCAACATAACGCATAATCCGCTTAACGGCGGTTAAGTGAGATTCTTTAGGATTTGATTGATAACGAGCACAAATACCAACACTCAAAGCAATATCTGGTCTACTAGCGAGTTAGATAAAGTAAACTACCAATCAAACTACGATACAATTTAGGATCCACATCATTACTGTAGAGTCTTTTGAGAGTCTTACGATTGTACTCATAGGAGTATCAAAATTTTTACCTTTCTCAAATCCAAATTTCTTAATTAAACTCGAGCATATTTGGTTTGAGAAATAAAAATTCCATCAGGTTGTTGTTTTACTTGCAATCCTAGGAAATAGTTTAATTCTCCAACCATGCTCATTTCAAATTTAGACTTCATCAAATCTGCAAACTCAACAGTCATGTTAGTACAGGTTGATCCATAAATAATATCATCAACATATATTTGAACTATTAGAATATCATCGTTATGTTTCTTAACAAAAAGCGTCTTATCAACACACCCCATCTGAAAATTATGACTCAGTAAAAACTTAGTCAGTTTTTCGTACCATGCTCTGGGAGATTGTTTCGAGACCATAGAGAGCTTTCTTAAGACGATACACATGATCAGTAAATTTAGGATCTTCAAACCACAGTAGGTTGTTCAACATATACCTCTTCATGTAAATCACCATTCGAAAAGGCACTCTTTACATCCATTTGATAAATTTTAATTTTCCTAAAACATGCAATGGATATAAAAAGTCTGATTGACTCAAGACGAGCTACGAGGGCAAATGTTTCATTATAGTCAATACCTTCAATTTGTGTATATCCCTGTACAACTAGTCTTGCTTTATTTCGAATAATATTTCCTAGTTCATCAGATTTGTTTTTGAAAATCCATTTTGTTCCAATAATATGTTTATCTTTAGGTCTAGGAACAAGTTGCCAGACATCATTTCTGACAAACTGATTAAGTTCTTCTTGCATCGCAAGAATCCAATTTTCATCAGAAAGTGCTTCTTTTACGTTACCCGGTTCAATCTGGGATGTAAAGCATACGTAGTTACATATGTCTTCTAATTGTCTACGAGTGCGCACACCAGTGAGAGGGTTTTCAAGTATTTGAGAGGTTGGATGATCTTTAACAGTCCTTAATTCAGGATTAGTTTCACTTGATGAAATTTCTTGTTTTTCAAGTATAAGAACTTCATCATTATCTAAACTAGGGACAGGTGTCTTCAAAAGATCGTCAATCACAACATTTATTGACTCTTGAATCACACCGGTCTGTTGTTCGAACACGATAAGCACGATTGTTTAAAGAATAACCTAAAAGATCCCTTCATCACTTTTAGTGTCGAATTTTCCCAAATTTTCACGGTCACGCAAAATATAGCACTTCCTGCCAAAAACTCGAAAATATTTGATAGAAGGCTTTTTCTCAAACCACATTTCATAAGCCGTTTTATTATTAGATTTACAAATATAAACACGGTTAATAATGTAGCAGGCTGTATTCACTGCTTCAGCCCAGAGATTCTTAGGAAGCTTCATGCTATTTAACATAACACTTCCCATTTCTTGAAGCACTCTATTCTTCCTCTCGACAATTCCATTTTGTTGAGGAGTTTTAGGTGCTGAGAATTCATGTGATATTCCCTGATCGCTACAAAATTTCTCAAAACCGCTATTTTCGAATTCGGATCCATGATCACTACGGATCTTGCTGACTTGAGAACATTTTCGGTTTGAATCCGTTTTATAATCTTTTTCACTTCATCAAGGGTTTCTGATTTATCTTTCAAGAATGAAACCCAAGTGTATCTTGTATAATCATCTACAATAACTAAGATGTACTTTTTGCCACCTCGACTTTCCGTTCTTGTTGGTCCTATTAGATCCATATGGAGAAGCTCGAGTGGTCTTGTGGTGTTATTGGAGTTCACCTTTTGTGAGAGCTCTAGTTTGTTTACCATACTGGCATTCACCACAGATCTTATCTACTTTTTGCATTTTAGGTAGACCTTTAATTAGTTCACTTTTGCTCAATCTGTATAAATTTCGGTAGTGTACATGTCCAAGGCGTTTATGCCATAAATCTGTCTCATTAGTATGGACCATGTAGCACGTTTGATTAGATGAGCTACCATTGCTTACTATATAGCAGTTTTCAGAAGTTCTGCGACCAGTTAATATTACAGAACCCTTTTCATTTGTAATCTCACAACCTTGATTAGAAAATTTAACATTATGGTTGTTATCGCATATTTGAGATATGCTCAACAGGTTGTGTTTTAAACCTTCAACATATAACACATTTTTAAATAAGGGAAGGTTATAGAGTTGGACAGTACCTTTGCCAATTATCTTGCAGTTGCTACCATCACCAAATGTGACTGACCCATCAGTCATATCTTTGAGATCAGTGAATAGAGCTTTGTCGCCTTGTGATATGTCTGGAGCATCCACTTTGTCTAGGTACCATTTTGAATGGCTTGTAGCTTTGAAAGCGTGTGAGCAACCAAACAAGTAACCTTGGGAACCCATTTGATCTTGTTTTGGGTTTAGGAGAATAATTGGTCTTCTTTTGTTTATAGTTATAAGAGTGACCTCTTGAGTTAGATTTTAATAGCTCCTTAAGTAAATCAATAATTTTTTCAGCTAGCGGGTTTGAATCGATTTTTGAAATTTATATAGCTGCTTTTGTGTTTTTGAAAGGTTTTTGTATTTTTAGAAACAACTTGATTAGTACCTTTTCCTTTTGAGTTAGAAGTCTCTCCTTTCACAAAAATGGAAGGAGCATTCTTCTGTTTAGGAGATGTGTTTTTATCAAAGCCCAACCCGGATCGATCACCACATTTTCTTGATCCGGATAATAATTTCTCTAATTTTGGATCACCTTGGGCATATCTCCATGTGTCCTTCAAACTCAAAAGAGAAGATACTTCATTTTTAAGTTTCTCATTTTCGATTTCAAATTTTCAATTAGAGAGGTTTTGAATTCTAGATCACACTTTGATTTTTCAAAACAATCTGAAATTTGAGATTTTTCTAAAACAAGGGTTTCAAAACATTCTTTAAGTTTAAAAACTTTTCTTTTTGAAGTTTAAGTTTGTGACAATTTTACAACTTTCCTTATATAAGGCATTATAAGCATCTTGAAGATCTTCATCATTTTCATGATCACTATCCAAATTTTCTTCACTTGTAGAATCATCGTGATCTGAAAAGGTAAACTTGGCTAGAGTCATAAGGGCCTTAAGTTCACTTTGCCCGACTCGGTTCTGAATTTTCGATTCGAAGAGGCTTCGAATCGACGATTCATCCCAAGTAGCCAACATACCCTTCCTTTTGGATCTGTCCTTTTAGGACATTTGTTTGCTAAATGCCCATATTCTTGACAGGTTGTAACATTGACTATCTTTCAATGATTTCCAAGTTTTAGACTTAGGTTTAGAACGTTTCTTTTCATTTGCCTTTTGAAAGTCGACTCTTTTCTTACTTTTGAAAATCTTATAAAACTTTTTCGCCAAAAGGGCTATATCATCTTCAGACTTTTCTGAATCTGAATTTTCTTGAGTAATACTTTTAGATGACTTCAAAGCAATAGACTTACCTTTAGGAGCTTTAAAACTTAATTCATAGGTTTGCAAAGAACCAACTAATTCTTCTACCTTCATATTGTCAGTATCACGAAGTTCTGGATTGCGGTTACCTTTGAATTGAACCGTTCAGGAAGAGAGCATAGTATTTTTGCACACACTTTACTTTCTGAGATCTTTTCGCCAAGACCCCACATAGAGTTTACAATGCCATTCAATCTAGTGTAAAAGTCCATAAACATTTCATTTTCCTCCATATGAATTTCTTCAAATTTAGTTGTGAGGAGTTGGACTTTAGATTTCTTGACAATTGATGTACCTTCGTGTGTCATTTCTAAAATATCCCAGGCTTGCTTTGCAGTATCACAGGATATGATTCTTTTGAACTCATCCGGTGATAGTGCAAGTGATTGCATTTAGTGCTTTAGCATTAGCACTACTCTCATTTTTCTCAAGTGTGGTCCATTGGAAATATGGTGTAATTTTCATGGATTTTAAACCATCAACACCAGAGTTACTTCCATGGTAGGAGGATTCCATTCGATCCTTGTGGCTAGCCACACACTTTCATCCATTGATCCGAGGAAGATTCTCATTCGGCTTTCCAATAGGCATAGTTGGAGCCATCAAAGGTGGAGGCCTAGTAACGAAAGGCTATCAAAATTCGACATCTTTTTATATAGCTTAGATCGTTAGCTCAGGAAATAAATCCAAATAAAAAGCAACAAAAATGAGCTATTAGGCTCTGATACCACTTGAAAAGGCCAAGCTATAAGTCCTAGAGGGGGGGGGGGGGTGAATAGGACTATGCCAAATTTATAAATAAATCAGCGGAACTAAAGTAAATCAATACCCTTACAATAATGAATCAATTCACAATGCTAAATATAAATCACCTTGATAAATAATTATTGAGAGATTGATACAAATTCAGTTCTAAGGACAACCTTACACCATAATAAACAAGGGCTTATGGTAGGACAACCTTATTTCTAGAACCTCTTTTGAATCAAGAACTCAATGTTAATATATGTAAATGAAATAGCAAGGAATTGATTACAACAATCCCCACACTTGCTTGAAAATGTAAATAGTTACAACATTCACATCCACTTGTACATTCCACACAATCGAATGATAAAAGATATGAAAATTAAGCAAGCATTCAATCCACAAGACAAAGAGTTATAGTGGTTCGCTGTGTGTACACCAACCATTGTTTTACAACGACCACACTGAGAATGCTACTCCACTCTAATATCCTCACACGGGGATATTAGCGTTCACTATCAAATAGGTTTTCTCGGTTCACCAAAAACCTTTACAATTGTGTCTTTTTCACTTGGGCTTACACAAATCAAAAACCCCTTTTTCGAGTTTTTCTGGTTTTCCTCGACAACCAATACAATGAGATTTTTCTGGCTTAATCTCAAACAAAACCAGTACAATGAGATTTTTCTGGCTCAACCTCAAACAAAACCAAAAATAAATGAATTTTACAGAAATGTAAAATACCTGAATTTCTCCTTTAGCAGCCCGGTAGAACCAATCGGAGTAGATGAATGAATATCAAAGTTCAATTTCCAATACTCACATTCAAGGTTCTAAATTCTAATAGATTTTAGATTTTAACTTGTTGGGCGTAGCTATATTTGATTTTGATTCCAAGAAGAAGGAATAAGATAATTCCTCTTTTCAAATAAGATTGGAATAGAGAAACAAAATCAAATTAAATAAGCTAGCAAAAAGGAATATTAAATAAGCACAATTTAGCTTAAAATAAACACAGACTTATCTCAGAGTGATTACTTGAAAATTCTTGAAATGGAATGGAGTTGAGGATGTAAAAACTCTGAATTTCGTGTTCAATTTATAGAAGAAAAAATCGTTCCTACGACTGGTCTTAGAAACCTAGGGTGGTGTCGTAGCTCTAACAATTTTTGAAAAATTGAGCGCGATCTTTGAAAGCCGTTCCACGACCGTCGTGAGTACCCTACGACCGGTCGTGGGTCACCTACGACCCAGTCGTAGATACCTACGACCCAGTCGTAGGACCATGAAATAAGTTCTTTGGATTTTCGGTCGTAGCTCCACGGCCCGATCGTGGACAAGTCGAAGCCAACCTACGACCGGTCGAAGGACCTCCAGGGCCGTCGTGGGCGTACCAAAAATTCCGAAAAATCTTTAACTAATTAGGGGTGATCGTGGAATTTCTTGGACTAGTCGAACCAATGCTAGGGCGGTCGAACAAGAGCTAGGGACTGGTCTTGGAATAGACCAAACTTATGTTAAATAAACATTTGATTTATGTATCCAAAATGACCTACTTAAAGGGTCAACCTAAGGTCATTCAAACCTGAAACATGTCGTATGGACATTGAACTTCAACCATTCAACGAATGTAGATTGTTTGAACCAATATCAGGCTTGAAATCTTGAACAATATCAGGCTTGAAATCTTGAACAATATCAGGCTTGAAATCTTGAACTTTGACATCATGAGCTTTGACATCTTGAGCTTCAACTTGTAGCTTTTTGAACTTTAACATCTTGTGCTTCAACTTGTAGCATCTTGAAGTATTTAAGCAGTGTCTTGAATAAAAATCATCATACCAAAGACAAAGACACAGATAGATGTTTTGACACATCAAAATTTGACAACCAAAGGAGTATGAGATCATAACCCTTACAATCTCCCCCTTTGTCAAATTTGTGACAAAACACCCAAGTAATAATATTTTCAAGAGACATAAGAGGTGAGAAACATGCACAGATGCACAGATGTATATAGACATGATAAGCAATGTTTAGACATGATAAGCAATAATCATTTTCCCATAACTCTTGAGAAGTTTAACTCCCCCAGTAATAGAAGCACATAGATAAGTTTAACATCAAAATGACATCTTTAACATCAATATGACATCAAAATGACAAAGTTCACCAAACTTCTCCCCTTTTTGTCACAAAATGACAAAGGAAGAAGAAAAGTAATGAAATTAGTAGTTGAAGCAAGAGAAAATTGTCCATAACCAACAAAAAGGTTTTGAGATGCAAGCTAATATCATAAATATTACAGGACCAAAAAAAAATTCAATGTCGAACCGAAGAGGGTGCGAGGATTAGATGGATCAATTTTGTGTAAACCCTTAGCAATTCGCCTCATATATTTACGCATATAAGAAAATTGTGTGTCTTGAGTAACACGAATTTGAGCCACACAACTCTTGAAGAGAATTCAATCTTTCATCAAAATCGGAAAGGTGAAAATCGGGATCATCACCGAGAGTCGACTCAAGCTCTTTAAATAAGTCATCCATATTCACGTCTTCGGAAGATCACTAGCTTCAAAGATTACACCTTCACCACCACTGCTACCAGCATCCACTTGGCCTCTAGCCAAATCTAAAGTCATCTTATTAAGATTGGAATTATTAAAAGGGAGATGGTGGATGGGTTTTTCTCTAGTAGGCATAGCTATGAGCATATGATTTGCTAACATAGTCAATAAATAACCAAAGGGTATATCACTATGTCCAGGATGGTGACGCGACAGAATAATGGAATGACAGATTAAAGAAGGGAGGCATATTTTTGCACCAGAGACAACAGAATGCAAAACACGAACCATAAAAGCAGTGAGTTCGGTTTTATTACCAGAACGTGGATAAAGATTTGAAATGAATATCTTATGAAGTACTGTGTCTGGGTAACAAATACCTTGAGGGAAGTGTATGACCTTTATGAGTCCAATGAACATCCATATTACATAAATCTCTAGTAAGCATTCGTCGTTCAGATTCTGAGAGACTATCATGTAAAATATTAATTGGAATGCTTTCATCATTGATAGGTATTTCCATAATATCTGCAATCAAATGTCGATCTACTACAAACATACCTTCTTGAGTATCAACTTTAAAAGTTAAATTCTCAAGAGAAAAATCACAGATACATGCAAACATGGATTGGGCAATGGACTGGTATGCAGCTCCACCCCAATGTAAGATGTTATCCCATCCCACAGATTCCAACAAAGAAGGAATACCAAAAGAAGCAATGTGATTGACATTAACATGACGTTCAACAATTACATTACGCATACGCAAATCTCGAGCATCAGTAGGATCATTTTCAGGAGAACGAAGATGACGTTGAACAATAGAAGCTGATCTAGAAGAAGATGGACCTCGAGTAGTTTTCTTTTTACCTCTAGCATCCATATTCAAAGAAGGAATTCAAGGAAACAACAAGATGCAAGATAGAAGAAATGAGATTTAGATAGAACAGATTTTTCAAGATAAAACCCCAAATCCTGCAATGAATGATCAAATAGATTCCACAAACATGAGTTTTGAATCACTAAAAGCAAGAATCTACAAAAGAAATGTAAAAGAATCACTAACCTTGAAGAACAATGAAGATGGGTTGGGGCAGCCGTAGCTAGAAGCGTTGGAGAGAAATGAAAAAATGAAGAAGAAGACAAAAATCCCCAATTTTAAGAGAAATCCCGTGCTTTACGACAGGTCGTGTACGTGTACGACCGGTCGTGGCACGACCGGTCATGTATTCTCACGACAGGTCGAGTACGACAAAAGTTGCAATTTTTTTTTTTTTTTTAAATAATTTCAAATTTAAGCAAATAAAACATCAAACTTATGTACATTATGATACACAAAATCATGCAAACTCAATTTAAATTGCACATACCGAGATCAAACTTTAATTTATTAAACCTGCTTTTGTCGAGCGGTTTAGTGAAAATGTCCGCAAGTTGAATCTCGGTTGGAATGTAATCCAAATATATTAATTTTTCTTCCACTAATTCACGAATGTAATGAAATCTAATGTCAATATGCTTAGTACGTGAATGCTGAACTGGATTTTTAGAGATATTTATTGCACTGGAATTATCACAAAATAAAATCATAGAATCTTGAGTAATTCCATAATCGCTTAACATTCGTTTCATCCAAACAAGTTGAGTACATGCATTTCCGAGCAATGTATTCAGCCTCAGCAGTTGATAGCGATATAGAACTTTGCTTCTTGCTAAACCAAGAAACAAGACAATTTCCAATGTAGAAACAACCACCACTGGTTGATTTCCTATCATCAATGTTTCCAGCCCAGTCAGCATCTGCGTACCCGGTTAATTGAACATTAGTCTCATGTGGATACCAGAGACCCAATTTAGTAGAACTTGCAACATAACGCATAATCCGCTTAACAGCAGTTAAGTGAGATTCTTTAGGATTTGATTGATAACGAGCACAAATACCAACACTCAAAGCAATATCTGGTCTACTAGCAGTTAGATAAAGTAAACTACCAATCAAACTACGATACAATTTAGGATCCACATCATTACCTGTAGAGTCTTTTGAGAGTCTTACAGTTGTACTCATAGGAGTATCAAAATTTTTACCTTTCTCAAATCCAAATTTCTTAATTAAACTCTGAGCATATTTGGTTTGAGAAATAAAAATTCCATCAGGTTGTTGTTTTACTTGCAATCCTAGGAAATAGTTTAATTCTCCAACCATGCTCATTTCAAATTTAGACTTCATCAAATCTGCAAACTCAACAGTCATGTTAGTACAGGTTGATCCATAAATAATATCATCAACATATATTTGAACTATTAGAATATCATCGTTATGTTTCTTAACAAAAAGCGTCTTATCAACACACCCCATCTGAAAATTATGACTCAGTAAAAACTTAGTCAGTTTTTCGTACCATGCTCTGGGAGCTTGTTTCGAACCATAGAGAGCTTTCTTAAGACGACACATGATCAGTAAATTTAGGATCTTCAAACCCTGTAGGTTGTTCAACATATACCTCTTCATGTAAATCACCATTCAGAAAGGCACTCTTTACATCCATTTGATAAATTTTAATTTTCCTAAAACATGCAATGGATATAAAAAGTCTGATTGACTCAAGACGAGCTACAGGGGCAAATGTTTCATTATAGTCAATACCTTCAATTTGTGTATATCCCTGTACAACTAGTCTTGCTTTATTTCGAATAATATTTCCTAGTTCATCAGATTTGTTTTTGAAAATCCATTTTGTTCCAATAATATGTTTATCTTTAGGTCTAGGAACAAGTTGCCAGACATCATTTCTGACAAACTGATTAAGTTCTTCTTGCATCGCAAGAATCCAATTTTCATCAGAAAGTGCTTCTTTTACGTTACCCGGTTCAATCTGGGATGTAAAGCATACGTAGTTACATATGTCTTCTAATTGTCTACGAGTGCGCACACCAAAGAAGAGGGTTTCAAGTATTTGAGAGGTTGGATGATCTTTAACAGTCCTTAATTCAGAATTAGTTTCACTTGATGAAATTTCTTGTTTTTCAAGTATAAGAACTTCATCATTATCTAAACTAGGGACAGGTGTCTTCAAAAGATCGTCAATCACAACATTTATTGACTCTTGAATCACACCGGTCCCGTTGTTCGAACACATAAGCACGATTTGTTTAAAGAATAACCTAAAAGATCCCTTCATCACTTTTAGTGTCGAATTTTCCCAAATTTTCACGGTCACGCAAAAAATATAGCACTTCTTTGCCAAAAACTCGAAAATATTTGATGAGAGGCTTTTTCTCAAACCACATTTCATAAGCCGTTTTATTATTAGATTTACAAATATAAACACGGTTAATAATGTAGCAGTTGTATTCACCGCAAATGACCCGAGATTCTTAGGAAGCTTCATGCTATTTAACATAACACTTCCCATTTCTTGAATCACTCTATTCTTCCTCTCGACAATTCCATTTTGTTGAGGAGTTTTAGGTGCGAGAGAATTTATGTGATATTCCACGATCGCTACAAAATTTCTCAAACCGCTATTTTCGAATTCGGATCCATGATCACTACGGATCTTCTTGACTTGAGAACATTTTTCGGTTTGAATCCGTTTATAATCTTTTTCACTTCATCAAGGGTTTCGATTTATCTTTCAAGAATGAAACCCAAGTGTATCTTGTATAATCATCTACAATAACTAAGATGTACTTTTTGCCACCTCGACTTTCCGTTCTTGTTGGTCCTATTAGATCCATATGGAGAAGCTCGAGTGGTCTTGTGGTGTTATTGGAGTTCACCTTTTTGTGAGAGCTCCTAGTTTGTTTACCATACTGGCATTCACCACAGATCTTATCTACTTTTTGCATTTTAGGTAGACCTTTAATTAGTTCACTTTTGCTCAATCTGTATAAATTTCGGTAGTGTACATGTCCAAGGCGTTTATGCCATAAATCTGTCTCATTGGTATGGACCATGTAGCACGTTTGATTAGATGAGCTACCATTGCTTACTATATAGCAGTTTTCAGAAGTTCTGCGACAGTTAATATTACTGAACCCTTTTCATTTGTAATCTCACAACCTTGATTAGAAAATTTAACATTATGGTTGTTATCGCATATTTGAGATATGCTCAATAGGTTGTGTTTTAAACCTTCAACATATAACACATTTTTAAATAAGGGAAGGTTATAGAGTTGGACAGTACCTTTGCCAATTATCTTGCAGTTGCTACCATCACCAAATGTGGTGACCCATCAATCATATCTTTGAGATCGTGAATAGAGCTTTGTCGCTTTGTCATATGTCTGGAGCATCCACTGTCTAGGTACCATTTTGAATGGCTTGTAGCTTTGAAAGCAGTGTGAGCAACCAAACAAGTAACCTTGGGAACCCATTTCAGTACTGTTTTGGGTTTAGGAGAATAATTGGTCTTCTTTTGTTTATAGTTATAAGAGTGACCTACTGAGTTAGATTTTAATAGCTCCTTAAGTAAATCAATAATTTTTTCAGCTAGCGGGTTTCGAATCTGATTTTTGAAATTTATATAGCTGCTTTTGTGTTTTTGAAAGGTTTTTGTATTTTTAAAAACAACTTGATTAGTACCTTTTCCTTTTGAGTTAGAAGTCTCTCCTTTCACAAAAATGGAAGGAGCATTCTTCTGTTTAGGAGATGTGTTTTTATCAAAGCCCAACCCGGATCGATCACCACATTTTCTTGATCCGGATAATAATTTCTCTAATTTTGGATCACCTTGGGCATATCTCCATGTGTCCTTCAAACTCAAAAGAGAAGATACTTCATTTTTAAGTTTCTCATTTTCAGATTTCAAATTTTCAATTGAGAGGTTTTGAATTCTAGATCACACTTTGATTTTTCAAAACAATCTGAAATTTGAGATTTTTCTAAAACAAGGGTTTCAAAACATTCTTTAAGTTTAAAAACTTTTCTTTTTGAAGTTTAAGTTTGACAATTTTTACAACTTTCCTTATATAAGGCATTATAAGCATCTTGAAGATCTTCATCATTTTCATGATCACTATCCAAATTTTCTTCACTTGTAGAATCATCGTGATCTGAAAAGGTAAACTTGGCTAGAGTCATAAGGGCCTTAAGTTCACTTTGCCCGACTCGGTTTAAATTTTCGATTCGAAGAAGAGGCTTCAATCGAGACGATTCATCCCAAGTAGCCAACATACCCTTCCTTTTGGATCTGTCCTTTTAGGACATTTGTTTGCTAAATGCCCATATTCTTGACAGTTGTAACATTGACTATCTTTCAATGATTTCCAAGTTTTAGACTTAGGTTTAGAACGTTTCTTTTCATTTGCCTTTTGAAAGTCGACTCTTTTCTTACTTTTGAAAATCTTATAAAACTTTTTCGCCAAAAGGGCTATATCATCTTCAGACTTTTCTGAATCTGAATTTTCTTGAGTAATACTTTTAGATGACTTCAAAGCAATAGACTTACCTTTAGGAGCTTTAAAACTTAATTCATAGGTTTGCAAAGAACCAACTAATTCTTCTACCTTCATATTGTCCGTATCACGAAGTTCCTGGATTGCGGTTACCTTTGAATTGAACCGTTCAGGAAGAGAGCATAGTATTTTTGCACACACTTTACTTTCTGAGATCTTTTCGCCAAGACCCCACATAGAGTTTACAATGTCATTCAATCTAGTGTAAAAGTCCATAAACATTTCATTTTCCTCCATATGAATTTCTTCAAATTTAGTTGTGAGGAGTTGGACTTTAGATTTCTTGACAATTGATGTACCTTCGTGTGTCATTTCTAAAATATCCCAGGCTTGCTTTGCAGTATCACAGGATATGATTCTTTTGAACTCATCCGGTGATAGTGCGCAAGTGATTGCATTTAGTGCTTTAGCATTATCACTACTCTCATTTTTCTGAAGTGTGGTCCATTGGAAATATGGTGTAATTTTCATGGATTTTAAACCATCAACACCAGTTACTTCCATGGTAGGAGGATTCCATTCAGTCACTGTGGCTAGCCACACACTTTCATCCATTGATCTGAGGAAGATTCTCATTCTGGCTTTCCAATAGGCATAGTTGGAGCCATCAAAAGGTGGAGGCCTAGTAACTGAAAGGCTATCAAAATTCGACATCTTTTTATATAGCTTAGATCGTTAGCTCAGGAAATAAATCCAAATAAAAAGCAACAAAAATGAGCTATTAGGCTCTGATACCACTTGAAAAGGCCAAGCTATAAGTCCTAGAGGGGGGGGGGGGGGTGAATAGGACTATGCCAAATTTATAAATAAATCGTAGGAACTAAAGTAAATCAATACCCTTACAATAATGAATCAATTCACAATGCTAAATATAAATCACCTTGATAAATAATTATTGAGAGATTGATACAAATTCGATTCTAAGGACAACCTTACACCATAATAAACAAGGGCTTATGGTAGGACAACCTTATTTCTAGAACCTCTTTTGAATCAAGAACTCAATGTTAATATATGTAAATGAAATAGCAAGGAATTGAATTGATTACAACAATCCCCACACTTGCTTGAAAATGTAAATAGTTACAACATTCACATCCACTTGTACATTCCACACAATCGAATGATAAAAGATATGAAAATTAAGCAAGCATTCAATCCACAAGACAAAGAGTTATAGTGGTTCGCCTGTGTGTACACCAACTGTTTTACAACAGCCACACAGAATGCTACTCCACTCCTAATATCCTCACACAGGGGATATTAGCGTTCACTATCAAATAGGTTTTCTCAGGTTCACCAAAAACCTTTACAATTGTGTCTTTTTCACTTGGGCTTACACAAATCAAAAACCCCTTTTTCTGAGTTTTCTGGTTTTCCTCAGACAACCAATACAATGAGATTTTTCTGGCTCAATCTCAAACAAAACCAATACAATGAGATTTTTCTGGCTTAACCTCAAACAAAACCAAAAATAAATGAATTTTACGAAATGTAAAATACCTGAATTTCTCCTTTAGCAGCCCGGTAGAACCAATCGGAGTAGATGAATGAATATCAAAGTTCAATTTCCAATACTCACATTCAAGGTTCTAAATTCTAATAGATTTTAGATTTTAACTTGTTGGGCGTAGCTATATTTGATTTTGATTCCAAGAAGAAGGAATAAGATAATTCCTCTTTTCAAATAAGATTGGAATAGAGAAACAAAATCAAATTAAATAAGCTAGCAAAAAGGAATATTAAATAAGCACAATTTAGCTTAAAATAAACACAGACTTATCTCAGAGTGATTACTTGAAAATTCTTGAAATGGAATGGAGTTGAGGATGTAAAAACTCTGAATTTCGTGTTCAATTTATAGAAGAAAAAATCGTTCCTACGACTGGTCTTAGAAACCTAGGACTGGTCGTAGCTCTAACAGATTTTTGAAAAATTGAGCGCGATCTTTGAAAGCCGTTCCACGACTGGTCGTGAGTACCCTACGACTGGTCGTGGGTCACCTACGACCGGGTCGTAGATACCTACGACTGGTCGTAGGACCATGAAATAAGTTGCTGGATTTTCAGTCGTAGCTCCACGACTGATCGTGGACAAGTCGAAGCCAACCTACGACCGGTCGAAGGACCTCCAGGACTGGTCGTGGGCGTACCAAAAATTCCGAAAAATCTTTAACTAATTAGGACTGATCGTGGAATTTCTTGGACTAGTCGAACCAATGCTAGGACTGGTCGAACAAGAGCTAGGACTGGTCTTGGAATAGACCAAACTTATGTTAAATAAACATTTGATTTATGTATCCAAAATGACCTACTTAAAGGGTCAACCTAAGGTCATTCAAACCTGAAACATGTCGTATGGACATTGAACTTCAACCATTCAACGAATGTAGATTGTTTGAACCAATATCAGGCTTGAAATCTTGAACAATATCAGGCTTGAAATCTTGAACAATATCAGGCTTGAAATCTTGAACTTTGACATCATGAGCTTTGACATCTTGAGCTTCAACTTGTAGCTTTTTGAACTTTAACATCTTGTGCTTCAACTTGTAGCATCTTGAAGTATTTAAGCAGTGTCTTGAATAAAAATCATCATACCAAAGACAAGACACAGATAGATGTTTTGACACATCAAAATTTGACAACCAAAGGAGTATGAGATCATAACCCTTACAATCTCCCCCTTTGTCAAATTTGTGACAAAACACCCAAGTAATAATATTTTCAAGAGACATAAGAGGTGAGAAACATGCACAGATGCACAGATGTATATAGACATGATAAGCAATGTTTAGACATGATAAGCAATAATCATTTTCCCATAACTCTTGAGAAGTTTAACTCCCCCGAGTAATAGAAGCACATAGATAAGTTTAACATCAAAATGACATCTTTAACATCAATATGACATCAAAATGACAAAGTTCACCAAACTTCTCCCCCTTTTTGTCACAAAATGACAAAGGAAGAAGAACAGTAATGAAATTAGTAGTTGAAGCAAGAGAAAATTGTCCATAACCAACAAAAAGGTTTTGAGATGCAAGCTAATATCAGTAAATATTACAGACCAAAAAAAAATTCAGTCAGAACCAGAAGAGGGTGCAGGATTAGATGGATCAATTTTGTGTAAACCCTTAGCAATTCGCCTCATATATTTACGCATATAAGAAAATTGTGTGTCTTGAGTAACACGAATTTGAGCCACCTGCTCTTGAAGAGAATTCAATCTTTCATCAAAATCAGAAGGCTGAAAATCAGGATCATCAGCCGAGTCTGACTCAAGCTCTTTAAATAAGTCATCCATATTCACGTCTTCAGGAAGATCACTAGCTTCATTACCTGCTTCACCACCACTGCTACCAGATCCACTTGGCCTCTAGCCAAATCTAAAGTCATCTTATTAAGATTGGAATTATTAAAAGGGAGATGGTGGATGGGTTTTTCTCTAGTAGGCATAGCTATGAGCATATGATTTGCTAACATAGTCAATAAATAACCAAAGGGTATATCACTATGTCCAGGATGGTGACGCGACAGAATAATGGAATGACAGATTAAAGAAGGGAGGCATATTTTTGCACCAGAGACAACAGAATGCAAAACACGAACCATAAAAGCAGTGAGTTCGGTTTTATTACCAGAACGTGGATAAAGATTTGAAATGAATATCTTATGAAGTACTCTGTGTCTGGGTAACAAATACCTTGAGGGAAGTGTATGACCTTTATGAGTCCAATGAACATCCATATTACATAAATCTCTAGTAAGCATTCGTCGTTCAGATTCTGAGAGACTATCATGTAAAATATTAATTGGAATGCTTTCATCATTGATAGGTATTTCCATAATATCTGCAATCAAATGTCGATCTACTACAAACATACCTTCTTGAGTATCAACTTTAAAAGTTAAATTCTCAAGAGAAAAATCACAGATACATGCAAACATGGATTGGGCAATGGACTGGTATGCAGCTCCACCCCAATGTAAGATGTTATCCCATCCCACAGATTCCAACAAAGAAGGAATACCAAAAGAAGCAATGTGATTGACATTAACATGACGTTCAACAATTACATTACGCATACGCAAATCTCGAGCATCAGTAGGATCATTTTCAGGAGAACGAAGATGACGTTGAACAATAGAAGCTGATCTAGAAGAAGATGGACCTCGAGTAGTTTTCTTTTTACCTCTAGCATCCATATTCAAAGAAGGAATTCAAGGAAACAACAAGATGCAAGATAGAAGAAATGAGATTTAGATAGAACAGATTTTTCAAGATAAAACCCCAAATCCTGCAATGAATGATCAAATAGATTCCACAAACATGAGTTTTGAATCACTAAAAGCAAGAATCTACAAAAGAAATGTAAAAGAATCACTAACCTTGAAGAACAATGAAGATGGGTTGGGGCAGCCGTAGCTAGAAGCGTTGGAGAGAAATGAAAAAATGAAGAAGAAGACAAAAATCCCCAATTTTAAGAGAAATCCCGTGCTTTACGACAGGTCGTGTACGTGTACGACGGTCGTGGCACGACCGGTCATGTATTCTCACGACAGGTCGAGTACGACAAAATTTGCAATTTTTTTTTTTTTTTTTAAATAATTTCAAATTTAAGCAAATAAAACATCAAACTTATGTACATTATGATACACAAAATCATGCAAACTCAATTTAAATTGCACATACCGAGATCAAACTTTAATTTATTAAACCTGCTTTTGTCGAGCGGTTTAGTGAAAATGTCTGCAAGTTGAATCTCGGTTGGAATGTAATCCAAATATATTAATTTTTCTTCCACTAATTCACGAATGTAATGAAATCTAATGTCAATATGCTTAGTACGTGAATGCTGAACTGGATTTTTAGAGATATTTATTGCACTGGAATTATCACAAAATAAAATCATAGAATCTTGAGTAATTCCATAATCGCTTAACATTCGTTTCATCCAAACAAGTTGAGTACATGCATTTCCAGCAGCAATGTATTCAGCCTCAGCAGTTGATAGCGATATAGAACTTTGCTTCTTGCTAAACCAAGAAACAAGACAATTTCCAATGTAGAAACAACCACCACCGGTTGATTTCCTATCATCAATGTTTCCAAATTTACAAGTCGATCTGCGTGCATCTGTTAATTGAACATTAGTCTCATGTGGATACCAGAGACCCAATTTAGTAGAACTTGCAACATAACGCATAATCCGCTTAACAGCAGTTAAGTGAGATTCTTTAGGATTTGATTGATAACGAGCACAAATACCAACACTCAAAGCAATATCTGGTCTACTAGCGCTAGATAAAGTAAACTACCAATCAAACTACGATACAATTTAGGATCCACATCATTACCCGTAGAGTCTTTTGAGAGTCTTACTGATTGTACTCATAGGAGTATCAAAATTTTTACCTTTCTCAAATCCAAATTTCTTAATTAAACTCTGAGCATATTTGGTTTGAGAAATAAAAATTCCATCAGGTTGTTGTTTTACTTGCAATCCTAGGAAATAGTTTAATTCTCCAACCATGCTCATTTCAAATTTAGACTTCATCAAATCTGCAAACTCAACAGTCATGTTAGTACAGGTTGATCCATAAATAATATCATCAACATATATTTGAACTATTAGAATATCATCGTTATGTTTCTTAACAAAAAGCGTCTTATCAACACACCCCATCTGAAAATTATGACTCAGTAAAAACTTAGTCAGTTTTTCGTACCATGCTCTGGGAGCTTGTTTCAGACCATAGAGAGCTTTCTTAAGACGACACATGATCAGTAAATTTAGGATCTTCAAACCCTGTAGGTTGTTCAACATATACCTCTTCATGTAAATCACCATTCAGAAAGGCACTCTTTACATCCATTTGATAAATTTTAATTTTCCTAAAACATGCAATGGATATAAAAAGTCTGATTGACTCAAGACGAGCTACAGGGGCAAATGTTTCATTATAGTCAATACCTTCAATTTGTGTATATCCCTGTACAACTAGTCTTGCTTTATTTCGAATAATATTTCCTAGTTCATCGATTTGTTTTTGAAAATCCATTTTGTTCCAATAATATGTTTATCTTTAGGTCTAGGAACAAGTTGCCAGACATCATTTCTGACAAACTGATTAAGTTCTTCTTGCATCGCAAGAATCCAATTTTCATCAGAAAGTGCTTCTTTTACGTTACCCGGTTCAATCTGGGATGTAAAGCATACGTAGTTACATATGTCTTCTAATTGTCTACGAGTGCGCACACCAGTGAGAGGGTTTCCAAGTATTTGAGAGGTTGGATGATCTTTAACAGTCCTTAATTCAGGATTAGTTTCACTTGATGAAATTTCTTGTTTTTCAAGTATAAGAACTTCATCATTATCTAAACTAGGGACAGGTGTCTTCAAAAGATCGTCAATCACAACATTTATTGACTCTTGAATCACACCGGTCCTGTTGTTCAGAACACGATAAGCACGACTGTTTAAAGAATAACCTAAAAAGATCCCTTCATCACTTTTAGTGTCGAATTTTCCCAAATTTTCACGGTCACGCAAAATATAGCACTTGCTGCCAAAAACTCGAAAATATTTGACAGAAGGCTTTTTCTCAAACCACATTTCATAAGCCGTTTTATTATTAGATTTACAAATATAAACACGGTTAATAATGTAGCAGGCTGTATTCACCGCTTCAGCCCAGAGATTCTTAGGAAGCTTCATGCTATTTAACATAACACTTCCCATTTCTTGAATCACTCTATTCTTCCTCTCGACAATTCCATTTTGTTGAGGAGTTTTAGGTGCAGAGAATTTATGTGATATTCCCTGATCGCTACAAAATTTCTCAAAACCGCTATTTTCGAATTCGGATCCATGATCACTACGGATCTTGCTGACTTGAGAACATTTTTCAGTTTGAATCCGTTTTATAATCTTTTTCACTTCATCAAGGGTTTCTGATTTATCTTTCAAGAATGAAACCCAAGTGTATCTTGTATAATCATCTACAATAACTAAGATGTACTTTTTGCCACCTCGACTTTCCGTTCTTGTTGGTCCTATTAGATCCATATGGAGAAGCTCGAGTGGTCTTGTGGTGTTATTGGAGTTCACCTTTTGTGAGAGCTCCTAGTTTGTTTACCATACTTGGCATTCACCACAGATCTTATCTACTTTTGCATTTTAGGTAGACCTTTAATTAGTTCACTTTTGCTCAATCTGTATAAATTTCGGTAGTGTACATGTCCAAGGCGTTTATGCCATAAATCTGTCTCATTGGTATGGACCATGTAGCACGTTTGATTAGATGAGCTACCATTGCTTACTATATAGCAGCTTTTGAAGTTCTGACCAGTTAATATTACAGAACCCTTTTCATTTGTAATCTCACAACCTTGATTAGAAAATTTAACATTATGGTTGTTATCGCATATTTGAGATATGCTCAATAGGTTGTGTTTTAAACCTTCAACATATAACACATTTTTAAATAAGGGAAGGTTATAGAGTTGGACAGTACCTTTGCCAATTATCTTGCAGTTGCTACCATCACCAAATGTGACTGACCCATCAATCATATCTTTGAGATCAGTGAATAGAGCTTTGTCGCCTGTCATATGTCTGGAGCATCCACTGTCTAGGTACCATTTTGAATGGCTTGTAGCTTTGAAAGCAGTGTGAGCAACCAAACAAGTAACCTTGGGAACCCATTTTAGTACTGTTTTGGGTTTAGGAGAATAATTGGTCTTCTTTCGTTTATAGTTATAAGAGTGACCTACTGAGTTAGATTTTAATAGCTCCTTAAGTAAATCAATAATTTTTTCAGCTAGCGGGTTTCGAATCTGATTTTTAAAATTTATGTAGCTGCTTTTGTGTTTTTGAAAGGTTTTTGTATTTTTAAAAACAACTTGATTAGTACCTTTTCCTTTTGAGTTAGAAGTCTCTCCTTTCACAAAAATGGAAGGAGCATTCTTCTGTTTAGGAGATGTGTTTTTATCAAAGCCCAACCCGGATCGATCACCACATTTTCTTGATCCGGATAATAATTTCTCTAATTTTGGATCACCTTGGGCATATCTCCATGTGTCCTTCAAACTCAAAAGAGAAGATACTTCATTTTTAAGTTTCTCATTTTCAGATTTCAAATTTTCAATTAGAGAGGTTTTGAATTCTAGATCACACTTTGATTTTTCAAAACAATCTGAAATTTGAGATTTTTCTAAAACAAGGGTTTCAAAACATTCTTTAAGTTTAAAAACTTTTCTTTTTGAAGTTTAAGTTTGACAATTTTACAACTTTCCTTATATAAGGCATTATAAGCATCTTAAAGATCTTCATCATTTTCATGATCACTATCCAAATTTTCTTCACTTGTAGAATCATCGTGATCTGAAAAGGTAAACTTGGCTAGAGTCATAAGGGCCTTAAGTTCACTGCCCGACTCGACTCGAGTTTAATTTTCGATTCGAAGAGGCTTTAAATCGACGATTCATCCCAAGTAGCCAACATACCCTTCCTTTTGGATCTGTCCTTTTAGGACATTTGTTTGCTAAATGCCCATATTCTTGACAGTTGTAACATTGACTATCTTTCAATGATTTCCAAGTTTTAGACTTAGGTTTAGAACGTTTCTTTTCATTTGCCTTTTGAAAGTCGACTCTTTTCTTACTTTTGAAAATCTTATAAAACTTTTTCGCCAAAAGGGCTATATCATCTTCAGACTTTTCTGAATCTGAATTTTCTTGAGTAATACTTTTAGATGACTTCAAAGCAATAGACTTACCTTTAGGAGCTTTAAAACTTAATTCATAGGTTTGCAAAGAACCAACTAATTCTTCTACCTTCATATTGTCCGTATCACGAAGTTCCCGGATTGCGTTACCTTTGAATTGAACCGTTCAGGAAGAGAGCGTAGTATTTTTGCACACACTTTACTTTCTGAGATCTTTTCGCCAAGACCCCACATAGAGTTTACAATGTCATTCAATCTAGTGTAAAAGTCCATAAACATTTCATTTTCCTCCATATGAATTTCTTCAAATTTAGTTGTGAGGAGTTGGACTTTAGATTTCTTGACAATTGATGTACCTTCGTGTGTCATTTCTAAAATATCCCAGGCTTGCTTTGCAGTATCACATGATATGATTATTTTGAACTCATCCGGTGATAGTGCGCAAGTGATTGCATTTAGTGCTTTAGCATTAGCACTACTCTCATTTTTCTGAAGTGTGGTCCATTGGAAATATGGTGTAATTTTCATAGATTTTAAACCATCAACACCAGTCACTTCCATGGTAGGAGGATTCCATTCAGTCACTGTGGCTAGCCACACACTTTCATCCATTGATCCGAGGAAGATTCTCATTCGGCTTTCCAATAGGCATAGTTGGAGCCATCAAAAGGTGGAGGCCTAGTAACGAAAGGCTATCAAAATTCGACATCTTTTTATATAGCTTAGATCGTTAGCTCAGGAAATAAATCCAAATAAAAAGCAACAAAAATGAGCTATTAGGCTCTGATACCACTTGAAAAGGCCAAGCTATAAGTCCTAGAGGGGGGGGTGAATAGGACTATGCCAAATTTATAAATAAATCAGCGGAACTAAAGTAAATCAATACCCTTACAATAATGAATCAATTCCCAATGTTAAATATAAATCACCTTGATAAATAATTATTGAGAGATTGATACAAATTCAGTTCTAAGGACAACCTTACACCATAATAAACAAGGGCTTATGGTAGGACAACCTTATTTCTAGAACCTCTTTTGAATCAAGAACTCAATGTTAATATATGTAAATGAAATAGCAAGGAATTGATTACAACAATCCCCACACTTGCTTGAAAATGTAAATAGTTACAACATTCACATCCACTTGTACATTCCACACAATCGAATGATAAAAGATATGAAAATTAAGCAAGCATTCAATCCACAAGACAAAGAGTTATAGTGGTTCTTTGTGTGTACACCAACTGTTTTACAACAGCCACACAGAATGCTACTCCACTCCTAATATCCTCACACAGGGGATATTAGCGTTCACTATCAAGTAGGTTTTCTCAGGTTCACCAAAAACCTTTACAATTGTGTCTTTTTCACTTGGGCTTACACAAATCAAAAACTCCTTTTTCTGAGTTTTCTGGTTTTCCTCAGACAACCAATACAATGAGATTTTTCTGGCTTAATCTCAAACAAAACCAATACAATGAGATTTTTCTGGCTTAACCTCAAACAAAACCAAAAATAAATGAATTTTACGGAAATGTAAAATACATGCAAATTTCTCCTTTAGCGGCCGGTAGAACCAATCGGAGTAGATGAATGAATATCAAAGTTCAATTTCCAATACTCACATTCAAGGTTCTAAATTCTAATAGATTTTAGATTTTAACTTGTTGGGCGTAGCTATATTTGATTTTGATTCCAAGAAGAAGGAATAAGATAATTCCTCTTTTCAAATAAGATTGGAATAGAGAAACAAAATCAAATTAAATAAGCTAGCAAAAAGGAATATTAAATAAGCACAATTTAGCTTAAAATAAACACAGACTTATCTCAGAGTGATTACTTGAAAATTCTTGAAATGGAATGGAGTTGAGGATGTAAAAACTCTGAATTTCGTGTTCAATTTATAGAAGAAAAAATCGTTCCTACGACTGGTCTTAGAAACCTAGGACTGGTCGTAGCTCTAACAGATTTTTGAAAAATTGAGCGCGATCTTTGAAAGTCGTTCCACGACTGGTGTGAGTACCCTACGACTGGTCGTGGGTCACCTACGACTGGTCGTAGATACCTACGACTGGTCGTAGGACCATGAAATAAGTTGCTGGATTTTCAGTCGTAGCTCCACGACTGATCGTGGACAAGTCGAAGCCAACCTACGACCGGTCGAAGGACCTCCAGGACTGGTCGTGGGCGTACCAAAAATTCCGAAAAATCTTCAACTAATTAGGACTGATCGTGGAATTTCTTGGACTAGTCGAACCAATGCTAGGACTGGTCGAACAAGAGCTAGGACTGGTCTTGGAATAGACCAAACTTATGTTAAATAAACATTTGATTTATGTATCCAAAATGACCTACTTAAAGGGTCAACCTAAGGTCATTCAAACCGAAACATGTCGTATGGACATTGAACTTCAACCATTCAACGAATGTAGATTGGTTGAACCAATTTCCAGGCTTGAAATCTTGAACAATATCAGGCTTGAAATCTTGAAATCTCGAACTTAAACTTTGACATCATGAGCTTTGACATCTTGAGCTTCAACTTGTAGCTTTTTGAACTTTAACATCTTGTGCTTCAACTTGTAGCATCTTGAAGTATTTAAGCAGTGTCTTGAATAAAAATCATCATACCAGCACAAGACACAGATAGATGTTTTGACACATCAAAATTTGACAACCAAAGGAGTATGAGATCATAACCCTTACACTGTTAACTTGACAAACTTCTAAGTGGGAACGGAATTGGCTAATTTTGGGACTGTTCGAGATCCAAAAAGCATGTTGGAACTCTTCAATCGTCATTAGAATGGGACCGGTATTGGCTTATTTTTGGACAGTTCGAGATCCAAAAACACGTTGGAAGTCTTCAATCATCATTTTACAATTTGGATTGTTAATCTTTCCAAATAGCGCGATCCAACGGAGACGCTTATAACTCCCTCGTTTGATGTCGGATTTGATCAATTTTTGGTCGTCTGAAAGGTACTTTAGTGCACTTTCATTCCTGACTGGAACAATCGTATTTTAAGACCATTTGGGCATTCGTAAGTGGGATCGCAGTCGTCGGTCGTGAATATTATCCTTCATTTCCTTGACGAATAGTAACAACTCTCTCTTCAGTGGTAGAATTTAGATTATTTTGAGGTCATTGGAATGGTAACTTGACAAGCTTCTAAATGCGACCGGAATTGGCTAATTTGGCGACCGTTCGATATCCAAAAAGCAAGTTGGAACTCTTCAATAGTAATTTTGCAATTTGGATTGTAAATCTTTCCAAATCGCGTGATCTAATGGAGACGCTCATAACTCCCTCGTTTGATGTCGGATTAGGTCGATTTTTGGTAATTTAAAAGGTACTTTAGTGCACTTTTATTCCTGACTGGAATCACCATATTCTGAGACCATTTGGGCATCCGTAAGTGGGATCGCAGTCGTTGGTCATGAATTTTATCCTTCATCTCCTTGTCGAATAGTAACCTTCTTAACTCTCTCTTCAGTGGTCGAATTTAGATTATTTTGAGCTCATTGGATTGGTAACTTGACAAGCTTCTAAATAGGACCGAAAATGGCTAATTTTGGGACCATTCTAGATCCAAAAAGCACGGTGGAACTCTTCAATCGTCATTTTGCAATTTGGATTCTTAATTTTTCCAAATCGGCCGATCTAACAGAGACGCTCATAAATCCCTCGTTTGATGTCGGATTGGGTCGATTTTTAGTCATCTGAAAGGTACTTTAGTGCTCTTTCATTCCTGAATAGAATCATCATATTCGAAGACATTTTGAGCATCCGTAAGTGGGATTGAAATTGTTGGTTATGATTTTTTTCATTCATCTCTTTGTCAAATAGTAACCTTCCTAACTCTCTCTTCAGTGGTCGAATTTAGATTATTTTGAGCTCATTGGAATGGTAACTTGACAAGCTTCTAAATAGGACCAGAATTGGCTAATTTTAGGACCGTTCGAGATCCAAAAAGCACGGTGGAACTCTTCAATCGTCATTTTGCAACTTGGATTGTTAATCTTTTCAAATCGGGTGATCCAACTAAGACGCTCATAACTCCCTCGTTTGATGTCGGATTTGGTCAATTTTTGGTCATCTGAAAGGTACTTTAGTGCTCTTTCATTCCTGACTAGAATCATCATATTCTAAGGCCATTTGTCCATCCGTAAGTCGGATCGCAGTCGTCGGTCATGAATTTTTTCCTTTATCTCCTTATCGAATAGTAACCTTCTTAACTCTCTCTTCAATGGTCGAATTTAGATTATTTTGAGCTCATTGGAATGGTAACTTAACAAGCTTCTAAATAGTAAAAGAATTGGCTAATTCTAAAACCGTTCGATATCCCAAAAGCGCATTGGTACTCTTCGATCATCATTTTGCAATTTGGATTGTTAATCTTTCCAAGTCGCACGATCTAATTGAGATGCTCATAACTCCCTCTTTTGACGTCAGATTGGGTTAATTTTTGGTCATCTGAAAGGTACTTTAGTGCTCTTTCATTCTTGACTAGAATCATCTTATTATGATACCATTTTGGCATCCGTAAGTGGGATCGCAATCATTGGTCATGAATTTTTCCTTCATCTCCTTGTCAAATAGTTACCTTCTTAACTCTCTCTTCGGTGGTCGAATTTAGATTATTTTGAGCTCATTGGAATGGTAACTTGACAAGTTCTAAATGGTACCAAAATTGGCTAATTTTGGGACCATTCGAGATCCAAAAAGCATAGTGGAACTCTTCAATCGTCATTTTGCAATTTGGATTCTTAATTTTTCCAAATTGGGTGATCTAACGGAGATGCTTATAAATCCCTCGTTTGATGTCGGATTTGATCATTTTTTTGTCATCAGAAAGGTACTTTAGTGCTCTTTCATTCGTGACTAGAATCATCGTATTCGAAGACATTTTGAGCATCTGTAAGTGGGATCACAATTGTCGGTTATGAATTTTTTCCTTCATCTCCTTGTCAAATAGTAACCTTCCTAACTCTCTCTTCAGTGGTCGACTTTAGATTATTTTGAGCTCATTGGAATGGTAACTTGACAAGCTTCTAAATTGGACCAGAATTGGCTAATTTTGGGACCGTTCGAGATCCAAAAAGCACGGTGGAACTCTTCAATCGTCAGTTAACAATTTGGATTGTTAATCTTTCCAAATCGGGTGATCCAACGGAGACGCTCATAACTCCCTCGTTTGATGTCGGATTGGGTCGATTTTTGGTCATCTGAAAGGTACTTTAGTGCTCTATCATTCCTGACTAGAATCATCATATTCTAAGGCCAATTTTCCATCCGTAAGTCGGATCGCAGTCGTCGGTCATGAATTTTTTCCTTTATCTCCTTATCGAATAGTAACCTTCTTAACTCTCTCTTCAGTGGTCGAATTTAGATTATTTTGAGCTCATTGGAATGGTAACTTGACAAGCTTCTAAATAGGACCAGAATTGGCTAATTTTAGGACCGTTCGAGATCCAAAAAGCACGGTGGAACTCTTCAATCGTCATTTTGCAACTTGGATTGTTAATCTTTTCAAATCGGGTGATCCAACGAAGACGCTCATAACTCCCTCGTTTGATGTCGAATTTGGTCAATTTTTGGTCATCTGAAAGGTACTTTAGTGCTCTTTCATTCCTGACTAGAATCATCATATTCTAAGGCCATTTGTCCATCCGTAAGTCGGATCGCAGTCGTCGGTCATGAATTTTTTCCTTTATCTCCTTATCGAATAGTAACCTTCTTAACTCTCTCTTCAATGGTCGAATTTAGATTATTTTGAGCTCATTGGAATGGTAACTTAACAAGCTTCTAAATAGTAAAAGAATTGGCTAATTCTAAAACCGTTCGATATCCCAAAAGCGCATTGGTACTCTTCGATCATCATTTTGCAATTTGGATTGTTAATCTTTCCAAGTCGCACGATCTAATTGAGATGCTCATAACTCCCTCTTTTGACGTCAGATTGGGTTAATTTTTGGTCATCTGAAAGGTACTTTAGTGCTCTTTCATTCTTGACTAGAATCATCTTATTATGATACCATTTTGGCATCCGTAAGTGGGATCGCAATCATCGGTCATGAATTTTTCCTTCATCTCCTTGTCAAATAGTTACCTTCTTAACTCTCTCTTCGGTGGTCGAATTTAGATTATTTTGAGCTCATTGGAATGGTAACTTGACAAGTTCTAAATGGTACCAAAATTGGCTAATTTTGGGACCATTCGAGATCCAAAAAGCATAGTGGAACTCTTCAATCGTCATTTTGCAATTTGGATTCTTAATTTTTCCAAATTGGGTGATCTAACGGAGATGCTCATAAATCCCTCGTTTGATGTCGGATTTGATCATTTTTTTGTCATCAGAAAGGTACTTTAGTGCTCTTTCATTCGTGACTAGAATCATCGTATTCGAAGACATTTTGACCATCTGTAAGTGGGATCACAATTGTCGGTTATGAATTTTTTCCTTCATCTCCTTGTCAAATAGTAACCTTCCTAACTCTCTCTTCAGTGGTCGACTTTAGATTATTTTGAGCTCATTGGAATGGTAACTTGACAAGCTTCTAAATTGGACCAGAATTGGCTAATTTTGGGACCGTTCGAGATCCAAAAAGCACGGTGGAACTCTTCAATCGTCAGTTAACAATTTGGATTGTTAATCTTTCCAAATCGGGTGATCCAACGGAGACGCTCATAACTCCCTCGTTTGATGTCGGATTGGGTCGATTTTTGGTCATCTGAAAGGTACTTTAGTGCTCTATCATTCCTGACTAGAATCATCATATTCTAAGGCCAATTTTCCATCCGTAAGTCGGATCGCAGTCGTCGGTCATGAATTTTTTCCTTTATTTCCTTATCGAATAGTAACCTTCTTAACTCCCTCTTCAGTGGTCGAATTTAGATTATTTTGAGTTCATTGGATTGGTAACTTGACAAGCTTCTAAATGCGACCAGAATTGGCTAATTTTGCAACCGTTCGATATCCAAAAAGCAAGTTGGAACTCTCCAATCATCCTTTTCTAATTTGGATTGTTAATCATTCAAAATCGCGTGCTCCAACGATGACGCTCATAACTCCCTCGTTTGATGTCGGATTTGGAAGATTTTTGGTCACCTGAAAGGTACTCTAGTGCTCTTTCATTCCTCACTGGAATCATCGTATTCTGAGAGCATTTGGGCATCCGTAAGTCGGATCGCAGCCGTCGGTCATGAATTTTTTCCTTTATCTCCTTATCGAATAGTAACCTTCTTAACTCCCTCTTCAGTGGTCGAATTTAGATTATTTTGAGCTCATTGGAATGGTAACTTGACAAACTTCTAAATAGTAAAAGAATTGGCTAATTCTAAAACTGTTCGATATCCTAAAAGCGTGTTGGTACTCTTCGATCATCATTTTGCAATTTGGCTTGTTAATCTTTCCAAGTCGCACGATTGAACTGAGACGCTCATAACTCCCTCTTTTGAAGTCAGATTGGGTTAATTTTTGGTCATCTAAAAGATACTTTAGTGCTCTTTCATTCTTGACTGGAATCATCATATTATGATACCATTTTGGCATCCGTATGTGGGATCGCAATCATCAGTCATGAATTTTTCCTTCATCTCGTTGTCGATTATTAACCTTCTTAACTCTCTCTTCAGTGGTCGAATTTAGATTATTTTGAGCTCATTGGATTGTTAACTTGACAAGCTTTTAATTGTGACCAGAATTAGGTAATTTAGAGACCGTTCGATATCGAAAAAGCATGTTGGAACTCTTCAATAGTCCTTTTTTGGTTTCGATTGTTAATCATTCAAAATCAAGTGATCCAACAGTAATGCTCATAACTCCCTCGTTTGATGTCAGGTTGGGTAGATTTTTGATCAACTGAAAGGTACTTTAGTGCTCTTTCATTCCTCACTAGAATCATAATATTCTAAGACCATTTGGGCATCCATAAGTGGGATCGCATTCTCCAGTCATAAATTTTTTTCTTCATCTCCTTGTCAAGTAGTAACCTTCTTAACTCTCTCTTCAGTGGTCGAATTTAGATTATTTTGTGCTCATTGGAATGGTAACTTGACAAGCTTCTAAATGGGACCAGAATTGGCTAATTTTGGGATCGTTCGAGATCTAAAAACACGTTGGAACTCTTCAATCGTCATTTTGCAATTCGGATTGTTAATCTTTCCAAATAGCGCGATCCAACTGAGACGCTCATAACTCCATCCTTTGATGTCGGATTGGGCAATTTTTGGTCTTCTGAAAGGTAACTTAGCGCTCTTTCATTCCTGACTGAAATCATTGTATTCTGAGACCATTTGAGCATCCGTAAGTGGGATCGCAGTCATCGGTCATGAATTTTTTCCTTCATCTCCTTGTCAAATAGTAACCTACTTAACTCTCTATTCAGTGGTCGAATTTAGATTATTTTGAGGTCATTGGATTGGTAACTTGACAAGCTTCTAAATGCGACCAGAATTGGCTAATTTTTCAACCGTTCGATATCCAAAAAGCAAGTTGGAACTCTCCAATCGTCCTTTTCTAATTTGGATTGTTAATCATTCAAAATCGCGTGCTCCAACGGTGACGCTCATAACTCCCTCGTCTTATGTCGGATTTGGAAGATTTTTGGTCACCTGAAAGGTACTCTAGTGCTCTTTCATTCCTCACTGGAATCATCGTATTCTGAGAGCATTTGGGCATCCGTAAGTCGGATCGCAGCCATCAGTCATGAATTTTTTCCTTTATCTCCTTATCGAATAGTAACCTTCTTAACTCTCTCTTCAGTGGTCGAATTTAGATTATTTTGAGCTCATTGGAATGGTAACTTGACAAGCTTCTAAATAGTAAAAGAATTGGCTAATTCTAAAACCGTTCGATATCCTAAAAGCGGGTTGGTACTCTTCGATCATCATTTTGCAATTTGGCTTGTTAATCTTTCAAAGTCGCACGATCGAACTGAGACGCTCATAACTCCCTCTTTTGACGTCAGATTGGGTTAATTTTTGGTCATCTAAAAGGTACTTTAGTGCTCTTTCATTCTTGACTGGAATCATCATATTATGATACCATTTTGGCATCCGTATGTGGGATCGCAATCATCGGTCATGAATTTTTCCTTCATCTCGTTGTCGAATATTAACCTTCTTAACTCTCTCTTCGGTGGTCGAATTTAGATTATCTTGAGCTCATTGGATTGTTAACTTGACAAGCTTCTAATTGCGACCAGAATTAGGTAATTTAGAGACCGTTCGATATCGAAAAAGCATGTTAGAACTCTTCAATCGTCATTTTGCAATTTGGATTCTTAATTTTTCCAAATTGGGTGATCTAATGGAGACGCTCATAAATCCCTCGTTTGATGTCGGATTTGATCAATTTTTGGTCATCAAAAAGGTACTTTAGTGCTCTTTCATTCCTGACTAGAATCATCGTATTCGAAGACATTTTGAGCATCTGTAAGTGGGATCGCACTTGTCAGTTATGAATTTTTTCCTTCATCTCCTTGTCAAACAGTAACCTTCCTAACTCTTTCTTCAGTGGTTGAATTTAGATTATTTTGAGCTCATTGGAATGGTAACTTGACAAGCTTCTAAATTGGACCAAAATTGTCTAATTTTGGGACCGTTCGAGATCCAAAAAGCACGGTGGAACTCTTCAATCGTCATTTTACAATTTGGATTGTTAATCTTTCCAAATCGGGTGATCCAACGGAGACGCTCATAACTCCCTCGTTTGATGTCGGATTGGGTCGATTTTTGGTCATCTGAAAGGTACTTTAGTGCTCTTTCATTCCTGACTAGAATCATCATATTCTAAGGCCATTTGTCCATCCGTAAGTCGGATCGCAGTCGTCGGTCATGAATTTTTTCCTTTATCTCCTTATCGAATAGTAACCTTCTTAACTCCCTCTTCAGTGGTCGAATTTAGATTATTTTGAGCTCATTGGAATGGTAACTTGGCAAGCTTCTAAATAGTAAAAGAATTGGCTAATTCTGAGACTGTTCGATATCCCAAAAGTGCGTTGGTACTCTTCGATCGTCATTTTGTAATTTGGATTGTTAATCTTTCCAAATCGCACGATCCAACAGAGATGCTCATCACTCCCTCTTTTGACGTCAGATTGGGTTAATTTTTTGTCATCTGAAAGGTACTTTAGAGCTCTTTCATTCTTGACTGGAATCATCATATTATGATACCATTTTGGTATCCGTAAGTGGGATCGCAATCATCGGTCATGAATTTTTCCTTCATCTCTTTGTCGAATAGTAACCTTTTTAACTCTCTCTTTAGTGGTCAAATTTACATTATTTTGAGCTCATTGGATTGTTAACTTGACAAGCTTCTAAATGTGACCAGAATTAGGTAATTTAGAGACCGTTCGATATCGAAAAAGCATGTTGGAACTCTTCAATCGTCCTTTTCTAGTTTCGATTGTTAATAATTCAAAATCAAGTGATCCAACGGTGACGCTCATAACTCCCTCATTTGATGTTAGGTTGGGTAGCTTTTTGATCAACTGAAAGGTACTTTAGTGCTCTTTCATTCCTCACTAGAATCATCATATTCTAAGACCATTTGGTCATCCATAAGTGGGATCGCATTTTCCAGTCATAAATTTTTTTCTTCATCTCCTTGTCAAGTAGTAACCTTCTTAACTCTCTCTTTAGTGGTCGAATTTAGATTATTTTGTGTTCATTGGAATGGTAACTTGACAAGCTTCTAAATGGGACCGGAATTGGCTAATTTTGGGATCGTTCGAGATCCAAAAACACGTTAGAACTCTTCAATCGTCATTTTGCAATTCGGATTGTTAATCTTTCCAAATAGCGCGATCCAAATGAGACGCTCATAACTCCCTCGTTTGATGTCGGATTGGGCAATTTTTGGTCATCAGAAAGGTACTTTAGTGCTTTTTCATTCTTGACTAGAAACATCGTATTCGAAGACATTTTGTGCATTTGTAAGTGGGATCGCAATTGTCGATTATGATTTTTTTCCTTCATCTCCTTGTCAAATAGTGACCTTCCTAACTCTCTCTTCAGTGGTCGAATTTAGATTATTTTGAGCTCATTGGAATGGTAACTTGACAAGCTTCTAAATTGGACCAGAATTGGCTAATTTTGGGACTGTTCGAGATCCAAAAAGCACGGTGGAACTCTTCAATCGTCAATTAACAATTTGGATTGTTAATCTTTCCAAATCGGGTGATCCAACGGAGACGCTCATAACTCCCTCGTTTGATGTCGAATTGGGTTGATTTTTGGTCATCTAAAAGGTACTTTAGTGCTCTTTCATTCCTGACTAGAATCATCATATTCTAAGGCCATTTGTCCATCCGTAAGTCGGTCGCAGTCGTCGGTCATGAATTTTTTCCTTTATCTCCTTATCGAATAGTAACCTTCTTAACTCCCTCTTCAGTGGTCGAATTTAGATTATTTTGAGCTCATTGGAAAGGTAACTTGACAAGCTTCTAAATAGTAAAAGAATTGGCTAATTCTAAGACCGTTCGATATCCCAAAAGTGCGTTGGTACTCTTCGATCGTCATTTTGTAATTTGGATTGTTAATCTTTACAAATCGCACGATCCAATAGAGATGCTCATCACTCCCTCTTTTAACATCAGATTGGGTTAATTTTTGGTCATCTAAATGGTACTTTAGTGCTCTTTCATTCTTGACTGGAATCATCATATTATGATACCATTTTGGCATCCGTAACTGGGATCGCAATCATTGGTCATGAATTTTTTCTTCATCTCTTTGTCGAATAGTAACCTTCTTAACTCTCTTTTCAGTGGTCGAATTTAGATTATTTTGAGCTCATTGGATTGTTAACTTGACAAGCTTCTAAATGCGACCAGAATTAGGTAATTAAGAGACCGTTTGATATCGAAAAAGCATGTTGGAACTCTTCAATCGTCCTTTTTTGGTTTCGATTGTTAATCATTCAAAATCAAGTGATCCAACGGTAATGCTCATAACTCCCTCATTTGATGTCAGGTTGGGTAGTTTTTGATCAACTGAAAGGTACTTTAGTGCTCTTTCATTCCTCACTAGAATCATCATATTCTAAGACCATTTGGGCATCCATAAGTGGGATCGCATTCTCCAGCCATAAATTTTTTTCTTCATCTCCTTGTCAAGTAGTAACTTTCTTAACTCTCTCTTCAGTGGTCGAATTTAGATTATTTTGTGCTCGTTGGAATGGTAACTTGACAAGCTTCTAAATGGGACCAGAATTGGCTAATTTTGGGATTGTTCGAGATCCAAAAACACGTTGGAACTCTTCAATCGTCATTTTGCAATTCGGATTGTTAATCTTTCCAAATAGCTCGATCCAACTGAGACGCTCATAACTCCCTCATTTGATGTCGGATTGGGCAATTTTTGGTCATCTGAAATGTACCTTAGTGTCCTTTCATTCCTGACTGGAATCATCGTATTCCGAGACCATTGGGCGTTCTTAAGTGGGATCGCAGTCGTCGGTCATGAATTTTTTCCTTCATCTCCTTGTCGAATAGTAACCTACTTAACTCTCTCTTCGGCGGTTGAATTTAGATTATTTTGAGGTTATTGGATTGGTAACTTGACAAGCTTCTAAATGGGACCGGAATTGGCTAATTTTGGGATCGTTCAAGATCCAAAAACACGTTGGAACTCTTCAATCGTCATTTTGCAATTCGGATTATTAATCTTTCCAAATAGCGCGATCCAACTGAGACGCTCATAACTCCCTCGTTTGATGTCGGATTGGGTCGATTTTGGGTCATCTGAAAGGTACTTTAGTGCTCTTTCATTCCTGACTAGATTCATCGTATTCTAAGATCATTTGGGTATCAGTAAGTTGGTCATGAATTTTTTCCTTCATCTCCTTGTCGACTAGTAACCTTCTTAACTCTCTCTTCAGTGGTCGAATTTAGATTATTTTGAGCTCATTGGAATGGTAACTTGACAAGCTTCTAAATGGTACTAAAATTGGCTAATTCTGAGACTGTTCGATATCCCAAAAGCGCGTTAGAACTCGTCGATCATCATTTTGAAATTTGGATTGTTAATCTTTCCAAATCGTACGATCCAATGAAGACGCTCATAACTCCCTCGTTTGATGTCAGATTGGGTCAATTTTTTGTCACCTGAAAGTTACTTTAGGGCTCTTTCATTCCTGACTAGAATCATCATATTATGAGACCATTTTAGCATCCGTAAGTGCAATCGCAGTCGTCGGTCATGAATTTTTCCTTCATCGCCTTGTCGAAAAGTAACCTTCTTTACTCAATCTTCAGTGGTCGAATTTAGATTATTTTGAGCTCATTGGACTGGTAACTTGACAAACTTCTAAATGCAACTAGAATTGGCTAATTTTGAGACCGTTCGAAATCCAAAAAGCAAGTTGGAAATCTTCAATAGTAGTTTTGCAATTTGGATTGTAAATCTTTCCAAATCGTACGATCCAACGGAGACACTCATAACTCCCTCGTTTGATGTCGGATTAGGTCGATTTCTGGTCATCTAAAAGGTAATTTAGTGCTCTTTTATTCCTGACTGGAATCATCGTATTCTGAGACCATTTGGGCATCCGTAAGTGGGATCGCAGTCGTTGGTCATGAATTTTATCCTTCATCTCCTTGTCGAATAGTAACCTTCTTAACTCTGTCTTCAGTGGTCGAATTTAGATTATTTTGAGCTCATTGGAATGTTGACAAGCATCTAAATGGGACAGGAATTGGCTAATTTTGGGACCATTCGAGATCCAAAAAGCATGGTGGAACTCTTCAATCGTCGTTTTGCAATTTGGATTCTTAATCTTTCCAAATCGGGCGATCCAAGGAAGATGCTCATAACTCCCTCGTTTGATGTCGGATTGGGTCGATTTCTGGTCATCTAAAAGGTAATTTAGTACACTTTTATTCCTGACTAGAATCATCATATTCTGAGACCATTTGGGCATCCGTAAGTGGGATCACAGTCACTGGTCATGAATTTTATCCTTCAACTCCTTGTCGAATAGTAACCTTCTTAATTCTCTCTTCAGTGGTCGAATTTAGATTATTTTGAGCTCATTGGAATGTTAATTTGACAAGCTTCTAAATGGGACTGGAAGTGGCTAATTTTGAGACCATTCGAGATCCAAAAAGCAAGTTGGAACTCTTCAATAGTAATTTTGCAATTCGGATTGTAAATCTTTCCAAATTGCGCTATCCAATGGAGACGCTCATAACTCCGTCATTCGATGTCGGATTGGGTCAATTTTTGGTCATCTGAAAGGTACTTTAGTGCTCTTTCATTCCTGAATGGAATCATCGTATTTAGAGACCATTTGGGCATCCATAAGTGGTATCGCAGTCGTCGGTCATGAATTTTTTCCTTCATCTCCTTGTCGAATAGTAACATTCTTAACTCTCTCTTCAGTGTTCAAATTTTGATTATTTTGAGCTCATTAGACTGGTAACTTGGCAAGCTTCTAAATGGGACTGGAATTGGCTAATTTTGAGACTGTTCAAGATGCAACCGAGACACTCATAACTCCCTCGTTTGATGTCGGATTGTATCGATTTTTGTTCATCGGAAAGGTACTTTAGTGCTCTTTCATTCCTGACTGGAATCATCATTTTCTAAGACCATTTGCGCATTTGTAAGTGGTATCGCAGTCGAATATTTTCCTTCATCTCCTTGTCTAATAGTAACCTTCTTAACTCTCTCTTTAGTGGTCGAATTTAGATTATTTTGAGCTCATTGGAATGGTAACTTGACAAGCTTCTAAATTGGACTATAATTGGCTAATTTTGGGACCGTTCGAGATCCAAAAAGCACGGTGGAACTCTTCAATCTTCATTTAACAATTTGGATTGTTAATCTTTCCAAATCGGGCGATCCAACGGAGACGCTCATAACTCCCTCGTTTGATGTCGGATTGGATCGATTTTTAGTCATCTGAAAGGTACTTTAGTGCGCTTTCATTCCTGACTAGAATCATTGTATTCTAAGACAATTTGTCCATCCGTAAGTGGGATCGCAGTCGTCGGTCATAAATTTTTTCCTTCATCTCCTTGTCAAATTGTAACATTCTTTTAACTCTCTTCAATGGTCGAATTTAGATTATTTTGAGCTCATTGGAATGGTAACTTGTCAAGCTTTTAAATGGTACCAGAATTGGCTAATTCTAAGACAGTTCGATATCCCAAAAGCGCGTTGGTTATGATTTTTTTCATTCATCTCTTTGTCAAATAGTAACCTTCTTAACTCTCTTCAGTGGTCGAATTTAGATTATTTTGAGCTCATTGGAATGGTAACTTGACAAGCTTCTAAATAGGACCAAAATTGGCTAATTTTAGGACCGTTCGAGATCCAAAAAGCATGGTGGAACTCTTCAATCATCATTTTGCAACTTGGATTGTTAATCTTTGCAAATCGGGTGATCCAACGAAGACGCTCATAACTTCCTCGTTTGATGTCGGATTTGGTCAATTTTTGGTCATCTGAAAGGTACTTTAGTGCTCGTTCATTCTTGACTAGAATCATCATATTCTAAGGCCATTTGTCCATCCGTAAGTCGGATCGCAATAGTCGGTCATGAATTTTTTCCTTTATCTCCTTATCGAATAGTAACCTTCTTAACTCTCTCTTCAGTGGTCGAATTTACATTATTTTGAGCTCATTAGAATGGTAACTTGAAAAGCTTCTAAATAGTTAAAGAATTGGCTAATTCTAAAACCGTTCAATATCCCAAAAGCGCGTTGGTACTCTTCGATCATCATTTTGCAATTTGGATTGTTAATCTTTCCAAGTCGCACGATCTAACTGAGACGCTCATAACTCCCTCTTTTGACGTCAAATTGGGTTAATTTTTGGTCATCTGAAAGGTACTTTAGTGCTCTTTCATTCTTGACTAGAATCATCTTATTATGATACCATTTTGGCATCCGTAAGTGGGATCGCAATCATCGGTCATGAATTTTTCCTTCATCTCCTTGTCAAATAGTTACCTTCTTAACTCTCTCTTCAGTGGTCGAATTTAGATTATTTTGAACTCATTGGAATGGTAACTTGACAAGTTCTAAATGGGACCGTAATTGGCTAATTTTGGGACCATTCGAGATCCAAAAAGCATAGTGGAACTCTTCAATCGTCATTTTGCAATTTGGATTCTTAATTTTTCCAAATTGGGCGATCTAACGGAGACGCTAATAAATCCCTCGTTTGATGCAAGATTTGATCAATTTTTGGTCATTAGAAAGGTACTTTAGTGCTCTTTCATTCTTGACTAGAATCATCGTATTCGAAGACATTTTGAGCATCTGTAAGTGGGATCGCAATTGTCGGTTATGAATTTTTTCCTTCATCTCCTTGTCAAATAGTAACCTTCCTAACTCTCTCTTCAGTGGTCGAATTTAGATTCTTTTGAGCTCATTGGAATGGTAACTTGACAAGCTTCTAAATTGGACCAGAATTGGCTAATTTTGGGACCGTTCGAGATCCAAAAAGCACGGTGGAACTCTTCAATCGTCAGTTAACAATTTGGATTGTTAATCTTTCCAAATTGGGTGATCCAACGAAGACACTCATAACTCCCTCGTTTGATGTCGGATTGGGTCAATTTTTGGTCATCTGAAAGGTACTTTAGTGCTCTTTCATTCCTGACTAGAATCATCATATTCTAAGGCCATTTGTCCATCCGTAAGTCGGATCACAGTCGTCGGTCATGAATTTTTTCCTTTATCTCCTTATCGAATAGTAACCTTCTTAACTCCCTCTTCAGTGGTCGAATTTAGATTATTTTGAGCTCATTGGAATGGTAACTTGACAAGCTTCTAAATAGTAAAAGAATTGGCTAATTCTAAGACTGTTCGATATCCCAAAAGTGCGTTGGTACTCTTTGATCGTCATTTTGTAATTTGGATTGTTAATCTTTCCAAATCGCACGATCCAACAGAGATGCTCATCACTCCCTCTTTTGACGTCAGATTGGGTTAATTTTTGGTCATTTAAAAGGTACTTTAGTGCTCTTTCATTCTTGACTGGAATCATCATATTATGAGACCATTTTGGCATCCGTAAGTGGGATCAAGTCGTCGGTCATGAATTTTTCCTTCATCTCCTTGTCGAATAGTAACCTTCTTAACTCTCTCTTCAGTGGTTGAATTTAGATTATTTTGAGCTCATTGGACTGTTAACTTGACAAGCTTCTAAATGCGACTGGAATTGGGTAATTTAGAGACCGTTCGATATCGAAAAAGCACGTTGGAACTCTTCAATCGTCCTTTTTTGGTTTCGATTGTTAATCATTCAAAATCAAGTGATCCAACGGTAATGCTTATAACTCCCTCGTTTGATGTCAGGTTGGGTAGATTTTTGATCAATTGAAAGGTACTTTAATGCTCTTTCATTCCTCACTAGAATCATCATATTCTAAGACCATTTGGGCATCCATAAGTGGGATCGCATTCTCCAGTCATAAATTTTTTTCTTCATCTCCTTGTCAAGTAGTAACCTTCTTAACTCTCTCTTCAGTGGTCGAATTTAGATTATTTTGTGCTCGTTGGAATGGTAACTTGACAAGCTTCTAAATGGGACCGAAATTGGCTAATTTTGGGATCGTTCAAGATCCAAAAACACGTTGGAACTCTTCAATCGTCATTTTGCAATTCGGATTGTTAATCTTTCCAAATAGCTCGATCCAACTGAGACACTCATAACTCCCTCGTTTGATGTCGGATTGGGCAATTTTTGGTCTTCTGAAAGGTAACTTAGTGCTCTTTCATTCCTGACTGAAATCATTGTATTCCGAGACCATTTGAGCATCCGTAAGTGGGATCGCAGTCATCGGTCATGAATTTTTTCCTTCATCTCTTTGTCGAATAGTAACCTACTTAACTCTCTATTCAGTGGTCGAATTTAGATTATTTTGAGGTCATTGGATTGGTAACTTGACAAGCTTCTAAATGCGACCGAAATTGGCTAATTTTGCAACCGTTCGATATCCAAAAAGCAAGTTGGAACTCTCCAATTGTCCTTTTCTAATTTGGATTGTTAATCATTCAAAATCGCGTGCTCCAACGGTGACGCTCATAACTCCCTCGTTTGATGTCGGATTTGGAAGATTTTTGGTCACCTGAAAGGTACTCTAGTGCTCTTTCATTCCTCATTGGAATCATCATATTCTGAGAGCATTTGGGCATCCGTAAGTGGGATCGCAGTCGTCGATCATGAAGTTTTTCCTTCATCTCCTTATCGAATAGTAACCTTCTTAACTCTCTTTTCAGTGGTCGAATTTAGATTATTTTGAGCTTATTCGACTGGTAACTTGACAAGCTTCTAAATGCGACCAGAATTAACTAATTATGAGACCATTCGAAATCCAAAAACCAAGTTGGAACTCTTCAATAGTAATTTTTTAATTTGGATTGCAAATCTTTCCAAATTGCGAGATCCAACGGAGACACTCATAACTCCCTCATTTGATGTTGGATTGGGTCAATTTTTGGTCATTTGAAAGGTACTTTAGTGCTCTTTCATTCCTTACTGGAATCATCGAATTCTAAGACCATTTGGGCATCCATAAGTGGGATCGCAGTCATCGGTCATGAATTTTTTCCTTCATCTCCTTGTCGAATAGTAACCTACTTAACTCTCTCTTCAGTGGTCGAATTTGAATTACTTTGAGGTCATTGGAATGGTAACTTGACAAGCTTCTAAGTGCGACCGGAATTGGGTAATTTTGCGACCGTTCGATATTCAAAAAGCAAGTTGGAACTCTTCAATTGTAATTTTACAATTTGGATTGTAAATCTTTCCAAATCGTGCCATCCAACGTAGACGCACATAACTCCCTCATTTGATGTCAGATTAGGTCGATTTCTGGTCATCTAAAAGGTAATTTAGTGCTCTTTTATTCCTGACTGGAATCATCGTATTCGAGACCATTTGGGCATCCGTAAGTGGGATCGCAGTCGTCGGTCATGAATTTTTTCCTTCATCTCCTTGTCGAATAGTAACCTTCTTAACTCTCTCTTCAATGGTCAAATTTAGATTATTTTGAGCTCATTGGAATGGTAACTTGACAAGCTTCTAAATGGTACCAAAATTGGCTAATTCTGAGACTGTTCGATATCCCAAAAGCGTGTTGGAACTCTTCGATCGTCATTTTAAAATTTGGATTGTTAATCTTTCCAAATCGTACAATCCAACGAAGACGCTCATAACTCCCTCGTTTGATGTCGACAGGTCAATTTTTTGTCACCTGAAAGTACTTTAGGGCTCTTTCATTCCTGACCGGAATCATCATATTATGAGACCATTTTAGCATCCGTAAGTGCAATCGCAATCGTCGGTCATGAATTTTTCCTTCATCGCCTTGTCGAAAAGTAACCTTCTTTACTCAATCTTCAGTGGTCGAATTTAGATTATTTTGAGCTTATTGGACTGGTAACTTGACAAACTTCTAAATACAACTAGAATTGGCTAATTTTGAGACCGTTCGAAATCCAAAAAGCAAGTTGGAACTCTTCAATAGTAGTTTTGCAATTTGGATTGTAAATATTTCCAAATCGCGCGATCCAACGGAGACGCTCATAACTCCCTCGTTTGATGTCGGATTAGGTCGATTTCTGGTCATCTAAAAGGTAATTTAGTGCTCTTTTATTCCTGACTGGAATCATCGTATTCTGAGACCATTTGGGCATCCGTAACTGGGATCGCAGTCGTTGGTCATGAATTTTATCCTTCATCGCCTTGTCGAAAAGTAACCTTCTTTACTCAATCTTCAGTGGTCGAATTTAGATTATTTTGAGCTCATTGGACTGGTAACTTGACAAACTTCTAAATGCAACTAGAATTGGCTAATTTTGAGACCGTTCGAAATCCAAAAATCAAGTTGGAACTCTTCAATAGTAGTTTTGCAATTTGGATTGTAAATCCTTCCAAATCGTGCGAGCCAACGGAGACGCTCATAACTCCCTCGTTTGATGTCAGATTAGGTTGATTTCTGATCATCTAAAAGGTAATTTAGTGCTCTTTTATTCCTTACTAGAATCATCGTATTCTGAGACCATTTGGGCATCCGTAACTGGGATCGCAGTCGTTGGTCATAATTTTATCCTTCATCTCCTTGTCGAATAGTAACCTTCTTAACGCTATCTTCAGCGGTCGAATTTAGATTATTTTGAGCTCATTGGAATGTTAACTTGACAAGCTTCTAAATGGGATAGGAATTGGCTAATTTTGGGACCATTCGAGATCCAAGAAGTACGGTGGAACTCTTCAATCGTCGTTTTGCAATTTGGATTCTTAATCTTTCCAAATCGGGCGATCCAACGGAGATGCTCATAACTCCCTCGTTTGATGTCGGATTGGGTCGATTTCTGGTCATCTAGAAGGTAATTTAGTGCACTTTTATTCCTGACTAGAATCATTGTATTCTGAGACCATTTTGGCATCCGTAAGTGGGATCGCAGTCGCTGGTCATGAATTTTATCCTTCAACTCCTTGTCGAATAGTAACCTTCTTAATTCTCTCTTCAGTGGTCGGAATGTTAACTTGACAAGCTTCTAAATGGGACCGGAAGTGGCTAATTTTGAGACCATTCGAGATCCAAAAAGTAAGTTGGAACTCTTCAATAGTAATTTTACAATTCGGATTGTAAATCTTTCCAAATCGCGCTATCCAATGGAGACGCTCATAACTCCGTCGTTTGATGTCGGATTGGGTCAATTTTTGGTCATCTGAAAGGTACTTTAGTGCTCTTTCATTCCTGAATGGAATCATCATATTTAGAGACCATTTGGGCATCCATAAGTGGTATCGCCGTCCTCGGTCATGAATTTTTTCCTTCATCTCCTTGTCGAATAGTAACATTCTTAACTCCCTCTTTAGTGTTCAAATTTTGATTATTTTGAGCTCATTAGACTGGTAACTTGGCAAGCTTCTAAATGGGACCGAAATTGGCTAATTTTGAGACTGTTTAAGATGCAACTGAGACGCTCATAACTCCCTCGTTTGATGTCGGATTGAATCAATTTTTGTTCATCGGAAAGGTACTTTAGTGCTCTTTTATTCCTGACTGGAATCATCATTTTCTAAGACCATTTGAGCATTCGTAAGTGGTATCACAGTCTTCGGTCGTGAATATTTTCCTTCATCTCCTTGTCTAATAGTAACCTTCTTAACTCTCTCTTCAGTGGTCGAATTTAGATTATTTTGAGCTCATTGGAATGGTAACTTGACAAGCTTCTAAATTGGACTAGAATTGGCTAATTTTGGGACCGTTCGAGATCTGAAAAGCATGGTGGAACTCTTCAATTGTCATTTAACAATTTGGATTGTTAATCTTTCCAAATCGGGCAATCCAACAGAGACGCTCATAAGTCCCTCGTTTGATGTCGGATTGGATCGATTTTTGGTCATCTGAAAGGTACTTTAGTGCGCTTTCATTCTTGACTAGAATCATCGTATTTTAAGACCATTTGTCCATCCGTAAGTGGGATCGCCGTTGTCAGTCATAAATTTTTTCCTTCATCTCCTTGTCAAATTGTAACATTCAATGGTCGAATTTAGATTATTTTGAGCTCATTGGAATGGTAACTTGTCAAGCTTCTGAATGGTACCAGAATTGGCTAATTTTGGGACTGTTCGAGATCCAAAAAGCATGTTGGAACTCTTCAATCGTCATTGGAATGGGACCGGTATTGGCTTATTTTGGGACAGTTCGAGATCCAAAAACACGTTGGAACTCTTCAATGATCATTTTGCAATTTGGATTGTTAATCTTTCCAAATACCGCGATCCAATGGAGACGCTTATAACTCCCTTGTTTGATGTCGGATTTGATCAATTTTTGGTCGTCTGAAAGGTACTTTAGTGCACTTTCTTTCCTGATTGGAACAATCGTATTCTAAGACCATTTGGGCATTCGTAAGTGGGATCGCAGTCGTCGATCGTGAATATTATCCTTCATCTCCTTGACGAATAGTAACAACTCTCTCTTCAGTGGTCGAATTTAGATTATTTTGAGGTCATTGGAATGGTAACTTGACAAGCTTCTAAATGCGACCGGAATTGGCTAATTTGGCGACCGTTCGATATCCAAAAAGCAAGTTGGAACTCTTCAATACTAATTTTACAATTTGGATTGTAAATCTTTCCAAATCGCGTGATCCAATGGAGATGCTCATAACTCCCTCGTTTGATGTCGGATTAGGTCAATTTTTGGTAATTTAAAAGGTACTTTAGTGCACTTTTATTCCTGACTGGAATCATCATATTCTGAGACCATTTGGGCATCCGTAAGTGGGATCACAGTCGTCGGTCATGAATTTTATCCTTCATCTCCTTGTCGAATAGTAACCTTCTTAACTCTCTCTTCAGTGGTCGAATTTAGATTATTTTGAGGTCATTGGATTGGTAACTTGACAAGCTTCTAAATGGGACTGAAAATGGCTAATTTTGGGACCATTCGAGATCCAAAAAGCACGGTGGAACTCTTCAATCGTCATTTTGAAATTTGGATTCTTAATTTTTCCCAATCAGGCGATCTAACGGAGACGCTCATAAATCCCTCGTTTAATGTCAGATTGGGTCGATTTTTGGTCATCTGAAAGGTACTTTAGTGCTCTTTCATTCCTGACTAGAATCATCGTATTCGAAGACATTTTGAGCATCCGTAAGTGGGATCGAAATTGTCGGTTATGATTTTTTTCATTCATCTCTTTGTCAAATAGTAACCTTCCTAACTCTCACTTCCTAACTCTCTCTTCCGTGGTCGAATTTAGGTTATTTTAAGCTCATTGGAAGGGTAACTTGACAAGCTTCTAAATAGGACCAGAATTGGCTAATTTTAGGACCGTTCGAGATCCAAAAAGCACGGTGGAACTCTTCAATCGTCATTTTGCAACTTGGATGGTTAATCTTTTCAAATCGGGTGATCCAACGAAGACGCTCATAACTCCCTCGTTTGATGTCGGATTTGGTCAATTTTTGGTCATCTGAAAGGTACTTTAGTGCTCTTTCATTCCTGACTAGAATCATCATATTCTAAGGCCATTTGTCCATCCGTAAGTGGGATCGCAGTCGTTGGTCATAATTTTATCCTTCATCTCCTTGTCGAATAGTAACCTTCTTAATGCTATCTTCAGTGGTCGAATTTAGATTATTTTGAGCTCATTGGAATGGTAACTTGACAAGCTTCTAAATTGGACCAGAATTGGCTAATTTTGGGACCGTTCGAGATCCAAAAAGCACGGTGGAACTCTTCAATCGTCAGTTAACAATTTGGATTGTTAATCTTTCCAAATCGGGTGATCCAACGGAGAAGCTCATAACTCCCTCGTTTGATGTCGGATTGGGTCGATTTTTGGTCATCTGAAAGGTACTTTAGTGCTCTTTCATTCCTGACTAGAATCATCATAATCTAAGGCCATTTGTCCATCCGTAAGTCGGATCGCAGTCGTCGGTCATGATTTTTTTCCTTTATCTCCTTATCGAATAGTAACCTTCTTAACTCCCTCTTTAGTGGTCGAATTTAGATTATTTTGAGCTCATTGGAATGGTAACTTGACAAGCTTCTAAATAGTGAAAGAATTGGCTAATTCTAAGATCGTTCGATATCCCAAAAGTGCGTTGGCACTCTTCGATCGTCATTTTGTAATTTGGATTGTTAATCTTTCCAAATCGCACGATCCAACAGAGATGCTCATCACTCCCTCTTTTGACGTCAGATTGGGTTAATTTTTGGTCATCTAAAAGGTACTTTAGTGCTCTTTCATTCTTGACTGGAATCATCATATTATGATACCATTTTGGCATCCGTATGTCTGATCGCAATCATCGGTCATGAATTTTTCCTTCATCTCTTTGTCGAATAGTAACCTTCTTAACTCTCTCTTCAGTGGTCGAATTTAGATTATTTTAAGCTCATTGGATTGTTAACTTGACAAGCTTCTAAATGCGACTAGAATTAGGTAATTTAGAGACCGTTCGATATCGAAAAAGCATGTTGGAACTCTTCAATCATCCTTTTTTGGTTTCGATTGTTAATCATTCAAAATCAAGTGATCCAACGGTAATGCTCATAACTCCCTCGTTTGATGTCAGGTTGGGTAGATTTTTGATCAACTGAAAGGTACTTTAGTGCTCTTTCATTCCTCACTAGAATCATCATATTCTAAGACCATTTGGGCATCCATAAGTGAGATCGCATTCTCCAGTCATAAATTTTTTTCTTCATCTCCTTGTCAAGTAGTAACCTTCTTAACTCTCTCTTCAGTGCTCGAATTTAGATTATTTTGTGCTCGTTGGAATGGTAACTTGACAAGCTTCTAAATGGGACCGGAATTGGCTAATTTTGGGATCGTTCAAGATCCAAAAACACGTTGGAACTCTTCAATCGTCATTTTGCAATTCTGATTGTTAATCT